>OX346248.1:53626725-54226725 GCA_947049315.1 Epistrophella euchroma | reverse complement strand
AATATTGGAGGTAACGTTTCTATATTAAGGCAATTTTTCGAAATTTGTAATAATTGTGTTTTAGCCGCATTCAATATAAGTCTGTTTGATTTAGACCAGTGATAAATAGCTGAAAGATCCTCATTGACTCTACAGACTAAATCCTCAATAAGGCCAGGTGGTCTCGAAAAATAAAACTGCACATCATCTGCGTAAATATGAATAGATACATTTCTACATACTCTTGGCAAATCATTAATATAAATGCAGAAAAGGATAGGACCCAATATAGATCCTTGTGGGACACCTGAGTTGATTTTTTTAAGACCAGACCGGTTACTTCCTATTACAACCCTCTGCCATCTATTGCTCAAGTAATCTTCTATTAGTTTAACAGCTCTATGGGTCAGGCCGAAATAATATCTCGACCCAACGTACACGTATGCAAACAAAACACCCTGTTTATGCTCATTACAAATTAAAATCTTAAGTTTTAAAAAAAAAAAAGTAGGTCCTACCTCAATGCTTAATATATTATGAACAATTCATTTTTGTCAACTGTTTATTTTTTTTTTTTAACAAAACACAGATGAATGCTCCTATGGGTAGGTATTGGAGCGCAGCGGCGCCCCCCAGTGTACAGAATTTGTTCTTTGTTCTGGTTATTCCGACACTGCATGTGTGTGAGAGCTTATTTGTAAGATAGAACAGAATTTTTCGAAACTAATCGAATTTAATCAACTCTTCAAGCTGAAGTAATTAATCAATTAAGAGCTCCACTTTATCTCGAAATAAATTAAAGTGTTTTTTTTTTTTGTTAATATTAAATTGGTTAAGTAACCAAACACAATGTTTGTTAACTCCCTCGCAATAAATCAGAGAGACAAAAAATAAAATATAACACAGCTGCATAATGAATTATTTTAAATATTTAATTATTTATCTACTTTATATTATCGCTGAAATCTATAAATAAATAATAATAATTCAAAACAATTTAATAAATTTTGTTATTTAAAGACCAAATAAAAAATTAAAAAAAACAGCAAGCAGACTAAAAAATTAAGCAATTAATACGCAAATCACAAAATTCAAATTACAACGCCATCGTATTCAGCCTTCAAAAAAGGAACTCATTAAAAACTAATTTTTTGTTTGCATGCTGAGTTTTTTTTTCTTATTTTTTGGTTTGTATTTTTCGCGGACATTTCGAATAATCTGTCGTGATATGATCAAAATCACGTTTTTTTTCTTCGTATCGCTGACATTTATCCTGTTTTTTTTCGCCTACACGTTGCAGCAGTGATCGACAAATAAAAATCAGAAATTTTGTTTATATGCTTTTTTCGTTTTTTTTAATATTTAACTTGCAATGAATTGGCCTTCAAAAATATATTGGTGAAGCTCAAAAATTGTCCAGATGTGTGAATCATCCATTTATTTTCCATGACTTCTGCGTGGGACGTTTTGGTAACGATTTGTTGACTTTGCAATTTTTTGTGTGTTTGGGTGTTTTTTTTTTTTTTTTTTTTTTTTGTGTATTTGCAGCAACGGAAGGTAAAAAAAAATACCAAAATCACTTATTGTTTGTCACACTCTTTGGAAACTTGTTAAATTTTAATGTTTACCTTTGACGAAAACAAAAAAAAAAAAATCAATGGTATTTCGTCGTTCTCTAACGAATTACGTGCCTGTTTTATTTAATTTTTTTTTTTTTTTTTCAGAACACAATTGGACAAATAACAATGATTGTATTCTCTTTTCATTATAGCTGTGCCAAAAATCAATCAATATTATATATTATCTGCCTTTATATTGCCAAAAATGAAAAATACTTTCGTTATGCATGGCATGGTGCATATTTGAGGTTTGATATTTTAATGTCACTTTAGAACTGAGTCAAGAAGAGACCAAAAACGGGTATTTTTTTGTATTAATGCTGGAGAGTGTTTTTGCAGATAAATGGTGCTAAAAAGTTGTGTAACTTCAAACAAAGTTAAAAAACCACTGCATCAATAATTATTATTAAGACTGTTAAGGGGATTTTTTTTTTCAAATAGTAGCTGTAAATCAATTGAACTGATAAACAAATATAATTGACATATAGAATGCGGTTGTAAATAAGAATGAACAAGGAGTTGGATTGATTTTTTTTGCGACTTTTCATGCCAATAGTCTGTTAAGCCATAATTTAAAGCATACAAAATTAATAAAAAATTTAAACATTTAAAAGTCTCAAAAGCTGCAATATCGAATCAGCTTTAAAAATATATTAAAATGTTGGAAATGTTTTGCATAGTGGTAAAAAAAAAATGAGCAAAATAAAAATAGGAAACTGTTCTATCACGTCCCGAAGTGAATCATTCCAATGTTAAGATTTTATGGCTTTGAAAAAAAAAAATAAAGAAATGTCTCTTTTTTTTTTTTAATAAAAGGTGATTCACAGTTCCGTCTTCTGGTACACTGTAATCCAGTTAAAAAGATATTAGTACAGAAATGCCAATTTATAAAAGATTTTATTAATAAAGCTAATGTTGATGCGTTTATTGTTAAAACTGTTTAAAATTGGCACAACTTAATACGGAAATTTTTTACTTTTACATCTTATTACAGGTACCTACGAAGTTCCATCAAAATCTTTAGAGAAGCTTTCGAGAAATTTTTAAGAAAACAAAAGGACCGAAATAGTATTAGGGTGTCATATTAGCAAAGCAGATTCCACTTTTTTCTCCAGGAATTAAATTTGAAACAAATCGGTCAACCCCTTTACGTTCTAGCTCAAATACTAATGGACGCACGCATGGACTTCTCTATCATCGTACCTGCAAGTAATAAAAATTAAGGAGACATAACCTCGAAATATGTAGATAAATTCGTATTTTTCGACATGGCGGATGTTGCAAGGTTATATACGAGAGTTCTGAAAGGCGAAAACCAATACTTAAGGTTTTCGAATAGCGCTTTTTCAAGTATTAACAAATCAGGCATTCTCATAATTTTGATCATGACGTTACAAAAATCTGAACCTAAGCATTTCTAACAGCACTGTATTTAGTAAACGTCCACACATGGATTGGCAACTTTTTGATAAGAATTTTACGTCGCCGTTGCACACTTGTCGAATTTCCCAAAAACATGGCCAAAATTATTTCTTTTGGTCTACTATTGCATAAATTCGTCGTAAATACACTATTTTTAGTCAAATTTTGTTAAAATACAAAAGTAAGTAAATTTAAATAAAAAATATTAAATATTTTTGGAAGTAGTTTTAACTATTTTCCATTTTCTCAAAAGCAAGAAAACATAGGACCATCTAGTTTTTAGGCTTCGATTAAAAAACAAGAAATCATTTAAACCTGAAAACCAAAATAGTACATTTTATCAAAAATTTTATGGGAAAAAAAAGTTAAAAATTTATGGGACACACTTTTATTTTCAGTATTCTTAATAGGTATCTTGAATTTCAATTTTCTTAAAAAGTTGCAATATTTTTTATTCACTCTTAATCTAAATACTTCAAGGTAAACTAAAAGCCTAGTTTCATTGCTCAGCAATGCCCAAAAGTCAAACTTTTCCTTTATAAAACAAAAAAGTACGATTTTTTGCTAAGTCCCAAAAGTCATTTTTTGGACAAATAAAAATATCTTGAAATATCTCAAAAAAAAAATTATCACAATTTTTCTACTTACCATTAGCAACAGATTTTAAAATAATTAAAAAAAAATATCCCGAAGAAAATATAAAAAAAGAAAAACAAAGTAAATCCTCTTGTTATGGCTACCAAAATTGGTACTGCACGTGCTCTCTAAAAGCTCCCACTTTGGACGTATATTAACTGACGAAATGGTTGCAATATAAACAGCGGGGTCAATAAGAAACTAAGCTCATGTTAATTTTAAATAACCTTGCAAAAAAAATAAATACAAAATCGATTTTTATTTTTTATAGTTTTGGCCATTATTTTGGGAAATTCGACCATCAGTGTGCGTCGTCAGAGAGTGTCAACGCGTTCACTATTTCTGTGTCATGTCCATGTCATTTTTAAAGTCAAATTACAACAATTTATCAACTTTAAATACATCCTCAAAATTGGACAACTCCCTGAACACCGCCTACCAAAGCTAGTGCTTTTGTGTCTTCTGAGAAGGAAATCAGGTTTCTTTATAAAATGGCAAGAGCTTAGCGAGGAGTTAGGAGTAGAACTACCTCTAAGATGGGAGGATAGATATACATGGAGTATTGCATTGGACAATATTCTTCAGAAGCTGGACGAGAAAATGCATTCTGGATTTCTGGAACAGGATGCCAGTTCATCGAGTCGCTTCATCTATATAAAGAACTCAATCACAGCCTAGTAGAACGGAACTACTTTCACGAAGATTATAGCCCGCGAGAAATCAGCATCATCTTTAAAACCAAAAGGGAAACGGTTGCCGCTGAACTTCAGACCGCATAGATATACCAACGCTTTGTACCTTCTGCAATCTAAGAGAAAAGAAAGATGTCTTTTATTTAATAGGAAATTGCCCAATTCTGCAGGAGACTCGAAGATATCATTGGAATTAATCTTTTCTAACAATGGAAGAAGTCATAGTTATACTAAACGGATCAAAATGGAAAACACTTAGCCAAAATGTAAATCCAACTTGTAAATCATCTAAACTGTCAACCTGGCTGACGGCTTTTGCCAACGCTTATATGAATTGTATACAAAATTGTAAATAAAAAACCCAAATTTTGAAAATTCTTATTCAAGTTTTTTTTCCCACCTGGAAAAATGGCAAGTTTTTGGCAAGTTTAAAGAAGGCCCTGGCAAGTTTTCGGTAAGGAAAGCCTGGACGAGGAAAACTTGACAGACCCCTATTAGTGCCTCGCTGAGAACATTTATTTAATAAAGTACTAGTGAAGCTCTTGATGGTAACTAACTATGAATAGTGAAAGCATTTTACGAAAATTAATAAAAGCAGAATCTTATTATATCGTAATAAAAATCTTTGTGTGAACTGTGCAAATTTCAAATAATGATTGTGAATCGGTGTGTCAAATAGTAAAATCGCAACTAGAAAAAACAGAACAAGACAAAATCACAACTAATTTTTACATTTCTCAGAAAACCGTTCTCAGTTGTTCTACCTTAAAAGCAAGTATGCAAACAGACTCACTGAACAGCAAGCCAGAACAGTTTAGAACAGAAGATTTCTGATTTTCACACATACTTGCCCTCACACCTAAGTAAATTTGGCTATAATATAGCCTCATATCTGAAATGGTTGAATGAAAAACCATGTAAAACAAAACATGTGGAACAAATCTAGTTTTACTAGTCAGGGCTTAGACAGAATTCAACTGACAAGGCAAAACGGTTCATAACTGGCGAGGGCCTAGCGAATGCATATAGTAATCCTTGCTAGACCCTTGTTAATAACTATGAAAAACTTGCCAGGGCCTTATTGAAAACTAGATTCTTTTTCCAGGCGAGTTTGCGTTCAAACTGTTACTAGGCAAAATTACTTGTGTTGTGTTTGTTTTCATTTCTGGAGAGTGAGTTTTGCCATTTAAGTTCTTCAAACCACTCCGCCCGTTTTGCATGTTTTCCCCCCTTAGTTTAAGTTCCTTAAATCTCAATATTTTCCTTGAGAAAAATTTACCTATGTACTTGTACGTCTCATGTCCCAAAAAGCCAAACAATTAATTTTAGTTAATCTGTCTTCTAATGAACACCATAACGACACATGGTCGAAGAGGCCATAAAACTTCGTTCTTAATATGGTTTAGCACAAAGCTGAAAACCATTCTTTTATACGTTTTATTTGTGTTTAGGTGTGTAATAAATGGCAGAGTGGGTGGTGGTATAAGGTGGTGTAGAGTCATTCGGCGCCATTGTTATTTCCCCTATATAAAATGACAAACACGTTTCTATATTCACATTAAGTTCCTCTTTTTACACACTTAAATTTAAAAAGGATTGTTGTGATTTGAGGCTCTCCAAAAAAATATAAACTGTAAGCACATATGTATGCGAATGAAAAATAGAAAATATTAGATTACACCATTTACGTCAAAACTCGACGAAAAAAAAAAAAAAAAAAAACACCCCACCCTTCAAAATGTAGGTGATTAATTGATTTTTCTGGACAGAAGTAGGTTAAAAATAAAACACAAGGAAGGATATAATAAGGTATATGTACCTATATGGAAAACTGACATCTGCTCTAAGTCTTAAAATATTTCACAGTGGTTGATAGTGGTATGCGAAATTCCATTAGGTTCAGATTACATTTGAATAAACATACCACCAACGACTATACGAGAATCCAAAAAAATAAGAAAACAAAAACAAAAGTAAATGAAAAATAAGGACGAATAGACACATAGATACATGTGTAGGTATAAAATGAAAATTAAATAAGTGTGTGCTTTAACCATTTTACAAACATTCCACTTTGACTTTCTTGTTCGTTAAAAGCAAATAAACGAAAAATAAAATCGAAATTCTTGAGTTTCGATGTCAAGGACACTTCTTCAACGTCGTCGTCGTTGGTAAAGAACACCGAATTCGAGAAGCCCTTCATCAATAACTCCTGTAAGTAAAAGTCTTTTTTTTTGGCTTTTACCCACACAACAATCATTCATTTTATTAACAAAAAGAATTTATACCTCTCTACCTAAAGCTACATAACTTTTCGTCCATAAGAAGTCCTATAACCAGGTGAATGGCGTGGGTCTAATGAGTGTCTGTCCACGAGAAGGCAAACCTTTTAAGGTGACAATCACACGCAATGTTACCATTTCATTGCTAAACATGAAGGTGTGTTACCTACTATATCCTTTCAAATGCTGTGGCAGTAAATTGTATTCTTTAATAAGAAAGACCAGGATATTTCTTGGAATTAGCTATGTGTGTTCCCATCAGGATGAAAAGATTTCAAAATGGATAGTTATGTACGTACATACATATGTATGTATATATTCAAAATGTTAAAAGGGAGCAGCAATATGCATGTGTTGTTTGCCTGCTCTTTATGTTGAGACAAATTTATTATCTTCAATAGAATAAGATTTATTTATGAGTTGTATTTTTTTTTTTTATTTAATAAAATTCTGATGGTCAGGACGAAGTTTTTGAAACTGATTCATCATATTATTAAATATAGATACACGTATGTATTTATGGAAAAAAGATAAAGTTTTATTGATTATAGTTAATTCCATTTTTGGGGCGAGTTTATGGTAAACAGATTGGAGGTTTATTGCTTTTATTTTCAAGAGGACCACAATAGCACGTGGGTTTTACATTATATAATATTCATGGCTTTGTGGGTTGGTCTTTACAGCGGTTATAGAAAGTTTTGATTTGTATATTTTGGTTGATGATAGAAGATGAACTGGCTATACTGATGAAGAAGGGATTGAAATGAGAACTGTCATATGTCTACCCAGAAGTAATTTGTCTAGAGAAACAGAAACAGAAAAAAAGGGCGAATATGAAGTTCTCTATCTCAAGGAGATGGAAGGGTCTTGAGGTCGACGAAGAGATACCCGTTTTCTTTTACTGGCTGAACAGAATGGTGACGCAGACGGAAACGGAGACGGAGCCGGAATAGCTGTCAAAATATTAAATACACGCAAATTCAATGTTGCGAACACAACGGAACGTAGACGCATACGGAGACGCAGACGCAGACGGAAGAGTTCACCAACTTTTAACTTTTGACGTACGGCACTTTTGACGTTTCAATTTGTATGAAGAAAAAAAACAACTTTTTGGGTCGGAAAAAAATATTGTGGTTATTTGTATCGCGAAAAAAATTATTTATTAAGAGGAAAATTATTGGAAACAAAAAATGTGAATTCTGAGCTTGTACACAATAATATTCTTTTGTTTTTCTTCAAAATACCTTCAAAGCTGTACAGCTGCATTGTGGGCATGTAAAAAAAATAACGTACGACACTTTTTGACAACTCTTCCAGTTCCGTGTGCGTCTTCAGTTCCGTCATTCTATTCTGTTCAGCCAGTTAATAAATCCAGCGCCTGCGAGTAACAGCTGCTTTTAAGACTAAAACAGCGAATTTCCAGAAGAGCGAAAAATGAACCCACTTCCAATCAATGAAGATCTAAATGCACAAAGCATTCTAGAAGAGGTAGGCTAAGCTATACAAAAGCTTAAGAAAAATAAGTATGTTTGATCCTTTTTGAGAGGAAGGCGAATGGAGGAGAAGATATAAATGCAAACAGTATAAGTTGTACCAAGAGGAGAATGTTGACCAAGAGGTTAGAACACGTAAAATTGACTAGGAAAAATCGAGCCAGCTTAAAGAGTCTTCGAATTCCAGTCTCCACCAAGTTCGAGACGACAAGAAAGACGGCAATTATCGATTTAAATATGAAGCCATTACGGATAAATTTAAGCGCTTAGCCTAGATGACTAGAGCAGCGTGCTCGAGGTCGTAAACAATAAAATCTGTCGTGTGAGGCAGAGAATTTTCCCGGCCGATAAATAGAAAACGCATTCGGCTAACAACAACAATGGCGAACTATTAAAAAGTTAATTCTTAATCCACAACATCAGCAAGACGAATAGAAAATTTGTTCACTAATTTTTTTAACTGTTATAAATTGGCATTTCTTTAGTCTAGTCCTATGTTAAATGACATTTCGCATTCATACACGATATACAGATACAAGGTATGCTTATTACATAAACCCAACTCGCCATCTTGGCATTTTTATGACGTCACAATAATCTTTGAATATTATTTTTTTTTTTTAAATGAAGATTATAATTTTTAAAAAATTAAAGTGATAGGGACTGTGGAAATAAAACAATAAATAAAAAGAATCCAATGAAATGCAATAATCTTTTCACTCTCCGAAGAAACCCAGATGATTGTGACGTTTATACAGCTAATGAGCATACTTTGTTTTTGTTTATTGTGGCAAATGTCAAAAATTCGAGACCATTCGCAATTTGCCAGTTTGCTGGTCGAATATCTTGTGCAAAATTTACTTAACCCTATTCCGGCTAGCGTTTCAAAAATGCAACGTCATACCTAAGAACTTCTGGAACTTAACTGATGATAAATTTAGATAAACTTAGTATGTAATAAATTTGAGAGTTGATTGAATTATCTAACCGATCTATTTTTGGATTTTTCCCAAATATTTTTTCTTTCGTGTTGATTTTGTACCTTCAAAATATTAAATTTTTAAGTAGCATTTTTGAAATATTAAAAAATATCATTAGAATTAAAATTTTTCAAAATTATGTTAACTACAAAGGTAAATAAAGGTTCAAATTATATTCTGAAATAATGTTGACGAAATTTATATGAGTTGCCTGTCTGACAGGTAAGATGAAAGCACTACGTTGCGTTTTCGCAACGCTCACCTAATCCAGTAGCATTTGAGGCAAAAAAAAAAATATTTACTTTCGCTGCCTTTTCACATCAGATTGAACGGTTTTTTCTCAAAATATTGTATGTTTATGTTTATTATATACCGAATTTTGTTAAGAAACATAATTTTTGATTGCATCCTATCCAACAAAAATGATGAGTATTTTTTTTTAGGTCAATTGTTTTTTTCAATTTCTGTAAAGTTTTTGATTTTTATCTTTTTAAGGGTTGGTTTGAGAAACTTAAAATTTATAAAGCGTATACGCAATTTTGCTCTAGATTTTTGGAAAAAATTAAATTACAAAAAATAGTTTTTTTTGATTTTTTTTTAAATTTTTGAAAAAAAAAATAAATTTTGTAGGTCAATTTTTGTTTGTAGTTTTTGATTTTTATCTTTTAAAGGGTTGCTTTCAGAAACTTCAAACTTACACAACAAGTAGATAATTTTGTTCATCATTTTAAGAAAAAATAAATTTGGGAAAAATGAGCTTTTTTATTTTTTTTTTTATTTTTGAAAAATAAAAATTTGGGAAAATGTTTTCTTTTTTTTAATTTTTGATTTTTATCTTCTAAAGGGTTAACTTAAGAAACTTTGACTTTATACAGAGTATAATTTTAGTGTTCATTTTTGGAAAAAAAATAATTTTGATTTTTTTTTGATTTTTTATTAATTTTTGAAAAAAAAAAATATTTTTTTAGGTCAATTTTTATTTTTGATAACTTTATTCATTTTCAATAATTTTTTCAATTCCAAGTGTATCTAGGTATATTTAATTATTCATATAAAGTTTATGTATTCCATGTTCCATTTCTGGGAAACCAAAAGCTTTTCCTATTTTTTTTTTAATATTTCTAATTCAACTGGAACTGGTAGCCGCCGGAATTGGGTTAAATCTTTTTCTTCCACACTTATATAATATGTATGTATGTGTTGTCGATTTTTTGAGTTAAGGCCAAGTTTAAAAGCCTTGGAAGGGTTTCTACTAACAATACTAAAGCTGTATACCACTTTTCTTAGCAGTTAAACATTCGAAACAGATCAAAACACTCTCCTGATTTAATGAAAAATGTAGATACCTACGTCATTTTTAGTTAAAACGCTAGGACAGATATTCAGATTTAGAATTATTCTTTTTTGTTATTTTAATAAAAACAGATTGATGATGACAAAAAAAATTGAAAAATTGTTCGAGTTCGTAAAAGTAAAACTTCGGCAACATTGCCAAATTCAAGTCGCATTTCTTCAGGCTAATGAAGTCCGTTTCAAATTTACGTTTACGTTTCAAATTTACGAATTCGGGGATTATGTTTTAAACAGCAGTTTTTTTTCAGCTCCCTAAAATGGAATCTGTACATAATATATGCGTTCGTATGAAATGCATTGATTGATCTTTAAAGGACATAAATAATCATTTAATTTTTGAGTACACACATTAATCTACTTCCACAATTTAAATTCTGTTTTTTTTTTTTGTACAGACCAAAACGGTCAAGATCTATTTAGATATCTACAGAATTTGGTTTAAACATTTATTGTTCTTTTTTGAAAGTCCCTATCACACCACCACCTAAACTATTGTTTACATATTATGCACATCTTGCTCGGCCGAATCGCTGCACGAGAATAGCGTTAATTTCAATTTAATGGTTAATTTGTTTAAATAAACGTGATTACAGCGGGCACTGCAATTATATTTCAAAAATCATTTCGTGTACAGTTATTATTAATTTTTTTTTTGTTCCTGCTATTTTTAATCTAATTGTCCAAGTTAACATAGCATTTTGTAGGTATGATTGAGGGGTAGGGGTTGCTGTAGGAATTAATATAGCTTTTGAAAGAAATTTTCATTTTTGAAAAGAAAACAAAATTAAATGAATTATGAGAACAATTTTTGTATTGTAAACAAAGCGAATTTATTGGAAAAGATACACGCTTAGTAAGAGAAAGACATTTAAATAAGAATTCGCACGTATGTCGTATATATGCGCATGAAAATGTGCGAAACTTATATTGAAATCTCTCTAATGCAGGTCCATTAATGGATGATGGAAATCCAAACTTTATTTTAGCAAAGATATTTGCTTTAACTGCGATTTGCCTATATTTTGATCTCAACTTAAATAAATTATTACAGTGAAAGCTCCCTTTGCCGGACAGCGACGACGGTCGGAACACTTTTGTCCGTCTAAGGGAGCTGGCTGTCCATCCAAGGGAAAAAATAAAAAATATTTACATAAGGAAATGTATAGTATCTAGGTGGCATCATGCTAAATTTTTGCACCTACAAGCCATGAAATTCATTCAAACTAAAAATTAACATGAAGATACAAAAAACAAGATACAAGAACAGACTACAGCTGCAGAAATAAAATACGTTATGCATACGACAATAATTTATGATTACGACAATAATTTAATGACATTGCATCTATTGTCGCTGTGAACCAGGGGGGAACCGTTTTTAATGCAAAATAAATATATGTAAAAGTATTTCTAAAACTAATAGTTGAAATTTACATAGTAAAAAAAAGTTTTTGCCGCCTAAGGGAATTTAATTTAACAAATCACGGCTAATATTCTTGTCCTTGTCCGGGTAAGGGAGTGTCCGATTAAGGGATCACAAAATGTATGGAATTTACATCCAAGATCCACGGTCGTAAGAATTTGTCCGCCTAAAGGGATTGTCCGCTTAAGGGAGTTGTCCGCAATAGGAGCTTTTACTGTATTACAGAAAAAGAAGTATGTATGTATTCCTAATGGTGACTATACTAATTGTTTGACCAAAAGATGTCCTCCTAATAAGAAACTGTACAGTACATAATAGGAGACTTCACTGTATACAATAAAGGATGGGTGAAGGTATGAACATTATCAGAACTTTTACTTGAGATGGTGTTAAAAAACGTCACTTTATACATAATATATGTTAGGTGTTATAAGTTTCCCAATGTTTATATACGAGGATATCTACTTCTAATGAAAATACCATCGCATAAGAAATATATACGTCTCTATTTAGATAGATACTATAAGATGCCAGGCGCCATAATTATGTCTTATTAAAATGAACACTTGAAAAGTTTAGTCGAAATATCATTTTATTAATATCTTGGAAATTGTTTTGTTGTGGTTTAATAGATTTATTTATTTCGTAATTGAAAATTGTGTATGAAGGGTTGAGGTGTTGTGAGAAAAAGATGGAAACAAACGATTAGATACGCTCTAAGTTTTGATAATGTAGGAAAATTATTTTGTATATTGAATTGGTTTTTGAATAAAGTCGTAAAATTAATATGAAAAGTTATATGCATGAAATTAGTAGTTCATTGTTTTTTTTTGATATAAAATTGGAAATAATACTGCAACTGATTTACTAGGCTCGTGCCCGTGTTTAACGAAAATAAGTAATGAAATTCAATATATTTTCTCAAAATACATTTATTGCTCTTAAAAAAAACCGTACGTAGGAAAACTAACTGAAGTATCATACATACACTCCGCTTCACTTGAATAGAAACAGAGCGTGTTGCGCTTTGGCAAATCTAGAAATCCATCTTTTTGTTTTAATTCTTTTAAGAGGGATCTATTGCGAAAAAAAACTGCATGAGCAGAAAAATTCAGAAAAATACCATTCGGTTATTTTTTTACCATTTTTCTAATTAATTCATTAAAAGCACAGTTTTTTTTTTTTTTTTTTTTGTGTCACTTGAATATAGAAACACTATGCGATTTTTATCAATAGGTTACGATTAGAAGAAAAAATATTGTTTTAATGGAAGTGTAGATTAAAGATAATAATTGTTTGATCAAAAAAAAAAAAAAAAAAAAATGGTACTCGGAAAACCAATAAATGCTGCAGAAAAATGCAAAATAGAAGTACGCGGAAAACAAGCTTCCCCTACGCACAATTGCCAAACAAAAAATAAGAAGTGTGAAAATTGTTTGGTTGTTTCTCAGAAATAAAAAAAAACTATGGAAAAAATATGAAAGGTAGGCAAGAAACATGAATGAAAGAATACAAGATTACGCCATTTCATTTTTTTCGCTATGTTGTTGTAATTTTTGACAGCACGTATGGCGCAATCGGTGACAAAAATATGATTTTTTCCTACTAGATAATACCGGGAAAAGTTTTTAACTTGAATTTTTATTTCATTGTTCTAATTTGAATTAATAAAAAGTGAAGTGTAGTGTAATAAAAGTGCACAAGTTCTGAATTATCTATTCTACTTTACACATTGGCACTTTATTTGGTTTTTAGCGATTTATTTTAAATGAAAAAACATTTATTTCAAATGAAAAATATTAATTCGGTATTTATAATCGTATTTCTAAACGAAAACTTTGATTTTTTAAACTAATAAACGCTCACGAAAGGAAAAAACACAACCGAACATTCGATTAACTAAACAAACTACTGGCGGCCATATTTGTTTACATATCATTTGTCACCAATGAGATAACAAATGGCGCAATCTTGTATTCTTTCATTCATGGGCAAGAAAGATTCACAACAAATGCAGACCGAAGAAAGTTAGATAGACTGACCTCAAGGCAAAGAGTGGAATTACAGCTAGTTCGAATACTATTAGACATGTCATTTAAAGCGCCTTAAATTGAAGAAAAAACCAACGTTAAATCCAAGAAGACAACATCGAAAAGATTTTTGCTGGAAGAATATGACGTGGAGGGGGAAGAGTGGAGAAAAGTGGTATTTTCTGACGAAAAAAAAATCAATTTAGATGGTTTCATGACATAAGGAAGGAAACAATGTTTTTGGAACGCCATACCATAGCGGAGAAGGTGGTGTTCTTGTGTGGGGTGCGATTTCCGGGTTTGAAATAATTAATCTGGAGTTTCCCACTTTGAAAATGATGGCAAACTCTTACAGAAAATATTGCGCACCACGCTCTGATAGTAAAAAAAAAGGATGTTTCTATTCAAGTGACGCGGAGTGTATCTTATACATATAAAAAACTATCGTTCTTTCATTGAAAGCGAAGCTTAAAAGGAAAAGAGTACAAGGCGAAGTTTGGTAGTAAGATGAAATTTGTCTTATTCTGTCTTATTAAATCACATCGCTTCTTAAAGTAATGTTACAATCCTTTGCATTTTGTTGTTCCTCAAAGTGTAAAGCATAACAAACCAATTATTATTTTTTTCTATTTTCGTGACCTTATTATTAAAAATTTATGTAGGTACCTTTTGTTCAGTTTTATCATTTAAAATTATATGAACCTGCTATAAGAGTATAGGAGATAAGTACTTAATATTTACCTACATACCTAAAATGTATTGATATTGAAATAGGTTAAACAAATATATACATGATGGTTTGGTAAGGATTTCCATATTCGTGCAGTACGGCTAGAAAAGAATCTGCATATGTTCTGATAGTCAGGAATCGAAATTTATAGGGTTTTATAAAAGGGAATACATGGGGGAAATGGGGCAGTTGGTAGAGAATGATCAACCATCAAATTTGGTCTGGCAACGAAACGAGAAGTCTAGGTTTCATCCCATTCTAATTTCGGAATCCCAGACGATACAGAAATGAGACGGATATGAGACAAAGAAAGTTGAATTTCTTAATGTAAATATTTTGCTGCATTTGTTTGACTTTTGTTTCTATAACACTCAAAAACGCGATGAGCCGAAGCTAAAATTTTTCGATTTTAACGAGACTGATACGAGGCGCAAAAAATCCTTTTTAAATTTTTGTGATTTTTAAAAGAAAGGCTTAAATATTTATTATTGCATCCCTTTACATTAAAAAAAAAAAAAACTTATTTATCAGAAATCAGAATAATAAGACTGACGTTCTGACGCCAATTGAAAAGGTTACACGTTAAAAAAAAAGAACTCTTTAAAAATCATTTCATGGCAAAGTTTTGATTTTATAAGTCATTTTGAAATCTAAACCGTAAAATAAAATGCAAAAACTTAACAAATTTTTCAATGAGGTCAATTCATGTCTATTGATTTATAAGTTTATGAAAGCATTTATTGTTAAATTTCTATAGGGAGCAGTCTGTCTGAGATTCTAAAAAGTATTCTAACATCTTTATGAAAAAGTCCATTGTTTTCAACACTTGCAGCAATTAACTTAGAACATTTTTATTATGCAAGCACTCAACTGCATAAAGCCATGGCTTTATCATTACTCGCATAACTTAAAAATAGGTACATTGAATATAATTATTGTGCTAAAAATATTTTGAATTTTGTCCATATCATTGATGTATACAACCAACTGTTTTCCTCAACAGAATATAGGATTTGTGCAACTTATTAAAAAATCCGTCCATCCAAGCTTTGGCAATAACCATAGAAGTTTATGTATATTACCTTCTGAAACGTATGTATCCGTATGCAAATTTACAACTCAATATATTCTATTAATTTGAAAGTTTCAGTCTTTCGTAAAGCAATAACAAAAAATATCAATTCAATTAATTTTAGCATGTCGAAAAAAAAAAAAAACTCATAAAGTTAAACTTCTTGATTAGCCATTAACCCGTAAGCCGTAACCGAAAATTGGCAATTTCTGACTATTCCCACACTGCTTGCTAAGGTATACAATTATACATACCTAACCGAAAGACATAAATAGCACGAAATAAATTTCCCTCAAAAAAGAAGAGTTGGATAATTTATTTTTTCAAACAACTTAATTGTTTCCCAAAAAAAAAAAAGCAAAAACACAAAATAGAGTTCGTATGTTTGCCTTATCTTGCTGTGCCCTACCTTATTTTTTTTTTTTTTACAGTGATGTGTACTTTTTATGTCAAAACTTTTCCAACTCTATTAAGTTTGTTTTTGAGAATTTATAAGAATATTGTGACTTTTCCTGTTCTATGCAGGAAAATTTTTATTTGTGAAAATCGACGTTAAACGGACCTACAATTTTCTTCTTTTTCCCAAAATTGTTATTGTTATGTTAGAAATTAAATTAAAAGGGCTATGGCTCATCGTTGTGTGCTTTCGTTGATTTTTAATTTTTCGACTTTAAGTCATTTTTCAGAAATTATCTCAGGGGGGATAGAATTTTTCCCCTCTACAATTTTTTTATGTCCCCAAAACAAATTATTCTGCCCGAATAAGGAGACACCCTGTTTGTACATATACGAGATATTTTTGATGGGATAGAAAAACGTACCCAACAAGTTTTTACTTACAAGGGTCTTCCGACTATTTGACAAGTATTCCTGGCCTATGACAATAAATGTGCTAATAGGATTTCGAAATTTCTCACAAGAGGCAGTATCTCTGAAACAAGATTTAAGTCAAAATATGATGGATTGCTCCCGATATCTCCGCCGATATACAGGGTGTTCCGTATAAGGTGCACCAAAGAGCTAGAGCGATTAGGTTTGGTTAAGACAAGAAAAAAATCGTATTGGAGGGGGCGTCTATTTTCCCCCGTTTAGAAAGAAGGGCAATTTTCTAAAAAAAAACTGACTTAAAATAAAAAAAAAATTATTTAAAAACAACGGTAAAACTTACAATGCCGTGCTATACCTTTTTGCCGTGCTATACCTTTTTGAAAAGCCAGAAATTTCTTCTTTAATTTTATTTTTAAATTAAGTTGTGTTAGTGATTAGTGAATAGTTTTTGAAAAATTTATTTTCAAATTCGAAATTATTTTTTTCAAAATTTTACGTAATAAGTATAATTTTTGTTTTCAAAAATCAATGCTCTTATTAGTTTTAAGTCAAAAACAGAAAACCGGATGCTAAAATATTTTTTATTTTTTGAGAAAATTGAAAATGTCTTAAAAACTTAATTATTTTTCAAACTCGAAAAAATAGCTTGGCAAAAAAAAATATACAGCACTGTATTTTAATTTATGAAACTCGCATTCATTAGGAAGTATTCAAGAAAAGGAGTTAGGAAATAGTGTGTGTGTGTGTGCTATTCTATAGCTAATTTACATAACGACTTACTTTTTGTTGACTAACTAATTATCAGATAAAATTACAACAAAAGCTAATTATTGTTAAAAGAACAATCAAAGAGTATTTTTTTTAACACTTTATTTCTAATGTGCTAGCATTTTTGTGTGTATACATAATCTTATAAAATACTTCTCTAAAATTTAAAGCTAAACCCTAATGATTGATTATTTTAGAAAGAATTTAAAAAAAAAACACACTCACATTGATTGATTTTTAAAGTGCCAACGAATTTGTCAATAGTTTTTTTTTTTTTTTAGCAAATAGGTCTGATTAATTCATTATTTTTTTTTTTGAAGCTGATAAAAATCCAAGACATTCAGTCGCCATGATTAAAACTGATTGCGTTGTAAAAGGTATGAAGACGGAAAAAAAAAATCAAATGATTAACGACCATTTAATTAAATTTTCGATTCCTCTACCCTTTATTGTGGGACGACTACAATATCGGGCGACACACCCTTACAATTTTTTTTTTTAGTGCAGTATCGCACGTTCTGATATTATAGAAGCTTAGAGCTAAGTTCGACGGGTAAGCGTTAGATAAAGGCTCCTTGTAGGTGTTTGTGTCTGTATTCTATGACCCCACTGGCGAACAATGTGCGGAAAACATATCAGGGAGACACTAATATTAGTGAAATCGCCCTTTGGCGTCCAATTGTCTCGAACACCCATACCATCTCTATAACACTGCCACCAACAACAGCAACCAACAATGGTTTTGGGGTAGTTATTCGAAATGTTGTTTCCTCCCTTGACGTTTTTTTTTTGTTTTTTTTTTTTTTTTTTTGTGTGGAAAAGGAAGCACACAAAGAGGGAAAAAAGGAATTAAATGCCAGGAGGGTTCTGTCTCTGTAGTGGGGCAGGGTGACCTCGAAATAAATACTTCAAACTTTTTTTTTTTTTTGTAACTGAATGTGAACTTGTAACAGTGTTGTGAGATCGTGTGAAAAAAATCCATTTTGTAACAATTATGAAGGAAAAGAGCTAGACGACTTTGTGACCATCATTGTTAACTAAATTCAATTTCAATAATTTAATATGCAGGTTGTAAAAAAAGTTACCATAACTCGAATCTAAAATTTTATTTTTAAATACAGTTGCTTAAGAGAAAAGTTTTTGAGAAGAATAATTTTCAAACTCAAAATTACTCAAAATTTTGTAAAAAAAATACAACTTAAGCTATTTTTATTTATTTATTTTTTTTATTTATTATTTTTGTTTTAATTAATAATGATATTTAGGGCACTTATAAATTTTAAGTTAAATAACAGGCGTTTAAATGTCTAGTTTTTGAGAAAATTTTAACATAACAAAATTTACTTTACTGTTTACTAAGTGAAAAAAATTATCTTTGGGGAAACCTACAACATATTAAAGTCATAACTAATGAAAACTCCAGTTTTTTTATTTTTGCCTTCTCTATTTTTTGCAAAAATTAGGTAAGTATGCTATTTTTACTTTTTGAAATAAGTAGGGTCTTATCTTCATTAAGGTAATTTAACAAAAAAAGCTGATAAAATTGCATGTAATATAAAAAAAGACCATACTCAAAGGGAAAAATTTAGTAATGAAAAAGGAATTTTGTTTAATAAACATCTGCAAGTACTTTTTTTGCTGGATACATTTTATGTGATTTGCTGTATACTTCAAGTCCATCCTTCGCATGAGTAGAATATTTTTTTTCTGCATTTCCAAAAATGAACTTTATCACACATATACATAGATATAAAGAAATTTTAACGAGAATTACAAAAAAAAAAAATTAAAAACAAAGTTCATGACAGAAAAGGGTAAATGAAATGAAAATAAAAACTGACCCACTGATAGGGGCAAATAGAATATTTGAATCAATCATTTTTTTTTTATTATTCGATTGATGTTGTTGTCTGTAAAAAATATTATTTATACATTGTATTTGATTGATGATTGTTTGATGGATTTTTATTATTTTTGTGAAGAAAGAGATATTTTGATTATGATTTACTTGAAAATTTTGACAGCTTCGATTTGAATGGCTCGTTACTATGGTAAAATCAGTGAATTTCTACTAGCTTGACATGCATACATACTTATGCGCATGCTGTTATCTTTGCATTAAATTTAACAGATTATTATTATTGATAAAAATGGCGCCCAACCTAAACTGATTAAGTGCATAATAAGCTTTATAAGTTATAACAAACATTTTCTTTATAATAAATGGTTTCACAAATTATAAATGTTTGAAAACTAAAATGGCGTCCAGTTGAATCCCTTCTTAATTTATAAAACTCCGTTAGTTTATATCTATAAAATACATACATATGGAATGGACCTACAAATATGAATAGAAACACATTCACCCGATTTTCGGTCGATATGGGTGCCTCTTGAAAGTTGACAGACATCGTCTTTTTATTTTTATATAAACACTAAAACTACTACCATTAAAATGATTAAAAAAAATTGCGAGCGATTATGTAGGTACTTAGTTAAAGTCGTACAAATCATTTAAACGTTATTGGCAATTTTCAAAAATGTTTAGTCTTTATGACTGTCAGGACTGGCATTTTGTTGGAAATAGACCAGTACTAGATATTCAGCATGAAATCTATGTAAGATGCACTGAACTTAACAGAAATTGAGAATCCCTTCACTATAGTCAACTGATGAGTCCATGTTTGATTTCTTTAACAAGTCGTATCTTTGCAAGCCGAATGTAAAGTATGAAAATTTTAAATTAAAAACATTACTTGTCATATTGACAATAGAATTCGTCATATGGAAAATGGAATTTGTTATATTGACAATAGAAATTGTTATATAAATAATTTTTGCCATAAATTAAGGAGTTAATTTTTCTGAGATCTCATCGTCAGAGACATCGCTTTCTCGATTTGACAAAGGTTAAGGAAGAAATCTGAAAATTATGAGCTTTCTACGATTGCTCTGAGATTCCAGAAACCTGAATTGGCTAACTAATGTGGTTTGGGTTCTTTTTACGGCAAAATCTTCTAAAATCTATCGGGGTTAAAAAAAAAAGACGGGACTAGAGTTCGCGCAAATTGAAGAAAAAAAAACGGATTTCCGAAGTATGCCCACCTACACTGTCAGACAAAAAAAAGTGCAAAAATTATTTTCAATAATATTTTATTTAATATGATATGTTCTGATTTATTTTTCTTAAAAAAAATAATTTATTCATATTTTTCAGATTATCTTACGTCCACAGAAGTAATCGTTTAAAGTTATATACAAAATGTAGGTTAGAAATTAAATAAAATAGCAATATTCAAAGAAAATAGAAGAGACAAAATAAAGTGCAAATTCGAAAGATCATCACGTAAAATAGGAATTCAGTTTCAGAAAAGAAAAATGTTAATAGGTAGTGGCTCCTCCTTTATTTTGAATAACTGCAGTAAGACGTTTGGGCATGCTGCTAACCAGGTTCTTCAAGATTTGATCTGGAATTCTCTCCCATTCATTTTGGAGGCTTTCCCAAAAAGATTGTAAATTGCGACGTTGATCTAAGGGAATCCTTTCATCCAAAATGGACCAAAGGTGCTCAATAGGGTTTAAGTCGGGAGATTGGGTTGGCCATTCTAGTACGTCAACATTATTTTCGGTAAAAAAAACTGCTTAGCTACTCTGCTTGTATGCTTTGGATCATTATCTTGTTGAAAAATATAACTTTCCAAAGACATTCTAGAAGCAGAAGAAGCTAAATTTTCCCTAACAATGTTCACGTAACTAGAACCCGTCATTTTGGTTCCAATTTTGACAATATTTCCAACGCCACTAAAAGAAAAACATCCCCAAACTATAAGTGACCCACCTCCATGCTTCACCGTTTTTTGTAAACACCTATGGCTGAGTCTTTCGGATTGCTTGCACCAAACTCGCTTTCTTCCCTTACAGTTTTTTAATTCAAATTTGGATTCGTCAGACCAAATAATGTTTTCCCAGAACGATTGTGGCTTCACTAAAAACTTTCTAGCGAAAGCTAACCGTTTTTGAATATTAACTGAACGGAGTAACGGCTTTTTCTTTGCAAAAAAGTTTTTTAAACCGCTTTCATGGAGTCGCCTTTGTACTGTCCTTGCTGTTATATTTAACTGCAATTCTTCTTTAATATTTCTGGCGGAAGATAAAGGGTTCTTTCAAGCCTGAATTTTAATTCTGCGGTCATCAACTGCAGTTGTCTTCCGCTTCCTTCCGCAAGAACTTTTAAAACTAGCAACAGTTCCTCGTTCAAAGAAATTGAGGCAGATTTTTCTTACAATAGAAATGGATAATCCATATTTTTCTGCCAGTTTATGGAATATAAAGCCCCGTTGACGGTCCAAAACAAGCAATTCCTTCACTTCAGATGTTAACGGTTTCATACTTAAGATTTAAGTAATAAAAATAAAATTTAACACGGAAATTATTATAAATTGGGATCTTTTGCTTCTACCTTTTTATATTTTATCAATTGTAAATATTTTTCTTTAAAACTTAAAACTTTTTGGCAGGGAATAATAAAAATGCACTTTATTTTGTCGCGAGTTAAATTGTATATGCTCCAAAAATACCGCAACTAATAGTAATTAGACATAACAATGGATTGTTTTTTTTTTTTTAAGAGTAAGCAACTGAGAATATGTGACGTCAGAACATGAAATGGAATGATAAATACTCTTTGCTTTTAAATAGCGGTAGTTTGAAAATTAATCTAATACTTTTGCACTTTATTTTGTCTGTCAGTGTATACGGGGCGGCAACAACAGTTGCTTATTTTGACATAAAGACAAAAATTATATTTAAAACTTAGTTCAAATCGAACGAACTTCTTCCTACATTAATTTCTTGTTGCTCATTTGTAAGCTGTAATTAACTACCATTTTGATCTCTCTAAGTGCTTATCTTATGCCCTTCAAGTTTGAATTAAAATTCAAATTGGAAATAATTCATAATTTCATTCTTCTTGGTACTCAAAAAGCGATTGCCGGCTTTTGTTCTTAAGATTTTTAATGCTTTTCTATCCTGCAATCATACTCCTATCTAACATGCGTAACCTGTGTAAGGTTTTTTTGTGTTGTATAAATCGTTTTAAGTTCAAAAGAACCATTTTAAGAGAACGCCCTTAAATGAGTTCCCATATATTCGTTGGGAATAATTATTCTAGAAAAAAAACCTTATACAATGCGGTAGGTGGGTATATTTTTTTTTTTTTTTTTGTAAGATTATGATCTTTAAAAATTTGAGTTTTATTCATTTTTTACAACACCCTCTTGTCTATTAAAATTATAAATTTCACCAAACAATGAAGCTAAGTTATGAAAATATCTATTTAATGACTAATTACACCTGGGAAGGTGGTGGTCTTAATTGATTGTGAAATAAATAAAATTATATCTTCAAATCACACCTTAACATTTCTAAATAATTTATCTATTATATATGTACATACACATGTACATATGTATGTATGTGTGTGTATATCTAATAAAAAATGTTTGATATTTTCTGCTTAGTGATTGATTTCAAAGGTATGGCTAAGTTTAATTTATTTGAAAAATAAGTACATATAAATTTACATTAAAATGCTTACCATTTTAAGTTCACCGTTTTAGCTCTGAAATAGAAAAAAAATACAAAATTAGTTTTTTTTATGCAATAAAACTTAAAAAAAATCTACCTTAATGAAACCATTTAAAAAAATTCAAACTATTATAAATATAGCAACTAAGACCATATGGTTTTTGACAACCACATTTTTCAATATTTTATTTTTCAATCAAACGTGTATGATATATAACCAACCAAACGACAAATGCTTTATAGGAACATATTTATAAATTAATTTCGAGTTAAAAACAAACAAAAGCCCTAAAGTTTAATAAAACAATAAATTCATTTGCTACGCCTTCGAACCCGCCGCAATCATCATTAAAAAATAACAATAAACTATAATAAGTTAACTAATAATTATGACTAAGTATGTATTTTCTGTTTTTCATACAACAACAAAAAAAAAAGTCAAAATAATTAAGTATAATCATTAATAAAAAAAAATCAAGGTAATCTAGGCCAGCATCAGTGACTTCTCCACTCCTTTTATTTTTAGACAATAAAAATATAAATTTCTCAGATTTGTTTCTGTTTTGTCAAACATTATTCTCTTTTTTTTTTTTTTAATTAAAATAGATTGCAACTTTGTGTTCAAACTTTAAAAAAAAATGCAAATTAGTTTGAAAAATATATCTATTTTTTCAATCATTATACCCATTATGTGTGTTTTTTTTTTCACACTCTTTTTGACCCTGAATTAACACAAAATATCAAACTATTATATTGTTCTTTTTTTTTTGACCGATTGATGGAAGAATCAAAATTTGTTTCAAAATAACATTTTGGCATTGATTAATTTGTTTAATTCTCAGTTCTACAAATTTTTCCATATGGCGATGCGCCGCCGCCATTCAAATGGATAGATATACAACTTCCTGATGAAAATTCTTTTTTTTTTTTTTCAAAAAAAAAAAAATAATAATAATAAATTCTGTTTTGTTATTATTTTTTTTTATAAATAGCTTTTGTATATTTCACACACCTGTGGCACATTTATAGAGCTTCAAATACATTTATACATAATTAACCCGCAGTGTTTTATATTTTTATATATAAATATCCCGATTGATGGTTTTGGATTTGTTTATTTAAATTTTATTTAAATACGAAATATTTATTTTGACCTTGTGATAAATATTATTGTTTTTTTTTTAATTTCAAAGGAACAAAAAAAAAAAAAAAACAAGAAAAATGTTTTTATAAGTGTCACAATAGAACAAATGAAGAAAATATGTTGTCAGTTAATTCGTATAAATTTAAAATGGAAAGGAAGTGTTTACAAGGTGCAAACTTTAGATAAATTAATTGTTAAATCCCAGAGCGACATTTAGTTGGTGATATGTGATCAATAAATGTCAACTCAGAGAATTTGTATTATATTAAAAAAAAAAAAAAAACTACAAAAGAAATTCCAATTGTTTTTTAAGATGTGAGATTTGTGATAGTAAATTTATTGAAATCGTTTGTTTAAGTTTTGTTTATTTAAAAAGTCCATTAAGATTCATATAATATTTATGTTCCTACATAACACATACATGTGTATGTATGTTGTTAGCTGATTTCTTAATTCGTCTAAAGTTATATGGATCGAGCGAACTAACTACAATGTATGTATAGCTACACATTGATCTTCAACGAGAAAATAGTTAAATGAAAAAAGTCCAAAAAATGTTTACGTACAATATTGTTTGAACTGTTTAGAAACACCAGATTATTACAAAATTATAACAAAATCTGTTCAGCTGTTAAAAAAAAAAAAAATACGTGAAAATAACTCAACAAGGCAATTTTTTCGAAAAACGTCAAAAGCGATTTTTTTGGGAAAAATCAGAAACAAAGTTTTCTCAATCATTACAGGAACGAAGTTTAATCAAAATCGTGAGAGCCGTTTTCAAAAAAATTTTAAAATAATCAAATCGTTGTATGGGAGCAGCTGAAACAAAAAGTCGAAATTTTCCATAAACAAAAATAAATCAAGATAAATAAAAATACTCTATTTCACGTTTGAAGCAAACGGGTATCCACCCTTTGAGCCTCTACCTCAATTTTTAGTGGACGCAGAAGTCCATAGACGTACAGGCGCTCGATGCACGTATAATCAAAGTATTAATTTTGATTAAAGCACGAAAATTTTACAAATGAAGCCCAGCAAGTTTTGACTTCTACTTGGAAAAACTTCAGGCGCAAGCTGAATTTTGGTATAGAGATTTTATTTTTATTAGTTATGATTGCCTAAAAAGTACATAGCCTAAATTTGCACAAAAGCTTTTGATTGTAAGGTGAAGTGGGGTATTTTTTTTTTAGTTGGTCAATAGCTTATATCGGCATTGCTAGACCAATTTCGAGTACCTAACTGGTAACCGAATCAACGCAACGACCGAAACAACTGTGTGAATATACTTTCGAGTATTTGAGGTATTTTACATTTTATTTTCCAGAATGCCGGAAATTTAGCTTGAGTTGGGGAGCGAAAACTACAAAAGCACATTCAAAGTATCAGAAGAAATGCCTGAACAGCAACATCACGCTTCATCTTTGAGCTTTTTAGTTGAAATATTGTGTCCAACTAATATCAAGTGGTACAAAATGCAGAAGACTGCTTGGGAAAATCGTCGGGACAGGGTCGTAGGAGCTCCTGTGGTGCCAACTCTAAAGCTGTTCTTTAAACATGAACATTCTTAATAGAATTGATTTATACGCTTTTTCTAATGCCGACCATCACCACACGAACTATGTACGTAGTAAGTTTCGGTCGTCCTACCGCGATGTACATATAGAGGCCCTACTTTTAGGTAAAATTTTTTCCATAAGCATAAAAAGCTATGCAGGCCTCCCTTGCCTTTAGTTTACAGATTATTTATTTAGAGTCAACAAGTGGATCTCAGTTTCTCAGTCTTAGAAGTAAAAAGCATTTTAACTGAGTTCTAATTTAATTAATTAGTTTATAATTCGCAATCTGCAGTCACTAACCTTATACTCAAATCCATTTCCCTAATTTACTGATGCCCATTTCTTAAAGTTAAACAAATTCTTATCTTAAAAGTTTTTGTATGCATTTGATTTGATTTTATTCAACCAAAGATTCTAGTATATTGAATAATAAATAATTTAAAAATGCACCCTAAAATGTCTTAAATAATAAGAAAACCAAATATTATAACACCTTTTTCAGCAATCATTTTTCAACACCGCACTTTGTAAATCGAAATGTGAGCGCTGTTTCTAAGAAATCCTTTTTACTTTAGTCTATACACCGAACACACTAAACCTAAACACACCCATCATTGATTTAAATATTGTAGAACTAAGAAAGAAAAAAATAAAAAAATAAAAAAAATAAAAAAAAAAAAACTCTACAAAACATCAACGAATTCATGTCAAATCTGACACAGTTTGTGGCACATTATGGATGTCTCTCAACAATGCAATTCCAATTGCCAATTAACAAAAACGCTAAGCAGAAAAAAAAAACAAAAAAATCACATTTCAAAGGAAAACCGCATATTTTTCAAAAGCGATTTTTCGCATGCTTGCATGCACACACTTCATTTTTGGCTCCTCAGCTCCATGTTGCAGTTTTTGTAGCGCGCGGCAACAAACAAACACCATCCATATATAACGTAAGCTTGCCAAACCTCCGCTGATGTTCTCTTTATAACAACACACACTCTTGTTTGGCAAAGTGTCAGATTCGCGTGGTGGCCGTGGCAGCAGGCGGGCGACGGCATGGCGCGGCGCGGCGCAAATAAATTGTAAATACCGAGCACTCTTCATCCATCTATTAGGCATATTGAAGTCCATCCCGCATGTTGTTGGAATATTATTTTTTAACAAAAAAAAAATTAAATTAAAAAAAAAAAAATTAGCCAGCTTAATAATAGGATGCACTGAAGATTGTTGGCGGTAAAAAATGTTTGTCGGGCCCAGACCCGATAACACACCATAGTTCTCAAGTGCACCACCCGTACAATGAGCATTTAGTGCCAGTTGTACAATCGTGGTTTAAATTTTGATCCGTGGTTCAGGAATTTTAACTCGCCGATTTCGGTGGGTTAACTGAAGTTCAACGATGGTTCAAGGTTCTAATATCCACTAAAAGCCAATTGCATGCCTGAACCTTCGTTGAACCACAGTTAATACGCTGAAATTGGTGAGTTAAAATTCCTGAACCACGGATCAAATATTTGTACAACTGGCCCTTAACAAAAGAAATATAGGGTAAAGTTGGGTCGAATCATAATTAATACCTGAACATCAAACATGTTCGAATAGTTCTAAAAATTTTATTTTCCTCAAAGGTTAGAAATATAAAATAGACAAATAATTCAAACAATAATTTATTGATTTAAAAAAAAATATATCCCTTTATTGGGTGAGAATCAACAAGAACGAATATCTGTGTATTTTAGGTTTAGAATTTGTTTGCCTTTGAAAAGGGTTCTAAAATCGAAATTTGTTACGTTTCTTTTTTTTTTTTTTCATTTCATTATTTGAACCACTAATAGCCCACGTGGTGTCAGGAAGAAACCATACTTTCCGATGTCTTTATGTTCCATCCATATCGGACAGTTTTTCAATTAACAAATGTGCTATCTCACCCTATAGACCAATTTATTCGACTTCACCTTATTTAAAAAAGAAAAAATATTCTATTTGGCCTAAAAATGTTTATCGGTGTGTTATGCATGCGGTTATGGACGCTTATCCATTTAAACACACATGTACCCAACTAATGTAGTATTATAATGGCCATGGGTTACCCGCGTTCACCGACTTCGTCGCCAAATAAGGGTGCGTTTTTTTTTGCTAAGGCTTTGGCTAGTTTCAGAAGAGCCACCGACCGACCACCATCATCATCATCACGTATATTGTATATGCCACACCAATGTGTGTATACATGAAAAGGAACAAATAGAAAATGGATAACAAATGGAATACATAATTATTCACATGCAACTCCAAAGCGGAAGTAGACTTCGATTTTTTTTTTTTTACTTTTTTTTTCTTTTCTTCATGTTTTTCTTTTTCCTGTGAATTTTTATGTCCAAACAAAATAATTTAGCTTTTCGAAACTTTAAATAAAATTCAGTACGAGTTAAATGCAATTTTCATCACTGGACAAAGTATAAATATCTATTTTCGTATCGAGGGCATAAGAAAAACAATTCTGGGTAATTTTTTTTTTTTTAATTGTGTACATTTCTTGGTGTCGAAGAAATTCACTACGAAAACGGGTCAGATTTCGAAATAAATTTCCTGGTATTCCTACATATTTTTGATTGCTGATAACATAGGTACTGGAAAAAAAAAAATGGAAAATCCTGTGTTTGGTTTTGAAACTACATAATAAAGAGCAATCAGATTGATGATACATTTTTTTTTATGAAATATATTTTGATCTAAACTAGAAACAAAATATTTAAGTTATAAGGAAGTACTGAAGTTGTGGTGTCCAGCAAGGAAGTGTTTTTGGTCCAGTCTTGTTCGTTTTTTGCACTCGCTAAATAGCCCGGCTGGAAAAATGACAAGTTTTTGTCTAGTTTAGGCAAGGCCCTGGGTAGTTTTCGGTAAGGAAAACCTAGAGGAGAAAAACATTACAGACCCCTTTTAGTGCCTCGCTGAGAATATTTATTAAGTAAAGTGCTGATGAGGCTTTAGCTAGTAACTAACTAGTGAAAACATTTTATGATCTTTAATAAAATAAGGATCGTTTTCCACTCTAATAACAATAAATGCGCCCTTGTTATTTAACCGACCAAATTTTAAATAATGAAATTGAATCGGAGCGTCAAAAAGTAAAATCGCAACTGAGACAAATATAAAAATCGTTTTTTATGAAAAGACGATGAAACAATTATTTGATCTTTGTGAAGTATTTTCCTTTTGAAAAAAAACTTGCTGTTACCCGCCTGCTTCGCTGCAAATTAATTTAACGTTTTATAGATTCATTTTTTCGTAAATTAACCTTAATGTCCTTTGTCGTTTTCCAAGCTTTCGCTCTACAAGCTCTTATTATAATTCCTTAGTTTTTTTCTTATAATAAAAAGGTAAAAACAGTTCGCGCACAACGGATCAACCCTAGATTTTACTGGTCAGGGCTTAGACAGGATTTAACTGTCGAGGCAAAAAGGTTCATAACTAGTGAGAGCCTAGCAAATGCCTATTGTAACCCTTGCTAGTAACTATGAAAAACTTTTCAGGGCCTCATTGAAAACTAGGTTCATTTTCCAGGCGGGAGGTTAAGATGAAAAGTAAACTATTGTAGCTAGATTTTTTGAGATTACATGCACGACTGTTATTGCAACATTTAAATTAATTGAAATGGTAGGTGAAAGGCTCTAATAAGTTTGAGGTAAAATGCAGAAAGAATTAATTAAGGCCATCAGATGCAGAGTGGCCTAACTGAGTTTTGCACTTTTTTTTTTTTTTTTATTAGACGAAAAGTAATATTTATCAAATTCAATAAATAACCAATGTTTTTTAAGTCGAATCAGATATATAAGACTTGCCAAGAAATGACAAAAGTCTAGTTTAAATTCAAGCAAATCAATATCGTCCCAGTGTCGGTCTTGGCATAGTCTTGATATCGTTGTTTTTTATGTGACTACATACGTACGAAGATTTTTGTATTAATATAAATTCTAGCAGTTAGCACTATTTAATTGGACTTGTTGAATTATTGATTCAAAATATCATTGAACAGATTTCGTCCCGGCGATTTAATCTGGACTCATCAGTTGACTAGTAAGGGCCTTGTCAATAAGCGATTTCTATTTAGTTTAGTTCATCTTACATAGTTTTATTTTATTTTTTTACCTCGATAATAAAGTAGAGAATAAAATATCAGACTGGATTTGGAATTTGGAAACTGCTAATTATTCCCAATGAAAATTTCACGTTTAGACATTTAAAACGCGGGGTATGATTTTTTATAAAATAATGTTTAACTATTTATTATCCATGTCCCTAATATGTAATAAAATAATCTTCACCTCTAATTTCAATTAAATATGTATGTGTACTTTCTACCTTAATATTAGCATTTAAAAACCAAAAGAATTTGTGAATTTTTGAACTCTGTATACAATACGAATTCCTATCTTAAAATATCAGATATTGAGCGCTCTTTTGCAAACAGTTAAAAAATTTAAATTTAAAATATTTAAAAAAAAGTAAACTATTAAATTAAATATAAATATAAAACAATTTAATACACAATATTAAAAAAAAAATAAAGTAAAATTTACAAAAATAAATACATGTGTATTACTTAGGCGTTTGTAGGGTTTTTTTTTAAAAATATATATACCTAGTTTAAGTTTCTCTGTAAAATCGTTTAATTTTGTTTAAGCATTCAGATTATTCAAAGATTTCTTACAGTGATCTTGTTGTGATAATAATCAAAAATATTCGAATTGTAATTAACGTGTTCCAACATTCTTAAAACTGGTCATGATCTAGTTCTGGTGGGAAGATCTTCGGAATTTCGGTAAGTACTGGTCTAAGAGAATTTTAATTGGTGTTTTAAGGAGAGTAGAAGAACCAGTTAAGCCAGATAAAATTAGCAGCATAGAAAATAATATCAGCTTATATTTGCGTTTTACGAGAGATTGTAAGTAAATGAATTGTAACCCATCTTCGTACAGGGGTAGGTATGTAAATTGTTTTATTCTGTGGTGGCGGATGAAAAAGTTTGAGTTCATTATCTCCTAGTATTTCTAAACATTAAGTTCTTATTTATTCTTTTGAGTTTGGTGTCAAAAGAAAAGAATATGTTCAAATCGGTGTGCAGTGGTTAAGAATCATTTAGTTGAAAAATTACTCTAAAATTTTGAATGTCATCTGCATGTGTAGACAGTTCTGGTTGCTTTAATCAATGCTTTCATATTGATTGATAAAAGAGAAAGCCCATGTTACTGCCTTGTGGGAAATACAATTTCGCAATAAATGGATCTGATATTCAAGAGATTTAAATAGCACTTGGTGTTTACGATGCAATAAAAGTAGGATTTTGTAGATTGAGATTAGTGTCACTGTTTTTTTTAAAATGCATAACTAATTCCCTTATCAATTCTTAATCAAATACTGAAAACCAGATGTAAAAATCTATTTTAGTTTCTGAAAAAAAAAAAAATAAACGAAAAAGTGAGAATTTTTGTTGAAAAATTCCGTTCACGTAACTGAGATTGCTGAGGGCTCTGAGATCTCATTTTCTGAAACTTGCCTAGTTTCTGAGAAGATAAAAAAATTGAAAAAGTGAGAATTTTTGTTGAAAAATTCCGTTCACGTAACTGAGATTGCTGAGGTCTCTGAGATCTAATTTTCTTGAACTTGCCTAGTTTCTGAGAAGTTAAAAAAAATGAAAAAGTGAGAATTTTTGCTGAAAAATTCAGTTCACGTAACTGAGATTGCTGAGGGCTCTGAGATCTCATTTTCTTGAACTTGCCTAGTTTCTGAGAAGTTAAAAAAAAAATGAAAAAGTGAGAATTTTTGCTAAAAAATTCCGTTCAAGTAACTGAGATTGCTGAGGGCTCTGGGATCTCATTTTCCTGAACTTGCGAATTATGTTAAATATTATAAAAAAGTAAAATAAAAACCTATAATTTTTTGGAAATAATAACAAGATGACATACAAATTCAAAAATGTTAATAGTTCAAATGAAACTTTAGATGATTTTTGTAAATCTTTCCATTCGGGCAGTTTTGGTTGATCTGGTAAAGTTGTAATAACTAATTTTTCAGTAGACTAAAGGCCGTTAAAAGCTTTTTTGAAAATATTGAAGGAAAAACATTTTTTTTTAATTTTTTTTTTTTTTAATATGCACAGTGTTCGACAGTACAAAAACAAAAATGACCCACAGTGTGTAAATGCGTGTCTCAAGTATATTCTGCACACCTCCGCAATTGTGGCTTTCCAACCATATAAAATTTATCGAAATCGGTCAAATACTTTTCGAGAAAATGGTACCACAAAATTTATTTAAGGCTATTTATAATAGATACGGACCAGATAGGCACTATACGAACACATTTCAGTACATTGCAAAAATCTTCTACTACTGCATCGGAGTTATAGACTTACATACATACATATACATTTCTAAACTTCAAATAGAATCCTAGAATTGGGGTAAGTTGGACACATGTGTTATTTTCAAAACTATTCACATGATTAGTTTTTAGATTTCGAAAATGACAGCTTCTCAAGATATTCAATATGGAAACTAGGTCAAGTTCTATACAAATAATGAAATTCTTATGAGCTTAAGGGAGTCACAAAGAACTTTTTTTATCCGTATTTTGATGATCAGCTCTTAAGCTAAGGCATATTAACAACACATGTATGTTTATTTAAAAATCTCTATTTCATGATATTTAAAAAGACGTCATCATCTAATATTACATCTCAAAGTCATCTGTTAACTTAGCAGACAGATGTGTTCCCAAGCATTTATTCATTTAAGATGACTACGATGTGTATAATAATCAGCAGAAAAAAAAAAAAAGACCAAGACTGAACATTCATATAATGAATGTAATAGTCTAATGCAAGTCTATTAAAAATCCATCATTGGTAAGTATTATTGTTTGTTGTAAAATTGCAAAAATGTGGGGGCTTTTACCATTTCCTTTGTAAAACTATGTTTTTTTTACTTCGTGAATGACCTAATGACTAACTATATGACTAGACTTTACTACACACTTGCAAATCAATTTTTCTCTCAAAAGCTATGATTATTCTTGAGCTTTGTATATCTAGACTTTTCAAGCCTCTTGTAATACAAATGTTCAGTCTAATATATGCAAACTAAAACTACACCATTAATCAGTATTTAGGTAAATAAAATGCAAATTAAATATAATTTTCAATGTGAGAACAAATTGAAACTGATCACAATTTTATGTAATTTAAAAAAAAAAATATAGAAGAAACAAATCATTGTAAGAGAAGTCAAGGCCATAAGCATGGTGAGGGTTCAGACAGATTTCTCGGCTATTTAAGATTGTTGTCTCATAGAATTGAAAATTTGGACTTGCTGTGTTTTGCAAAGTCATTAATTTCTGTCAGTTAAGTTTTTAAGGTTCACTGCATAAATAGTCGTTATTCTTTCGTCTAACTCGCATTTAAAAATATTCATTTTACTGAGTGTTTTTGATTATCCATTTCATGATTTCTACGATTAACAAACAAAACAAGCAGAACCCTATTGATAAACTTAGTAAAAAAAATAAAGGCCAACTTAAAAATTGATTACGTCCACACTCCCGCAATAGGTAGAGAGAGAGAGAGAGAGAGTCATCAATTAATTGTTCATTGAATTTTAATCACGACTCAATGCACGCTCCCTCTTTTTAATGGTGATTGAACAATTTAATTTCGCATGAATTTACGATCTTCACGACACGATAAAATTTCCTCAAAACAACATTCGATGTAGTTGAAATTAAAATGTAGTAGGTTGTAGGTTGGGTGGTGTATCTTAAACACCCCAAATAATACTGCTCTAAATGGAAGTAATAGAACTTCAAATGACTTCCAAGGCGCCAGAAAAAGATCAAAGATTGAAGGTATTCATAGATACCTTCAGAAAAATTTTAATTTTAAATTGTGCTGATTTCTACAACAAGCGTATATATCTTTTATAGATACTTTCGTCTTGGGTCAAATGGGTTGTTTTTAATGCGACAAGAGCTTCGATATAGTAGATAGCAATGTCTATCATTTGTACCCTTTTTTTTTCCATAATACTTACATACTTATATAAAATTCGATTTTATTTATGTGTGTTCATTCGCTATCAAAATTTAACAACCTCAAATTATTATAAAAACAAACAGTGTGTACAATTTTTATTTTTTAATTAAAAAAAAATAACAACAATAACAAAATAAATTGTTTAAATGACTAAGAACAATTTATTCAGGTGAATTTCAGTTCGTATATTTATTTTGACTTGGTTAAGTAAATACCCTTTTTTTTTCTCTTTTTAACACCAGAAAGAAATTCACAAGAAAAAAAGAAATTGTTGATTTGTATCGCATATGAAAATACAAAAAAAACTTAAGTAAAATTTATCTGGCAGACAGTTAGTCAGTTGAAACGAAAAATTCATTTGTTTAAATAACACCAACCAAGCGTAATTTTAAATTTGAAATGATATGTGAATACACATATATACAATATACGTACATTCATAAAGGCAATATATATTTTTATAGTAAACAAAAAACTTAAAAAGCTTGTAGTTTATAAAAAGTTATCTTACAGGCGCATACATAACAAATGTATATTCCGACTGAAATGTTGACTTTAAAACTGCGAATATTTTATCAGTTTGTTTAAGAAAATTGTTTTATTCCAGTGCTGGGTAAAGCAAAATATTTCTCCAAGTGAGGGTGTTCATTTTTAGGGGGCAAAAAAGTCAGTAAAATTACTTCTTCAAGTAGCTTTTTTTAGGTGGCATGTACTATAAAAATCGAGTTTATTAATTTTTTATTCTTGATGGGGAAATTCTTTTCTCTGATGATAGGCTAGATAAGATAAGGATGATTCATACTTGAAAAATCAACAACGTAATTTTTCTTTTTTTTTTCTTTTTATAAATTACAAGCTGAAAAACAAGTTTTAGAACATCTTAATGAAATGAATGTGTGCAACTTATTTAACTACTATAAGAAAGCCTTATATTATAGGAAAAGAATTATATATGCTGCATTAAAAAAAAAAAAGAAAAAAAAAAAACATAAGCTCATGAATTTTGTTACAAATTATCTGTTATTTGTTTATTTTTTTTGCTTAATTATGCTTGTTATATATTTTTATTAAAAAAAAAGTAATATTAATGTCCAATCGGCAATGTCATGTTTATTATTTTATACTATATTTATTTATATTTTATAAATAGTTTTTAAACTTTTCGTTAATAAATAAGAAGAGGAATAATAAAAATAAAAGAAAAATATTTTTGTTGTTGTTTAGTGGACTGTATTGAATTAAATTCAATTGGAAGATTTTTTGCGACCTTTTCGTTAATAGTAAAATCATTTCTATTCTATTCTATAACTTACTAGCCGATACCATTTGGATTTTTCTGTTTAGCGGTAACTAACGGGTATTTTAAAATTTCCGTTTTAAACCACATTTATTTTGTTTACCAATATTTTGTGTCATCCCAATCGATTGAGAATTTTTTGAATTTTTGGTGTTTAACGCCAAAGAGAATGTTTAAAACTTTTGATGTACGCAAACTGCTTATTTCATAAGGAATATACTGGGTAAGTTTCAGTTCAATCTGTTGGTTAGTTTTTGAGTTTTAAGAGCATAAACAACAAACAGCTATTTTTTTATAAACAACTCATTATGTACCTTTATTTAATGACTTTTTTTTTTGTTTAATTACTTTTTCAAACAAAAACCTAATCCACTTGATCTTAAAATATAAGTGAAGCAAACGCGACATGAATACAACTCTAGCTTATTGTAAAAAATCGATCCGGGAGTCGGACAGAATCTCGAAACAAAAATCTCAAAAACCCAAAATCCAGAAAGCTCGGTCCTGAAAACCCAAAATCAAGAGCAACTAATGTCCAGAAAATCCGAAATTCCGAAAACCTCATTTTAAGAAAACCCAAAAAACTGAAAACCTAAATTAAGGAAACCCAAAATCCAAAAAAAACAAAATCCTGAAAAGGCAGGATCCCTAAAACCCAAAATCCCGAAGACTAAAAATTTCGAAAGCCCAAAACCCCGAAAACCCAAAATTCAGAAAACTCATGATCCAGAAAAGCCAAAATTCCGAAAATCTTAATTTAAGAAAAACCCAAAATCCAGAAAAAACAAAATTCAGAAAACCCATAATCTAGAAAGTTCAAAATCGAGAAAACTCAAAATCCAGGAAACCCTAAATACCGAAAAGCCAAAATAGATTTGAGATTTTAAAAATCCACAATTCCGCTCCGAATAGGTTAACTTTTGTCAAAAATATGTGCAAAATATTCGAAAAAAATTATAAATCAATTTTTTGTTATTTTTGTCTTCATTATTTATTGAATACATAAATATCATTCAAAAAAAAAAAAAAAAAACAATTTTAAACTCTAAACTTTTTCTAGTTTATTCGACGATATCAAAAACTTTTCTGTAGGTAGGTATCTACTGTAAAATTATTTTTAAGACAAAAATAAATTTAACTTCACTCTGAAGCCTGCAGTTAACAAAGAAGAGAAAAAGGCCCAAATTACCTTCGAGCCAGCACTGCTCTCTAAACAGAAATGCATTTTGTATATGCCATATAAAAGACAAACGGAAAAGGTGATACACCTTTTCCCTTGATTCTCTATCTACCGGTGAAAAAAAAACTCATCTTTAACACGAAAATGGAACTCAAAGAGGATATATAGGTAAAACGAGAAAATACGCAAAAAAACAAACGAAAAAACCGTGGGTATAATTATATTAAAGTATCTAATACCCCTGACCTTGAACGAATTTCGTTCCCGCTTCGTCAAAGTTCGTTGTTGTGGACGACGACGACGTCGTGAATTCTCCTCACAAAACTTATTGTATCTTTCGGCTTTTTTTATTATATTTTTGGGGTATTTTTTTTTTTTTTATTTCTGGTCTTTTTTGTTGGTGTTGTTTTATTTATGACCCAAGCTGGTTCTTGAATTCTGCTCGCATCTAAATTCTGAATCAAAAAAAAAATCGTGCAACAAAAATACTATCTCTTTAGATATTTTTTGGAGAATATAAATATATATTTTTTTTATTTAACTTTTTTTTTTTACTTTATTACTCAACACAGAGTGTGCTGTGTATAGACAGATAAAAATTATTGTTTGGGTCATTAAGTTGTTTCAGTTGAATTAATATAGAATTTTTTTTGACTTTTCGTATGACTTTGACTTATTTATTTTGGTAGAGTTAATAAAAGCTTTTCATTTTTTTTTTGGGGAATGTTATGGGTCGCAGAAGATGGCTATCTCTAATTACAAAAAAAAAAGATGAAATCCGATTAAGTATACTAAGGAATATTGGTTCAGCCTTTTTTATTGTAAGCAAATGTGTAGGAATTTTGTTAAAGATCAGCCTTCTTTTTTCGCTTTGTTCCATGAGTGATTAAAAAACAACATTTTTCTAAGCACCTTAGATACTGAATAAAAAATGTATAATTTCGAAGGATACCTATTCCATTAGACGGACGGAAACAAGAAATCTTTCATTGCTTCACACCAGTTTTAAGGATTCAAACGACCTGATTTTTCAACTGATTTCTCCCGTTTCGATCTCGTAAAATTAAAAAATTTCAGCACAAGTCTCAGTATTACTGGCTGAGCAGAATTAGAACAGTATTAATGGCTGAGCAGAATTAGAATGACGGAACTGAAGCCGCAGTCGGAACTGGAAGAGCTGTCAAAAAGTGTCGTACGTTACTTTTTTTTACATGTCCACAATGGAGCTGTACAGCTTTGAAAGTATTTTGAAGAAAAACAAAAGAATATTCTTGTGTACAAGCTCAGAATTCACATTTTTTGTTTCCAATAAATTTCCTTTTAATAAATAATTTTTTTTGCGATACAAAATAACCACAATATTTTTTTCCGACCCAAAAAGTTGTTTTTATTCTCCATACAATTTGAAACGTCAAAAGTGCCGTACGTGAAAAGTTAAAAGTTGGTGAACTCTTCCGTCTGCGTCTGCAGTTCCGTATGCGTTTACGTTCCGTTGTGTTCGCAACATTGAATTTGCGTGTATTCAATATTTTATAAGGTGCACCAAAAGAGCTAGAGCGAGTAGGTTGGGTTAAGGCAAGAAAAAAAATCGACTTGAAATAGAAAAAAAAATTATTAAAAAAAACAACGGTAACACTTACAATGTCATGTTATACTTTTTTTTTAGAGCAAAAATTCCATTCTTTAATTTTGTTTTTAATTCGAGTTACTAGAGAGAACAGTTTTTGAAAAATTGATTTCCAAAATCAAAATTTTGAAAAATAAAGGAAAAAAATTGTGTTCAAACTAATTTTTTTTTCAAAACTTTACGTAATTAAGTAGTAATTTTGTTTTTAATATTGGATGCTTCTGTAAATTTCTAGTCAAATACGGAAAAAAAAATACTCAAGAGTCTTTTTGTTTTTGAGAAAATTAAAAAAATTAAAAATAAGGAGAGAAAATTTTCTAAAAAAATGACTTAAGACAAAAAAAAAAAATTATTAAAAAACAACGGTCACCATAACAATTGTACGTTACACCTTTTTGTAAGGCCAGAAAACTCTTTATTTTATTTTATTTTTAAAATAAGTTATTTTAGTGAACAGGTTTTTCAAAATTAATTTTTAAACTTCAATTTTTGAGAAAAAAAAAATTAAAAATTGTGTTCAAACTAATTTTTTTTTTCAAAATATTATGTGATTAAGTAATATTTGCGTGTTTAATTGCTCCCGTCAATTCTTAGCCATTAACTAAAAACCAGATGTCAAAATGTATTCCAGTTTTTGAGAAAATCGAAAATAACTAAAGTAAGTTTTCCTTGAATTTGACTTCCATCCGTTATTTTGTTGTTCTAAAGATTCTGTTTCTACTTATTAAGTAGTAAAATAGATATCGTTATTTTCTCAAAAACTAAAAAACATTTAGGCATCCAGTTTTCAGTTATTTACTGAAAATTAATAGGAGCATTGAATATTAAAAACAAAAATATTACTTAATAACGTAAAATTTTGAAAAAAATCAGTTTGAACACAATTTTTTTCGTTATTTTTTCAAAATTTTGAATTTGAAAATTAATTTTTCAAAAACTGTTCTCTCAATTAATTTTAATTAAAAATAAAATAAAAGAACGAGCTTCTGGCTTTTAAAAAAGGTATAGCATGACTTTGTGCGTGTTGCCGTTGTTTTTTAATATTTTTTTTCTTAAAAATTGAAGTTTAAAAATTAATTTTGAAAAACTGTTCACTAAAATAACTTATTTTAAAAAGAAGAAGAAGTATTTCAAGTCGATTTTTTAGAAAATTGCCCTTCCCGCCTAAACGGGGGTATATAGAACCTCCCCCCTCCCATACGATTTTTTTCTTGTCTTAACCCAACCTACTCGCTGTAGCTCTTTGTTGCACGTTATACCGAACACCCTGTATATCCTAAACAGCTGATCTGATATACAGACCAAGGAAGATATAGCCAAGATAGTAGCATGGATCAAGAGAAGAAACATGCGGCAAAGCTGGGCATTCACCACAAAACTCACTGTAGGTTGTGTCTTAGTTGTCGTAATAAGTAGGAAATGAAAAAAGTCGTTGAAGTATTCTGTCAATAACTTACTCTGACCAGAATGTGGACACAGCCATAAGAAAAGGCCTTAACAAACTTTCAAGGATTCGATCTCTTTTCTTAACGCGTAGAAATAGCTCTGAAGCAAACTTTGGCAACCAGCTCTGTTTCGTGTTCCCCTTCCAAATTAAAATATCTAGTTCTGCAAGAGGTACCTATTGGTCGATTGATCGAAAATATGCTTTCAAAAAAACACTGAGAAAAAAACCTTCCAGGCTTTTGAATTCGATATATAAAAACGCGTACACTTAATACATTTCGTACTCGCATTTTGGTTATACTCATATATGTAGCACTAAATAATAACATTCAAAATTTGATGACAGCTCTTAGACTATTCCAACATCCCACCGATCTTCTACCTATCTCAAAATTAATTATGAAAACCAAAAATGTGTTTAAATTTATTGCAATGAAAAAAAAAAATACTTTCACTTTTAAATCTGTAAACAAGCAGTTCAGAGATTTTAATAATACAATTTTTTAATGCAATAATTCCACTCAAATTAAAAATTAAATTTTAATAGATGATCGTCTTTGTTAAAAAATAAAACAAAACAAAAAAAATACGATCGAAAATAGGCAGTAAAAACTTAATCTCACGAAATTCTGTGAAATAAATCTTCTTAAATTAAGATTTAATATATTTTTTTTTTAATTTTATTGTACATTGTACAAGTACATACATATGTTGCTATGTATAAAATATTTCAATTTATTCCATGCTGAATTATTTTATGTTTTGACCTCGTTAAAATGCATACTATTTTTTTTTGTTTAATATTCCTGATAAGTATCGTAATCACCAAGTAATTATAAAAAGATTATGTACTCGTAGTATTAGCGCCACTTAACGATCTATAACTAAACATGAACCTAGCTATACATATATTTAATGCAAAGAACTCTGTGTCATCTGAACTTTGGCTGTTATCAACCAAAAAAAAAAAAAAAATAATAAAACTTTTAATCACAAGCCAAATGATTTTAAGGCCAAAGAATTTCGATTTATTTCGTTGAAAGAAATGTTCTCTAACAATGGCAAGAGGACGAGACGAACGTGTGCTTGAAATTTGTTGCAAAGAAATAATGGCAAAGTGTCAAGTTTTTGTGTTTCAACTTTGAATTACTTACTTCTGTATATATGTACATATGTATGTACCTACTTGTTTTTTTTTTTTTTTTTGTTATACTTGTAAATTAATTGTGAGAGTTTGAAGCGCAAATTTCAAAGCGCACAGGAAATGAATGAAATTGATGAATGAATTTAGTGTACAAATATAATTATGTAAGCCACATTGACTGAGAACGAGTGTGCTATAATAAAATCCACCTACACAAGTTTGTACATACATAAATATACCAACATACATCAGCAAATGACATTGGTATAGTGTTTTTCTCATTTAATTTAACATTGTTGCATGACAGCTTGAGCATAAAAAGTCGAACAAAAATTAACAAAAAAAAAAAAAAAAAAAAAGGAAAATATAAAACTAGGAGATTTTATGGGATTTTCAAGGCAAAAACATTTGCATATTAATTATGACACATTTTATGGTTCTTCCATAATAATTCTGAAATAAAGAGAATTTCTCTTTTTCAGTCATAAAAAAACATCAAAGTTACAACTTACAATGTAGTATATTTTACATGAGAGATGTTATTATGATGAACAATTGTTTTATTTTCTATGTAATTATTTTTATGACAGACAGATAAATAAAAAAAAAAATAGAAGGGAAGAGAATATAGACTTTGATGGGTCAAGTCGCGTAATCAAAGTTTAATGTTTGTTAATTGGCGACAGTGTAATTTATGTTTTAGTTAGTACATGCGATAATTACTTTTTGTGATGATGTTGGAGCCAGTAATACTAATAAACAACTGGATATTATATAATCGATGATCATAAAATTTGATGTATCTACTTAATTTTTGTTAAGAACCTTTTTTAAAGACGCCATAAAAGAGACGATTGATGGAGGTTAATGGGTATAAGGATACCTGTGGGAAATTTATTTTATTTTGAAATACATACATAAAAAGGAATGAAAATCAATGTGGGTAGTAAATTGATTTTAAAAAAAAGAATTTGAATTGATTTTGTGATTAAAGGCAACACTTCCGCCGGGAAAAACATTGAGAATCTCATTTTTTAGTTCGCCCAGAAGTTATCTACCCGGTTAAAGAAGGCCTTAAAAACTTTCAGAAGAAAATATAATATAAAAAAAATATTTTTCATTTTTCCAAAAAAAAAAAAAAAAAAACATTTATTTGAAAAATAAACTAAAAAAAATATATAATAAGATATACAAAAAAAGTTGAATTATAGTATTTTTAGAATACTAGTATCGTCCTGTGTCGAAATTCGACACTTTCAAGCACAAACAATTTGTTTAAAAATATTGAAGGAAAAACTATTTTTTTTTAAATTTTTTTTTTAAATATGCACGTAATTCGACAGTACAAAAACAAAAATGGCCCACAGTGTGTAAATGCATCTTCGCAATTGTGGCTTTCCAACCATATGAAATTCATCGAAATCGGTCAAATACTTTTTGAGAAAATGGTACCACAAAATTTATTTTATATAAAAAAAAAAAAAAAAAACAATAACAATTATTCATTCTTGATTGTTGTTTTCAGGTAGGTATTGCGGAAAGTCGTGATTTTTTAAATATTTTTTTTTTCTGCAAAAAATCTTAACATATCGACCACATGGGAACATTTAAAATTAAACTTTAATATTTATGTTCAACTTAAACGCTTATGTTCTACTTCTTCCTCAGTGTAAACTCTTAAATAAGATCTTGTGTTGAACTTAAATATTTATTTAATTTTTGAAACGGAGATGAAGAAATATATAAAGAATTATTTCTGTTTAAGGAGGAGCGATTGAATTAATTTCAATTTAAAAGTTCAAGTGACCTCAACTCCATGCGTTTCGCCCAGGTAAGACAGTGGGCTCATCAGTTAAATGCTGATGTGATTTTTATAAAAGTCGGTAAACATTGACCAATATATGACTCTTAGAAGGCTACGACGGCATCTAACTCATGAGCCCACTGTCGTTCTTGGGCAAAACGCATGGAGTTGAGGTCACTTGAACTTTGAAATTGATATTTAACTTTTGTTTCAGCAAATGGACCTAACGGCCATATTATTGACTTTCTTCAAAGCTAGTTTTTCGGAAAAACTATGTAGCTATAGGGGTTTTGAGTTTTAAATTTTACACAAATTTATATATTACTTTGACATCCAAATTAAAATATTCATACATATTTTGACATCTAAATTAAATCAAAAATTGTTTTTGAAAAACTTAAAACTTAAAACCCTTACAGAAGGCTTTCAGTAAAACAAGCTTCGAAGAAAGTCAATAATATTGCTGTATTTGTTTAACATTATGTATGTATATTCAGATTTTTTTCTATGCCCAAAAAAAAACAATTTTAATTGCGGTTCGCCATGCTAAAAAAATATGGGTTTCTCAATGTCCCAGCAATGCAATGGAGGAACCTGGAATTGCAGAGATTTGCAAGTATAGAACATAAAAAACCAAAAATCTGCTGTTCACAGCGTAATAGATGCTTTATTTAAATGCAGTTTTGCAAAAAAATTGGGCTAATTCCTAAACGCAACATTTGCAAAGCAAAACACATGCAAAGCAAATGAAAAGAGCAAGCTGAAACAAAAACAAATTAAAATGCAAGTGAAGTGCGCAAGATATTTTTGACATTTGCACAAATACATTTGCATTTGCGCATGAAAATAAAATCTTGTACGTTTATGGACAATCTGCTTAGCAGGGATGGAACTGTTTGCTTAGCATAATTTGCGCAAGTTTTGCGTTTAGGAATTTGGCCTTTTACTTTCAAAACTCTGTAATCGTTCACAAAAACAAAAAAAAAAAACATATTTTTTAAGAGTTATGCAAGCTGAATTTGCAAAAATTGAATTTCTAAAAAAAAAAAAATGATTTTAAATTTTAAAAAATAGTTCAATAATAATTTGTATTTATTGAATTTGAAGCAAAATAAATATGTAATAAAATCCATAGCAACATATAACTATATACAGTTTATCGTTGAGCCTAAATGTTTATCAAGACTTATTTTCTTTGCATTTCCTCAGCCTGGATAGAAAATGTAATCAAGTAAAGAGCATTGAACTTGACAAACATCAATTTTTTTTACAACTTAATAATATAAGCCTAAACAGATATAAAGATTAAAAACTATTTAAAAGCTCAATTATTTTGTCTTATTTTTTGAATTCATTTTGTTTCTAAGCCGATATATAAATTAGAAAAAAAACACGCTTTATATTTAAATTTCTAAATCCTAATTTTCAGACAAGTTAATTTTTTTCAATCGGAGTGGGATAAGTGGTTTCAACATCACAAGCCTTTTGTATTCTTGCCATTTATTAGGAAACTCTCTCAAATGCAACCAAAAATAATTATTATCTATTATTTTACCTGGAAATAGAACCAAATGATAACAAAACAAATCACTCAACCACAAAGCATAAAAAAGACGAATCTATGTATATAATTACGGTCTTCATTATTGGCCTAGTTGTATAGAATTAAAGCTATCAAACCTAAAAAAAAAACTAAAACTAATCTTAAATTATGAGGGTTTTTTATTTCAAGACTTTAAAGCTCTCCCCAAAAAAAAACAAAAAAAAACACACCTTGTGATGATAAACATCAAGAAAGAGAAGCCCAAAAATGTTAATTCTTCAAAGCCCCCTGTGTATATTCATCCCACGCCTTTCTTAAAGAAAAAACCTCTAGCGAAATATATAATACCCTTATACCCTCATATTTAATTACAAAGCCTAAAAATTAAATCTACCTTAATTTACTAAAAACACAAACTGAAATAGGTACCTATACATATAAATATAAAATAATTATGTAGAATGCAAATGGGCGAGTAATTTCAAGTTCAGATAGGTAGGTATAGAGTTCTACCTTAATTTACTTATACCATCAGCTACAACTACTAAACCACAATCCCCTCGACCAATTAAGCTGATTAGCTTCCTCTATTTTTCTAAGAATTGGACCTACATATTACAAACTTAACTATACGCAGTTATAGGTATACATTACCATGTGCCCACTTAAGTTTTACACCTATTTCGTGTGCGGTGTGCTTAACATGCACACTGGTAGGTACTTATACAAACATCCATTAAAAAAAAAAAAATAACAAAGTAACAAAAATATACTCTTACAACCTTTGCCTTTTGTGCAAGAAGGTCAAAAAGCAGTTCTTGGATCTCTATCAGTCTTCTTGTTTTCATTATTTTTTTTTTTTTTATTTTTTTAGTTTGAGGGGTTATGTGGGTTTCGTTCCGTTTTGACTTCCTACATTTATTTCCGCCAATATATTTTGTTTGTGTACCAATACCTACATCAAGTACCCCAACAGTATTATGTATTTGCTTCTAAGTTGATATTTTTAATTTAAAACTAACAAAAAAAAAATCATATGGGTTTGGGTAGGTTACTTTTTTGGTTAATACTCATATTTCTTAAAACACCTACGACCAAAATAAATGCTATTGCAATATTTTTTTTATTCTACCCACATTACAAAATTATATAAAATGAAATGTTAAACTATTTTTTTTTATGGATAACGAAGACAAAGGGCGCCGTCTTTGCATGAGAAGAAATATCAACTCCTACTCAAAAGCTATTCAGAAACCTCGACTCGACAAGGCATTATTGTGAAGGACGCAACCCTATATTGGAAATGATAGAATATATGGAAAGGGAGATTATTGTTTCATAAAGTTTGTGAACAATGCAATGAAGACATTAGTGCAGAGATCAAACGAAGAATTACTCTTGCCAATCGCTATTTCTTCGGGCTAAGAAGTCATTTGAGTAAGAAAGCCCTCTCTCAAAGAACCAAGGAGACCTTATATAAGACCCTAATCATCCCGGTCCTGCTATATGGGGCAGAAGCATGGAACCTGTCAAAATCGGATGAGAATCTGCTTGGGTGCTTTAAAAGGAAGATTCTTCGGGCATTAGCCCGACGAGTCTTCGAATCTACCCCTGACGGTCTGCACAGCAGAGGAAGACCCCACCTTAAGTGGAGAACGACCTTAACCAACTTGGAGTGCGTAACTGGAGGCAGCTAGCTAGGGACCGAGCTGGCTGGAGGGGCTTGTTGGTTGAGGCCGTAGTCCATCCTGAGCTGTGAGCGCCATCTAAAGTAAAATAAGTAAGTAAGAGACGGAATTTTTCCTAAGAAACAGCAGTATATTAGTCTGATTTTTCCAGTCACCGATTTGTCTTTGTTGTTGTAATCTTGTGAGATTTCGAGAAATAGACGAAATATTTCTTTCAATTTCACACGATATTTATTTCCATACAGCATACTTGCAAATTGACTCAAGTAACCCCTGGAAAATGGTTAGTGTGTTGGACGACTATCACGCCGCCAGAGGCCTGTTCGATTTCGAGCCTCTTTTACCTAAAAACCTTCTTCCACCCAAAAGCAAAAAAGTTTTTCAAGGTCACTGCCACTTTCAAGAAACAGACAAATCCTCCAAGAGTACCTATCTCTTATGAAATAGAGTGGCCTCTCTTCTTCGGATTCGTCAAAAAATTATAGATCTCTTCCATTTCTTCCTAATAACACGCACACAGGAATGGTTGGGAGTTAAAAGTCAACCTGATCCTTTAAGGGCCAGTTGTACAAATATTTGATCCGTGGTTCAGGAATTTTAACTCACCAATTTCGGTGGATTAACTGTGGTTCAACGATGGTTCAGGCATGTAATTGGCTTTTAGTGCATATTGGAACCTTGAACCATCGTTGAACCTCAGTTAACCCGCCGAAATCGGCGAGTTGAAATTCCTGAACCACGGATCAAGATTTAAACCACGATTGTACAACTGGCACTAAGAGTTGTTGCGCCACCAAATTTATTTATTTTAATTTAAAAAAACGTTCAATCTAAATCCAGACTCAAAAGGCTCTTTTTTTAGACCTGGAAAAGTTTCCAATAATTGTTTCCCTTCATTTAAAATTCAATTAATTGATGCAATCTTTTGGGAAATTCTTCTGTGTTCTTTTGCAATCATTTGTATTCTTCGCATTCCCTGTTATTTACCCGGTTTACAAAAATTTCCCGAATCTCAATTTTTTAAGTTAATTCTAAATTATTAAACAATCATGTTTCAAGTGAATTTGGAACCTATTGATGAATTTTTGGGGTACAGAATAAGTAATGGTTGCGCAGAATTTCATACAAAATTATCATCGCACAGAATTTTGGAATACATCATAATAACGACCCAATACATACTCTGGCATATTTCAAGAATTCATCATGATTAATTCTTTCACACTATTGTACAATTGCCAGAAAAAAAATTCACATTATTCCTGTATTATATTTCACAGTCAGACCTATCTAGCAAAAAACAAAAAACACAATCGACATATGTCAAAAATGACACCTGTCAGAAATGTCTGAAATATTGTAATTAAACAAAAAAAACACAGCGCTTACGGAAGAAAAAAATACCTATAAAAACTATAAAAATTTGTGTTATTTGACAACAAAATACGAGATACAATTATTTAGTTGTTGGGTGTTCTTTCAACAAATATAACTACAACAAAGTGGGAAAACCATTCTCAAATTTCGAAAATGTTATCGTGTGACACAGTGGCACACTATATCTACTGTTATAGCACAATAGGGCTGCGGCTGCGGCAGCGTCACTGGATGGCGTTAGTAGTTGTTCCTGTCATTAGGGTAGGGTTTCATTTTCGTTTACTTTATCAAACTTCGTTAGCTCTGGTGGTATTTTATTGTACACCATTTTTTTTTTTGTCTTCTTCATTAGCATATTTATTTTATTTATTTTTCCCCAAAAATGTTTTCAGTTTTTTTTTTTTTTGTTTTGCTTTTTGTGATAATGTATTCGTTGGTGTGGTAGAAAATAAAACACATTATACAAAATATAAACTTAACCCAGCTAAAAAGGAAGGCGAAGAAGAGTCCGAAAGAAAAAATATAAAAAAAAAATCTTAACGACAAGGAAAGATTAATGCTTTTATAGGAAATTATTTTACTGCAGATATTTTTGTATTTGTATATAAACCAAATGTAGAGAAGTACCTATCCGTGTATGTATTTGAAGATTTTTTTTTTTTTTTTTTTTTTTTTCAAATAAATTTTCGACTTTTTTTTTTTTTTTGTATGTGGTAGGTTTTTTATTTTTGTTTTTATTTTCTCTCCTTCTTATATTCGCTTAACCTTGAAGAATATCAATTTAGAACCAACCTCCAGGCCATTTTGGGAATAAGTAAGTGCGTTTTTTTTTATTTGGTTCTTTTCTCTGACATTTGGACCCAAAGTTAAGTAACTCTCAACATTTTGTTGTTAATGCTTGCTCACTCATGTCAAAGAATGCTTGCTTGTTTAGCTTTTAAGTTTGATAAGAAGAATGGACCGGTTGTTTTTGTTAAGTGTTAAGCATTTATCGTCAGTGTTAGTTTTTTTTATTTTTACTTTGTTTTATAGCATTCTCTTTTTTATTTAGAAGCCTTATGCTCAAGATTCACATCACAAATCTTGTGAGATTAAAAATATGAACAAAAAAAAAAATAAAAAACACCATGGGTTAGGGAAGAAAGATTTATATCTATAAAGGTAAGTTTTAAAGTATTTAAAAAATATCTGATCAAATTTATGTTTTGCCTTAAAATGTTTTAGATATTTTTAGGGTAATTTTACCACATATTTGTTTTTTTTTTTTTTTTGTTTTGGAATGTAAAGTCAGAGCAGATTAAATTCAAGATGAAATAATAATTTTTGAGTATTCAATTTTATCGATTAGTACCTACAAGCTTTTTTTTTTCAAAATATATACGCTGTAGAATGTACCTACATGATGATGATCTTCACACAAAGGGAGTTGCCCATTTTTGGCCAAGAGTGTACACGAACGAGTTTGGTATCAAATGAAAGGTGACGTTGAGCTTTTTATATAAGTGAAATATTTTCAAAATCGTTCATTGGAAAGTCGAGATTTTTGAGCTTAAAGTTGCCGATAACAAAATAAAGATTTTTACTTTTTTCCCAAATAATTGTTTATAACGTGCGAAATAAATGACGTAGAAAAATGATTTAGGTATCATATGAAAGGTATTTTGCTTGTCATTAAAATAGTACTAAAAATGTATTTATATTTTAAATACATTTTGAGATATTAAGCTTTAACTTCATGTGAAGTAACTATTTTAATGAGGTTTTTGACACACCGATATATCAAAAAATTCAGATATTTAATCCGATTCCAAAATAAAACGAGTTTTATTTAAATGCCGTTTTTTCGTAAATAATCAAACAAATTATCCCTTTTTGAAGATATATAAGTATACTTTTCCTTGTCCTCAGGTGTGATGTCGAGTTATCTTTTTTAAAGACGTTGACATGAGCCCTTACAATGTGCAATGAATTCTTTGGTTAAACGTTTCATTCAACTTAAACGTTTGAATACATTTATAGAGAATTTTGTTTTTAATTTTCGACCTAATACTACGTTTTCATGAGAGCTGAAATGAGGTAATTTGGCAAATTACAAAAAAAGTGTTCACGTTTCAAATTTTCTAATTTTGTTTGACGATCCAGACTGTCAATCGCTTGTTTTTGTTGTTTTTTACATTGAATTCTGTCATTTTAAATAGGTTCCACTTTGAATGGATTCCATTTGGGTGTGTTCATAAAAGTTTTACGTAATTTTCTACAAAATTTTGTGCAAATTTGGTTGAAATTACCTCATTTGGAAATTTGAATTTGTATGGGTAGGCCGATTTGCTTCACATTTTGATCAGGATATTTGTACATATGTTATTTTCTAGGAAGTAAATTCAAAGTTTTGGTTTTGATTTATGTCATCTTAATCAATAAAATAAATGTTTGCTTTATCTAAAGAATGACACTTGAAAAATGGTCTCTGGATATTTCGAATACTTTCGTAAGCATACAATGATGATGAGGGGTTCCTGCAATGCAACGTTTTGAAACATATTCATTTTCATGACTCAATTTTACTACCGCCACCTATCGTACAATTTTTTTTTTTCAAATGCTTTTATACCAAAAATACACACACAAAAAAAACACACTAAATGTGAAAAGATTGAAAAACTTGATTCTATTTCTTCGAAGAAAAAACAAATTCAACACCCACCTACAGCAAAATTTGCAGTTCAGATAATAAAAACCATAACATTTAAGTTCAAAATGTTTGTCACAATCAACAACAAAAAAAGGCAACACAACAAGCATTTTTTTACTTTTATCTCTGATCCAAGTCAAATGCCCGAAAAAACAACAAAAATGCCAAAAATGTGCACAGCACTCAAATTTTATCACAATCCTTCCAAAAAAAAAAGCCATTCGGTTAGGTATTTTTTTTTCTTTTTCATCTTTAGATTATAATTTTACTACTTCAGATTGGAATGGTCATTTCGTGATTTTTGTTTTATTATATTTTTTAACTTTAAACTCACATTCAATTTATATTTGTGTTCTTTTTTTACTGTCCCACACCGCAAAATGAAAATGAATTGAGATTATTGTTCTGTGAACAAAAAAAAAAAAAAGATAAAGGAGGGAAAAAGTAATAAAAGTGAAGTAAAAATTAAAAAGAAGAAGATTTTCAAAAGTTAAATGAATTTATAAAGAGGATCAATGGTATTGTAAAAAAAAAAATGTTTTTTGTATCAAGTCTTCCATTCTTTTTAATTCGCATTCATTTGAATTTTCTAAAACAAGAAGAGAAAGCTGCGGAAACTAGAAAAAAAAATTATATTCAAAAGTAATTAATCAACTTTTTTTTTTTTTAATTTATAAAAACATATCAAACGTGAATGTTTTGTTCTAAAAAAAAAAATATACATATTTTTCTAGGTTCAAATAACAAAAAAATAACACGGAAATTGGATAGCAACTTTTAACCAAATTAACGAAGGCCGCAATAATTAATCATTTTATAAAACAAAACAAAAATTCATGAAAAATTATTATCATCATTTCATCAACATTTTTATTAAAGAACACCAGCTGATATACAGGAAGACTAATGTAAATATTAAAAAAAAAAAATAATAATTTCATGCTTATTTGTGGATTTGATTAGTTTTTGATTGTTTTAATGGTATTTATTATTTTATGTTATTTGAGCACATATTTACCTACTTATATTTTTTTGTACACAAATTTAATGTCAATAAAACATTTTGAAGCCTGCAATTGATTAATAGATTGAACTCAAACAAGAGAATGTTGTTTTTTTTTTTTTGTCTGTGTATTGGGTATTCAGATACAAATTAAATGCACTAATAAATCCATCAAGCGTGTTCTTATGTGTCGAAAATTGTGCTTAGAATTTTAAAAATATTATATGTAATGAAATAAATGTAATTACAGAAAATTGTAACATAACATAAATGATTGTGTTCTTTAAATTGCTAAAACAATTTCGGAGCTCTTCGGACAGTTTTGAGCTAAACAAAAAAACACGACTGAATTTGAAGAATTTGCTCTTGTACATATTTAACAACTTAATGTAGCTACATATCAAAGATTCATGTTAATGGTTCAATAAATTAATATCTTTAACGAAAAAAAAAATGTTAAAAAAGGCAAAACTAAAATTGGCCCTTAAAGATTTTAAACTGACCAATTCTTTGTAAATCTTTTTTAAAGGTTAACAGGCTTTTTTGGATCCAGGCTTTTTTGAGTGTTTTTTTTTTGTTTTGTTTTATTAAGAGCCAGTTTTTCAATCATCAATTAAACATGCATATATAGTTAACTGTAAGAAGAACAAATAGGAATACATTTTAGCCTATCTGAAACCATTGTGTGAGCTAAAATTAGAATTTTCTTTATAGGAATTCGAATTAAAATACTCTGGAACACCCTTTTAGGCTCTATAGCTCAAATTTCATTGCACGTAGAGACCCACAAACTTACAGACAGACAGACAGATGCACAGATACCCCAATAGACGGTATGATAGAAACATATTTTTTTTCGGACTTCTCCACCATTGTAGTGACATCATAAAATGCCTGATTATAAAATGTCGAAACTTCTAACTAGAAATTTGAAAAAAAAAAATGTTGTAAAATGTTGTTGAAATACCAATATTTTAATGAGGTCATATCCTCTGAATACCGACACCGCGGTAACCCCTTGTTGCACGAATTTTGAAAGCGATGCAAAAAAAAAAATGTTCTAATTTAAAACAAATTATATAGAAATTACAGAAATTACTTACAAAGCCATATATGGTTTTGTATGCATTGATACGAAACACAAAAATTGTACATATTTGGCTTCGTATATAAAATTAAAATAAATTTGGTGGCACAACGGCTCATGAAGAACCAGGGCCTAGTGACTTACAACTCTCAACCATGCCTGTGTGCGTGTCGGCAGGAATGGAGGGGACCTACAGTTTATTGCCGAATCCGAACGGCTAAGGTGAGCGGCACTTTTCTATGACAAGAAATACTCTTGGAGGATTTGTCACTTCCTCGCATTTGGCTTCGTATGGGAAATAAAAATTATGTATTATGCCGAAAGAAGTAAAATTTTAGTGAGATAAAATTCGCAATCGATTTTAATTTTTTTAAAACAACAAACCCTGACTTAACTAACATAAAGACTTATTTTGACCTAAGAGAGTTTTGCTATTCAAAATATATATATCTCACAACAATTAAGTATATAAAGTTGTGATGAACAGATTTTTAAATCTAACTTATATATGCTGGACCAGCATTGCTGGGAAAAAAAAGTACGTATACGCCACAGTGACTTTGCTAATTCTTTGTTTTGTTTTATTTATTTTAAAGGGTCTCATTCACATAATATACACATACACACATACATAAATTTTAATTTTTTTGCATTTGAAGTTATATGTGTACAGTAGACGCTCGTTAACTTGAACACATACGAAACCAGGGTGGTTCAAGGTATAGGGTTGTTCAAGTTACTGGACCAAGATAAAAAATTTTGTTTTCTTGTTTTTAAATAATTTATTACTACCTAAATAATAATATTTAAAATCAAGTGTTGCTTTACTTTGAAACTCTGTGATTTTCTGTGCATTTCAGTACAATTTTATTTTTTTCTTATATGAATTTTGACAGAACTTTGGACTGAAATTTACACAAATGCACAGAAAATCACAAAGTTTCAAAGGAAAGGAACGAACCTAATAATTTGAGATGATACATTTTTAAGACGACCTAGGAAAAAAATATTATTTTATACTGCTAAGCTTTGTGCAGCACGTTTCTGAAAGAAGATTCTCGGAAATTCTGGAGAACTGCAATTTGTGTTATATTGTATCAATGTTTTTTGGTCAATTTATTTAATTTTTTTTTTGTTTTGAGCTAAAAGTTGTGTCATTTTAGATTTAGCTGGGCGAGGATCATTTTCAACGTGTAATACAAAAACAACATGAAATTCTGCTATTAATCTGGATATATTATTTCTAACATCCAAAAACTAGTAGTCACATGTAATAATGCCCTCAAAGGTATTAGATTGTAGGTTTTGTGTCAAATCTTCAAAAGTAGGAAAGTTAAATTTATATTAGATAAAAAAAAAATCAATACCTCGGTCCTGTATTATGATTGTCAATTTTATAAATCCTTCTAAAATTTAAACGCTGTTTTATCGTTTTTAATAGGTTTTTTTTGTTGTGTCTTCTAAACAATTCCTGTTAGTTCGGCTTACCAGGTGTTGACATAGAGCTGGCGATATGCGTTTTTTGATCTAGCCAGTAGCCATATATTACTGAAGAAGTTAGAGCTTGGCTTTAAGTCCTATTTTAAGTGGCGCACACCGAGCTCTAATTTGGTAATTTAACATATTTTTTTTTTTAAGTTTCAAATTTTTGAGTAATTTGTAAATTATTCAGACAAAAAATTTTTTGTCTGAATAATTTACAAATTTTTTTTTTTAAGTTTCAAATTTTTGAGTATGCATGTAAATTATTCAGACAAAAAATTTTTTGTCTGAATAATTTACAAATTACTCAAAAATTTGAAACTTAAAAAAAAAAAAAAAAATGTTAAATTACCAAATTAGAGCTCGGTGATGTTGGGCGGGTCTTTCGGTTATGCTGTTTTCATAAGAAAAAATACTAAAAATAAACCAGGAAGCCAATATTTTTCAAGCATTCATCATCAGTGTGTTTAAATGCACCTCCAAATGGTGTACATAATGTATCCGGAAGTTCTCCATGCTTGGTTAGAAAAATTCCTCATAACCCACTTCTTTTCATTGCATATATTCATCTATTATAAACATACATACTATGTTGTTCCCTATTAAAAAACAATAAAGTGTACATATTATATTCATAGGTATACGTTATACAACCACCCTCAACAAATTTGATTAGACGGATAACAAAAAAAAAAAAAAAAAAAAAAAAAAAACTTATCAATTCGCAATTTTCCATGTTAAACACGTCGCGAACGTGCCAACTTATTTATTCTTGCCTCGTTCGAAAGAAAAAAAAATTAATTGTTTCTTAACTTGTCCCATAGGGGAATTTCAAAACTGACTCACAATATTAAAAATAAAAATAAAAAAAAAAAACTATTTGCATATCTAAAACTAATATGTAGTAGAATGGATGGAATAAAAGAATTAATCCAACTATGACCCCTTTGTGGCTAAAACGCAGCTAAAAGCTCCATAATTCAATCTATTTTGTTTTTCTATTGAAGCAACTCCATATGTAGTGTTTACAATTGAATGACAGTTAAAATGACAGTTGCAAGAGGGCGCCACAATTAAGCTCAATATTTGGCATCATATGGATAAAGTTCGAATATGTGCGGTTTTTTTTCGTCGGCTCTGAAACCTATTCGTCCGCAAGTAATGTAGCGTGCAATTATCCCACAGTCTTTTGTTATATTTAAACTGTCAATGTTTGATTAACATGGTAGCAATAGCAATGGCGGCCGGCGGCGGCGTCGGTGTCATCGTCGGCTTCTTCGTCAGTGCTGTCGTCGCGGCAATCGCATGGCGATGGCAACAACTTACTGACAGCCTTGATTAGAAGCAAATAATAATCACTGTACGAAACTGTTAGTCGTGTCATTTTTGAACGACAGAAACAGAAAACAATAGGATTGTATCTACATCGTTATTTTGTTTTTGTTATATATTCGCCACACGTAAAATTTTTTGGTTTCTGAAGGTTAGATTTTTTTTTTTGATTTTGTTTGTACTGTCGAAAGATGATTAAAAGCGACGTAGTTGAGATTTAATTGATGTTTATTTAGCTATTAGTGTGCGTTTAATGTGGTGCTTTTGCCTTTTTTATAGTTGCTCTATATCAAAATAGAATCTTTTTCGGCTTTTTTTGTTGTTGTTTTTGTAGGTATGTGTGCATGCGCATTTTTTTCGCCTTATTATGGCAGTACATACACTCACACGCACAAAAAAGAAAATGGAAATCCATTTAAACACACTTATATCATATACATAACATATATAAATATATATCACAAAATATTCATAAATAATAATTAGAATTTTCATTTCTATAGCTAAATATTGTTGCGTGTATAAACTAATTGAGACAGACATGCTGTGGATTTGTATATTAGATTTTCACTTTTTTTTTTTTCGTCAGAAACTGCTCGCAGACATAAATTATCTACAAGAATCTTATAGTAAATTTAGGAGGGAAATTATAAAGGTAGGTATAGTGATTTTTTAGAAACAAAATATGATAATTATTGTTGCCTCGAGAATTATTTATGGACAATCGTAGTAAGAAGCCTATTTTAAGCCCTTATATAAATGAAACGTAATTGGTTATATATAATTTCGCTATAGACAATTGAAGATCCCAATAATACAGTGGGTGAGTTCAGGAGACTATGACATTTCTAAAAAGCTCGCTGCACATCATAAAATATTTAAAAATCTTTTCTTTTCAAAATTTTGTGCGACCTTTAATTTTTGAGCAATAAAACTTGGTTGCGTGAGAGGTTGTAATCATCAAATTTAACACTATAATAATTGAAAAGTGCAAAAAGTGTGGAAATTAAAACTTTTGTTTCAACGCATCTAGAACATGTAACTCCTATATACAGGGTGATCGGTATAAGATGCACCAAACTGCTGGAGCGAGTAGGTTGGATTAAGATAAGAAAAAAATCGTATGGGAGGGGGGGGGGGGGGTTCTATTTCCCCCCGTTTAGGCAGGAGGGGCAATTTTCTAAAAAAAAAATTGACTTAAAACAGAAAACAAAATATTTAAAAACAACGGTACAATTTAAAATGACATGCTATACCTTTTTGGAAAGCCAGAAATCTCTTCTTTGATTTTCATTTTAAATTAAGTTTTGTTAGTGAATAGTTTTTTAAAAAATTAATTTCCAAACTCGAAATTTTTGTGCATCTTATACCGATCATCCTATATAAAAACAATTTCCGTTGTACCAAAACTTGGAAATAAAGTCGAGACTCTGGATGCCACCATTTAACACACACACTTTTTTTTCAACTATAAAACTCCAACAATACCTACATATATGAAAAAAAAAACTTCTTATTTAACAGTATACGAAGTTTCATTCTAATGCAAAATAAATGCCCCTGGTCTCAATTTTCAATTACTTAATCGTATTTATTTTATTTCCTAAAACATAATTGAATTTTTATTTTTGAAGGTCTGAAAGGAAAAACAAAAACTTGAGTGAGCTACCACCAAGTTTTTATAGGCTGGAGTTATAGGTATTTCACGATCGCCAGGCCGATCAACAGACTCCTTTGGAAAGGCTTATCTACATAATATGTATGTTCAATATTATTTAAAAAAAACTTTTTGCCGTCACTGGGGATCGAACCATATAGACCAAGCGTCTCCGGGCCAAGGGCACTGCGCTACCGAAGATCACGTGTTCAGTCAAGTTATGATGAAAATGTGTAAATTTGCAATATTCAAAGCTCGTAGTGGGTTAAGCTTCTAACGCTCATTAACTTTTGATTGATATAGAATGCCAAACATCGAATTAATATTTCACTCAAAAAAGAAAAAACCTCTTGTAATCAAATTTGTGACCCAAATGTTTGCAGAAATTAATGACATTTGACCTTAATTTAAAGACATCAACCTTGAATATGCGACAATTAGAACTCAATTTATAGGCTTACCAACCACGAGAGCACACAATTGTTTTCTACCTATATGACTTTTTGTTTTAAATTTGTTTAAAGTTACTTTCATAATCATTCTTCCGCTTCATTCAGTTTTTCTGAACTCCTCACAGCTTCACTTCAAAGACATTTATCTCTTATTCAAGTAATATGCTTGAAAAAGAAATTTCATTAGAAATTTTCTTTGTAATAAATCTCAGGAAAAAAATGTTTATTATTTCAATTTGTTAGCTAAGACTCTTTTGAAGATAATCACATGCTCTTGTTGATTCTCATTAAGTCAAATTTTTCAAATTTTCAAATTATCAAATAGTTTATGATAAAAAAAAATCCAGTTTTCAAAATATATGCAAATAAAAGAACATTTCATTAAATAAATGTAAAGTATAAATTTTTATTTAAATAAACAAAAGAATATATCAATTTCATAAACCCAGAAGACAGTCAAATAAAATATTTAAATTTTATTAATTAACAAAAATTCGTATTTGATTATCTGGTTTAACATTAAAATTCTATTGTTTTGTATTGGTACTTAAATAAGATTTATAAATTCGAAAAGAAAAATACAAATGCAGGGTTAAGTTTTAGTATATACAAAATATTTATATTATTTTCTGTTGCGCTAAATAAAGCTTCTTTTTTTATATTTCTTCTTCTTCTTTTTTTATATTAGTATTTTTTTAAAAAAGCGTTCTTTTTTTTTTGTTGTTGTCTTAGTTTAATATTCGCAGTCAATATTACTGACTCACCACAAGCCCCCATACTATATAATAGTTCCAATCGTTGAAGTTGTCTCTCCATTTCCAGTATACCTACCTGCCATTTTGGACATTTGAATAAATTTAACCACTTATACCTACAAAGACTTTAGAATCGCATCCACATGCCCCGCGCAGCAAAAAATTTGAAATTCTAAAGTGCTCTACCAGTTTTTCTTTTTAAACTTTAACAAAAAAAAAAAATAAAATAGGGGAAGTGGGTGCAATACCGCTTTTAATGTTTATAATTTTTATTTACATATTTAAACCATTAACATTATTTCCTAATGAAAATTTTAACTCTATGAGGAAATAAAAAAAAAAACACACTCCAAATCTCTTTGTTTAAGTGCATAGGCACAGACATATTTATAAATATTGTTATAGATAGCCTTAACAAAATATTTTCAAAAAGAAGGAGGAACAAATAGAGTTAAAGTGTAAAAATCTTTTTTAGTTTTTGATAAATTAAAAACAAAAAAAAAAAAAACACGGAACATAGTTCTTCCCAAAAAAAAAAAAAATTAAAAAAGGGTGTTTTATATTATGAATGGTAATTTTTTTTGCGTCATAAACATAACAAAATAAACATGAGTACCTAGATAAATAAATTAATTTGATGGCACAAACGGCTCATGAAGAACCAGGGCCTAGCGACTTACAACTCTCAACCATTCCTGTGTCTGCAGGAATGGAGGGGACCTACATTTTTTTTCCGACTCCGAACGGCTAAGGTTAGCGGCACTTTTCTATGACAAGAGATACTCTTGGAAGATTTGTCACTTCCTCGCAAGATGTAGTAGCTCCGAAAAAATCTAAAAGCGGAACCCCAAACCTCTGGCTTGACAGTCCAACGCACTAACCATTACGCCACGGGCTACACAATATGTAGCCTGGCTTTAGTTTTTTTTAATTTCTCAAAAACTAAAAAAGATTTTTACATCTGGTTTTCAATATTTGACTGAGAATTGGTGAGGAAATCGCATATTTGCAAAAACAGTAGCACTTAATTACGCAAAAATATATAAAAAAAAAAAAAAATACCCTGTATAATAAAAGTTGTCATATTAATTTTATATCAAATTAAAATCAAAATAAAAAATATAAATCTTTTGTTTTTTTTTTATTAATTAAATTCATTATTTAATTCATTATTTGCACAAAACTTGGAAACGAAAACCCAAAAATGCATTATTTATTTTAAGCATCTAAAAAAAATGGTAAAATAAAACAGCTTTGTCCGAAATGGATATTTTACCCCAACTTCCCTCACTTCTTTTTCCTCTCTATCTTTTTGGCTTTGAGGCAAAAACTTCTAACTTTACCTTTCTCAAATGGTCACATAACGTGATAATAAATTAGTTTTTTTTTTTTTTTTTTTTTTTTTGTTAAACTAAAGTGACGTTTGCTAATAGTTTTCTGTTTGGAGAAATAATCTAAAAATGAAGATTTAAATTGTCATAGAACTCCAAATTGGGATTTCAAAATTAAAATTGAATTTATGTTTGGCGAAATAATTATGTATGTACATTTTTTCATTCAAGATTTTTTTTTTTTTTTTTTTTTTCATTCGTCCCACGTATAAATTGCTCATATTACCATGCTCTACACTCACGCCCTGATGGTCATTGGCTTTGGATTAGTATAATGGCGACATTATGTTGACAGTGAATGATTGTTGAATTTGATTATAATTTAACGACACATATTTTTTTTTATAGGTATAAGGTCTCTGAATCATCTCATCAAGGGGGCAGGACCGAATAATCTTTTAAAATCATAATATTACAAATTTTTAAGTTCAATGTAAGAATCCACTACTCAGAGATCATTTCAATGACTATAGGGCAAGGCAACAATTTAAAACGATAAGAATAAGATATACAGCCCAACCTTTGTTGACAGTTATTTTATTGTTTCAGAAATTTAAGGGCTTGATTCATGTGTATGTGGTTGCCCTTAATATAAATTTTTGTGTTTAACCTTAAATTTTTGTTTTAATTCTACTGAATAAAGAATTAAAATAAACACATCTTGTTTTGAAGCTGTCACATCAGAGGTAGGGCTGATTTGCTTAATGATCGATTCACCATGAAAAGTCAGTTTGTTGACAGTTGGGATAAATTTACTGTTCTATCTGTCAGTGTTATATATTCTGCGAGTTAGAGTTCCTCTTGTATCAAAAATTCAGTCAGTTCATAAATAATGTCAAATCATTTACGTTGCACGGATGAATTTTTAAATGAATTGATGATAAATCAGCAAATCATCCAAAACAAGATTTTTTTTACCGAATAAAATTGTGAGCGGCATACTCGTTGTGGAACAGGATATAGTTGGTGTGTGATTATGATTTTTAAAGCGTATGGGCACTTGCGCACGGGCCACTAAAATTGTCAGCAAATGCGTACAATATGGGACAAAAATACCTAATGTCATATTGTGAATGTTCCATCAGTTTTTCAAATGACGTCAAAACCAATTTTTTTAGCCGCAAGTTGGGTAGCATTGCTACAGCAGCACGGATTAAATGTAATACCGACCATCAGCGATTTATTTTTTATTCAGTTATGAAAATCTGTCAACATTGAAAGAAAACGGCGTATCACTGCCTTTTAACTTGTCAAATGCCGATATTATGTTGTTTTCTAAAAATGCGGCCTACCATTTTTCGAGTGAACTGTCATTTTAAATTTCTAACACTTTCAATTTTGACAACCTGCGCAACATAATTACCTCAGATTTAAGTACTGTGGGACGGAAAAAAGGCAAAAGGTTATGAAACTTCAACTTATGATACTTTTGCCCTATTTTATATTCACATAAAAAACTAAAAAATATTTTTCGAACACATATCTTCGCTAGCATGTAAAACATTTTAAAAATTTTAGTCCAAAACCAACTGTCATAATCAAGTTAAATAAACTAAGTCAATGTAAAAACGGGTTTATCGGTTACAACGTTACTCCTCAGACTATTATCACTGTGTCAGTTTGATATATTAAAGAATTCTGAAGGCAATAATTGACAAATCACTTAATTTGAACATCTCTAATGTGAATGTCTAACCTAATGCCACCATCAACTGTCACTTGACCCGCATCCATCCCTATAAATGTTTTATTTTTTTTTATTATTGGGACATACTTAGAGAAAATATTTTTTTTTATTGTATTTCTCACATAACTAATATGAAAGCGCAGTTGTTGATGAATTGTTTTTCATCAACTTGAGGTGTCCTCAGAATTTTTTTTTTTTTTTTTGTATTGAGATGCAGCTGAACTAACGACAAATTTGTTCAAATCAAAAAAATAGTTTAATTTGAATATTTTATATTTTTTTATTGGGTATATCTTAAATTAAATTGATGTTTTCTTTAAAGAATGTTGAACTTAAAAAGTCTATACAGCAGGATAACCTTGTGAGAAGATATATTGAATGAATTATTCTGAAGTTGGTTTAGGTATAATGAATTTAGCCATTAATTAATTATGAAAAAAAATTTGAAGATATAGATCTAGAAATTTAAGGAAGTTGTTTTTAAAACTGCGTGAACACTGTTTTAGAATTTTAATTATTTTTAGAAGTTTGATAGAATTGATCGGAAAAAAATAATTAAAATAGTTTCATGATCAGAATTTTTTGATATAAGGCTGCTTTGTTTAATTAATTTGGCATACAAATAAACTAGCTTTTAGAATTTTGCATATAAACAGTTAAATGACCTTTTGAATAAATTCATATTCAGTTCTTTAAAACTAGTTCTGTTAAATTATGTTAAATGAAAGTCATAGGAGGAGTATGAAACTCTCAAGCTATAAGATCTATTAGAGTAATTTTAATCCTTTAAAACTTAATTTAATTTTAAATGGAAACAAAGTACATATTTTTTTTTATTGAAACAGGCTGGATTTAAGACGTTTTTTTTTTTTATCGAGACAGGCTCTGGATTTAAGACGAAAAAACTGGGGGGTCATTCCGTAATTTTCAAAACGATAATCATCAAAACGATTATCGCTGACGTGATCGTCAATAATTTGCTTCACGTAATTCAAACACTATCTCCTCGTCTATCGTTTTTCCAGAGATTGTCAAACCATCATTGAAATGTCATAATAACAATTTGCGTTATTAGAACGAAGTTCTTTAGTGCACAGTTTGTTTGTAAGCCCAAGAAATCGGCAGAAATTTACATTAGATGGTGGCGCAATGGAATAGGTACTTGCTTCTCAACCGAAAGGTTCGGCGTTCGATCCCTGCTGGCACGTTTTTTTTTTATTTTATTTTTCATATAATTTGTATTTTTCTCGAATATTTGTTGTCATTTTGCAAAATAAGTAAATTATTTCACTCATTTTACAAACTTACATACAATCATGAAAACAAATGCGAAACGATACCTATTTAGGTATCGTCCAAAAGCCATCGTTTTGACGATAGGTTTTGATGATAATCGATTTACGTGAAGCAAATATTTGATCGTTAAAACGTGATCGTCCAGACGATAGGCATTTTTAGGGTTACGTGTAGTAGGACTATTGTCGAAACGTTATCGTCGGGTTATAATAGTTTTACGGAATGAGTCCCCTGCATGGAACGGAAGTAGAATGACGAAAGAATTTTCCAGATTATATAATGATTTATTTTTTAATGTCAAGAAATATTGTGTATACAAAAAGAGCTGTGTTTGAGTGAAAAATCAATTCGATATATAATATACCTACTCATATTGAGTCTGGGTATTGATTTTGAGTAGGTACTAAGCTCTGCAAAAAACATGAGTTACAAAATTAACATAGTGTCTCGTTAAATTTACAAGGTGTACTTTCACAAATAAAGTTACTTAGAATGTTACTTTAATAACATTACATTCGGTTTTAAATTAAAACGGCACTATTTAAAAAAAAAAGAAGAATATGTCATGTTGTTTCAACTTGAAATTTTTGCAAATAAAACAAATTTAAGATTTTAAAATGACAACAGTGCTAATAATTTCAACCATGTTCATGCTATTTTTACTCTGCATCTTGTTAAATTTAAAAATTAAGAAATTTCGCCGCTTGAAAGCTTATTAACGACATCAATCTTATTAAATAGTGACCGGAAGAGTGAAAACGCTTTAAGAAATATACTAAAGCGGTATATGTGTCCTTCTGTTTTTAGGGGAAACGATTTTAAAATTAAAATTGAAGGTTCTGAAGATTTCGTTTTCCTTTATTAAAAGGCCGATTTTTTTTAAATAAAATTTTATTAAAAATAAGCAGCAGATCGTAAGGAACCAGTAACCTTGTGACTTAAAACTCTCAACCATTCCTGTGTGCGTATTGTTAGAGATTGGAAGGGAATACAATTTCTGGCCGACTTCGAACGGCTTAGGAAAGGCACTTTTTCATGGAAAAAAGTTTAACAAAAGCATTTTTCGCCGACATTAATCATTTTAACTTTAAAGACTTTTCGGAACTTACCACATGAAATACAGGGTGCGGCAGAAAAACTTGCTGATTTGAATTGGCGCCAACGTGCGTGGGATGGTCAGAAAAGGGCGGGGAGGGTCTCATTTGAAAGAGGGGTTCCTGAAGTTCTGTTCCCCCATAAGTCAGTTGCCATCATGCGTTGACAGCGCGCGTTCGCCGTAGAGGCTTACTTTTCTAACGGTCGGTCCGTAGTGCGCACTCAGCGGGCCTTCCGAACTCGCTTCGATATTCATGCCGCAGGTCCCGTTCCTGGCCGTCAATCGATCGTTTCTTGGGTGAGGACATTTCGGGAAAGTGGGAGCGTCGTAAGAAAAAGTCCAGGACCTCAACAGACCATCAGAACTCCAGAAAACGTCGAGAGGGTGCGCCTCATCTCCTTGAGGGGTTACGTCCCGTGGCCAGCGCGCTCCCCAGATTTGGCACCCTGCGATTTTTTTTTATGGGGTTATCTGAAATCCATCGTTTACAACGACAAACCCCGGACCCTGCAACACCTCAAGAACAACATCCGCCAAGCCATCGCCAACCAACATTCCCGTCGATATTTTGGAAAGAGTGGAGCAAAATTTCAAAACTTGGGTAGAGCAGTGCATCGCTTGTGAGGGCCACCATTTGCCCGACGTAATTTTTAAAACCACTTGAGACAAAAATTCAGAATGTGTTCTTTACAATAAAAAAAAAATTAAATCGATATGTGAAGTACTATTTGTTTTATTGACTTTTCAAATAAGCAAGTTTCTCTGCCGCACCCTGTATATATGATGATTCGAAAAAATTACACTCTTTGTGGTCACGGGATTAGCCTCACGTTTGACAATTCAACAAGAAACAAATGACCATCCACCCACTCTTATTGACAATGCACCAACAACAACGAATCGGTACAATTTAAAAACAAGAGCAACAAACAACAACCTTCAAACGTCAGTCTAATCCCGTGACCACGAAGACTGTAATTTCTTCGAAACGTCGGGAAGAATAAATTAATAATATTTCTTATACATATATTTAACGCGGTAAGTTCCGAAAAGTCTTTAAAGTTAAAAAATATACAATATATCTACATTAAAGCAATTTTCTGAGAAACCATATTTTTCCCACATCTTAAAATGATGTCTATAACAACAGCACTTTAAGATTCGATTTATTTTTCTTTTCATAAGAATTTCATTTCAATTTGACCAAATTTAATATTCATGAGATTTACCTTTAAATATTTAATATTTTATTCATCTACTAGCCGATAAAACCCGGCGTTGCCCGGGTCTTCTTTAGTAAAACCTTATGACAACCAAATATCGACCAAAAAGATGATTTAAAATCAGCACTCGAAAAATGTTCAGCTTAAAGAGCCCTACACACCATCCATGTTACTTGTCAGGTAACATTGACGTTTTTTTTGTCAGGTAACGTTGACAATTATTTTCCTAAAATTATGCGTGTGGGTTGTGTGGGCTTGCATTTGAATAAAAATGTAGTGAACCTAATTATGTACCTACCTACCTGCCTGCCTATAGTGTAATTTTAAGACAACTTTGAAAATCAGACTATTTGTATGTTATGTTATACCTACCTCCCATTACCCCCTAAGGAGCGAACGACCGTGAATTTTGTTAGTAACCACTTGATAAAGAAATTAATAATTTATCAATGAAATGTTAAATTTTTTCTTCTTCTCTACCATATACCTACCATATTCAAAGCATTTTTTCCCAGCAAGGGTTATTGCCGTCTATAAAGAATAATTCCGTGCCAAAAAACCGGAATACATTTCTTACCACCCCACGCATCACTTATCAACATCAAAAAAATTTTACCACTAAATAAAGTAGGTATACCTACCTATTAAAATAAAAATACATATGTAGGTAGGTATTACCTAAAAAAAAAATTTTTGAGCCGATTCTGGAAACCAGATCCCTCCTTGCGCACGTTCTTGTCTTCTTGTGTTTCCACATTACATTTAATCTTCATTTAAAATCTCGAACCTTGAAAATCCGATCATTAGAACTCAAGGTGTAAATTTTGCTGATTTGAACGTAATAAGCACCCCCACATCACCTTTGCTTACCTATGCCTTTGACTGTGTAGTTACTCAACAAAAAGAATTAGAAAAACAAATGTATTAGTGATTCAAGTGCCCCCTTACACCTTATTGTGCACGCTCTTGCAACTAAATAAGTTCGTTTCCATTCACCGTCACCAACCACCAACCGCCAAACCAACAAAAATTTCAGTCTTACCTTAAAATCCAACAATTAGAACTCACGTTGTAAATTTAGTCGATTTTCATGTAATAAACATCCCCCTATCCTATTTACGTGCGCCCTTGATTGTGTAATTATTCAGAAATTGAATTATTTTTTTTTTTATTTTTTGACGATGAAGAATAATTCGCTGCCACAAAAAACCTGCATACATATTTTTACCACCCCACCATCACATCACTTATCCTCATGAAAAAATTTGTACCTAACCTAAATAAAGTATATTAAAAAACCAACCACCCACCGCCAAACCAACCAATTTCAGTCTTACCTTAAAATCCAAAAATTGAACTCAAGTTGTGAATTAACTAAGCCGATTTACATGTAATATAAGCATCCCCCATCCTATTTACGTGCGCTCTTGAGATCGTTTAATAATTTACTCAGAAAAAAAATTAAAAATAATTTTTATTAGGGGTGCATTAAATGCCCATTACCCCTCCTTGTGCACGCCCTTGCCTATAGTTCGTTTCCATTTACCATATCCAGCAAACACCCACCACCAAACCAAACAATTTCAGTAGTAAACATTTATTTTTGCTGCAAATATTATACCTACCTCTCACATACCACTATTTCTTACTAAAGAGAAAATCCCTACCGTTGATGTTTTTTTTTTTTTTTTTATTTGAACTTTTCCCTATTACACAAAAACATCAACACAATTCGTCGCCGGTGAAAACAAAACTCACTTCTCGCTCCCACCTACCAAGGCACATTTACTGCACATGGCCTGAATCGTTTTTTTTTTTTTTCGATGAAGATTTTTTACTACCCACCACTTAGTTTTCACCAAAAATGTTCCCTAAAAATAAAAAAAGAAAAAACAAAAATACTACCCTACCTAAAAAAAAAAAACAACTCTTTTTTGAGCCGATTCCAGGAATCAGCCCACCAAGACCAAAAATATGGAATTTGACGATTTATCGTCAAATCCACATGCCACAAAAGGCAATTTTCCATGGCAAAACAACTCCTCCTTATAAATAATTGAGCTTGAAGTAAATGTGAGTTGAAAATCTATAAAGCAGAATTTTTCAAGGAAAATACCTACATGCTTGATTTTAGAAAATTTCCATACGATTTTTTTTGTGGTAAGTTTTTAATTTGTTTATTATTCGGTATTTAACAAAAATTTTCTTTTCTGCTGTATCCTATAGCATACCAGATAAGTGAAATTTGTATTATATCTATTTTTTAAAAGAGTTTTTTTGTTTGTTTGTGAGTTTAGTGCATACATTCAGCACTACTGACAACCAAAAAAAGTTACTCTTTTATATAATAGTAAGTATAGATAGAAGTATAGATATAGATCAGCTGCAAATATTGCGTAATGCGTTATTAGAACGAAGTTCTTAAGTGCACGGTTTGTTTATAAATCCAAGAAATCGGCAGAAATTTACATCAGATGGTGGCGCAATGGGATAGGTACTTGCTTCTTAACCGAGAGGTTGGGTGTTCGATCCCTGCTGACAAACTGGCAAATAGTTTTTTTTTTTTTTTTTTTTTAATTTTTCATATAATTTGTATTTTTCTCGAATTTTTTTTGTCATTTTCCAAAATAAGTAAATTATTTCACTCATTTAACTATAGTGGCGTAGAAACTTACATACAATCATGAAAACAAATGCGAAACGATACCTATTTAGGTATCGTCCAAAAGCCATCGTTTTGAAGATATGGTTTTGACTATAATCGACTTACGTGAAGCAAATATTTTTGATCGTCAAGACGATAGTCATTTTTTGGTTACGTGAAGCAGGACTATCGTCGAAACGTTATCGTTGGGTGATAATCGTTTTACGGAATGAGTCCCCTGAGCAATCCATTCCGATTGTTTATGTTACACACCGACTTCACAGTAGATAATTCATTTCAGATTGTTCATCGTGCCATGAAATATCTTGTGGAGTCGCGATATCTGATCTTATGATAATCAGCGATCTATCTCTGATATTTTCTCTTGACATGGCATTTGACAGATGGTTGTTTTTTGTTGCTTTTTGTCTAGAAATGTTATTTTTTGTGTCTAACGGAATTTTTTGGAAGTCAAAGTTTAATTTTCTTGAGCTAGAATACAACAACCGAAGAGTTACACTTTTATCTGCAAAAAAATCAACCATCAAACTCCCATGCAGTCGAGGTACGAAATTATATATCATGACATGATTTGCCCAGCGAAGATATATGAAAATGTCTTGATATGGATATCAGATATTTAGTTGGATGTTATTTTTATATGAACTTATTATACCTACATATACACAAATATAACCTAGATTTGCTGCCGATGGCACCACGCATATACACATGGTTTGAATTGTTGTTTTTTTTTTTTGTATTTTCTTATTCTCCTTCGAAAAAGTTATGTTCCCTAAAAATGCAATTTGGATTTTAGTATGAAAATTTTTGGAATTTTGAAAAAATTATATCTGGTATTGAACGGATATTTCATCTTTCTAAATATGTAATCAAAAATTAAATCTGACAATTAGAACGAAAGCTAAAAACCAGTTCCAAATCGGCTCTTTTTCACATTTCACGTGGACAACGAACAATTATGCCCATTTTTCAAGATTTTTGTGAAATGTTGTATCGAAACTTTTTAATCTATTCTGGGGGTTGTGTAGCTTGTAGAATTATGATTCAGATATCAATTTAAACGTTAGCTTTCGAAGGTGCAAAAGAAAAATTAAATTTATAGATGCATCCAGTAAAAAGTTGTGAGGGCATAAAAAGATTTCATTAATTTTGTAAATACCTCAAGTTTGGGGTATTCAAAAAATTTGAAATTTTTAAAATGTTTATAAATCAATAGTTTCCATCAGGTGTAGAAATTTTAGATTTTTACAACCACCCATAAAAAAATGAAAAATAAAAACCCACCAAAAAATAGGTGAAAAAAATGTCTGGTTTTCAAAAATCAAAAAGTGGGTACAAAAAATCCCATTAAAAATTCCTGAAACATCAATAATTTTTTTTTCATTACCTTTATAATAGTATAAAATCTATGTCCTTAACTAAAACCCCCAATTTATGGCGAATTATTTGTCTACGTCTATTTTTCAAAATTCAACTTTTAACATTTTATAACTCGCTTCGTAGATTTTATAGAATTTTTTTAAATTAAGCACTTCCTTGTATTTAAAAGATCTATCGACTAAAATTAATATGAATACTGTTTTTTTACCTTTAATCAGAAAACCCCCATTAGGGTAGGGTAACTAAAAATTTGAATTTCAAAAATTCCGTCTAAGTGCGCCTATACATAAAATTCTCTATTCAATAAAATGTATTATATATTTTTATCATATACAGTATAACCTGTGCAATGATGAGTCAGATGAATGAATGGGGGAGTCAGTGACCGACCTTTCATTTATAATATTTTGGCCCCTTACAACTTACCCCTCTTTGTGCACGCCCTTGTGTTTCATTGCATTTATTCTTCAATACAAAATTCTAACCTCGAAAATCCGACCATTTGAACTCAAGTTATAAATTTAGCGTCCCTTGTTTGTGTTATTACTGGTGTTTTCATAAACTTCTGACTAACCGATTTCTGCAATCACAAAAACGAATGAAAAACTAATTTTTAAATGTAAATATCACCTCTGTTCTGATTTTCGTTCCGAATTAAAAAGAGTGTTCTGAATTTCGAACGAATTCAGCTTGGTAAAACCTCTTACCAGATCTGGGTGTTAAATAAAACTTAAAAAAGCTGTAAACTGTAAAGAAAAAAAATTAGTTTTTAGAAATATAATGTTTTAAAAATATATTACATTTTTAGCTTTACGAATTCAAATTCGACAACCAAAAACGAATCGAATTGAAAACTTCAAAATAATTGAGTAAAGAACACCTATGTTTTTAAAACGAAAGTATTTTTTACTGAAGCGAAAATCAGAACAGGGGTGTATATATTTTGGTTCATGATTTTAAAGTATTTTAAAAAGAGTTATTAAAATCGAAGCAGTTAAATGTATAAACCTTTAAGAAATAGATAGTTTTTTGTTATTTTTGAAATCGCAGAAATCGGTTAGTCTGAGATTTATGAAAACACCCTATATACATCAAAAATAATAATTTTTATTAGTGGTGCAAGTGCCCCTTGAATTGAATTTGCATTGAATTTTCTCTTCATTTAAAATCCGACCATTTAAACTAAAGTTGTAAATTTACCCAGTTTGCATGTAATACGCATCCCCCTATCACCTTTGCGTACGCCCTTGATTGTGAATTACTCAGCAGACAAAAATAGAAAAATAATTTTAGTAGGGGTACAAATGTCCCCTTACCCCTCCTTGCGCACGCATTGGCCTCTAAATAGGTTCGTTTCCATTCAACATCACCAATCACCCACCGCCAAACCAACCAATTTCAGTCTTACCTTAAAATCCAACAATTAGAACTCACTTTGTAAATTTAGTCGATTTTCATGTAATAAGCATCCCCCTATCCTATTTACGTGCATCCTTGATTGTGTAATTACTCAGAAAAAAAAATTGAAAATAATTTTTTAAAGGGGCGCAAATGCCCCCTTACCCCTCCTTGTGCACGCCTTTGCCTCTAAATAAGTTCGATTCCATTCACCATCACCAACCCACCGCTAATAAACCAACCAATTTTAGTAGATTAGATACAAACATTTTTTTTCTGCTGCAAATACCTATTATACCTACCTACTCATACCTATACCTACTCCAATCATTTCTTACTACACTATAGAGAATACCTACCGACTGCTTATGTTTTGTTTTGTTTTACCATACCTTCCTATACACAAAAATATCACCACGATTCATCGACGGCGAAACGCGAAAACAGTCAACTCTACTCACTATCTCGCTCCCACCTACCAAGGCACATTGCACATGGTTTGAATTGTTTTTTTTTTTTTTATTTTTTGACGATGAAGAATAATTCACTGCCAAAAAACCTGCATACATATTTTTACCACCCCACCATCACTTATCCTCATGAAAAAATTTGTACCTAACCTAAATAAAGTATTAAAAAACCAACCACCCACCGCCAAACCAACCAATTTCAGTCTTACCTTAAAATCCAACAATTAGAACTCAAGTTGTGAATTAACTAAGCCGATTTACATGTAATATAAGCACCCCCCATCCTATTTACGTGCGCCCTTGATTGTTTAATTTACTCAGAAAAAAAATTAAAAATAATTTTTATTAGGGGTGCATTAAATGCCCATTACCCCTCCTTGTGCACGCCCCTTGCCTATAAGTTCGTTTCCATTTACCATATCCAGCAAACACCCACCACCAAAAACCAAACAATTTCAGTAGCAAACATTTTTTGCTGCAAATATTATACCTACCTTACATACTCCACTCATTTCTTACTATAGAGAAAATCCCTACCGTTGATGTTTTTTTTTTTTTTTATTTGAACTTTCCTATTACACAAAAATATGAACACGATTCGTCGTCGCCGGTGAAAACAACTCTCTTTACTCACTATCTCGCTCCCACCTACCAAGGCACATTATACTGCACATGGTTTGAATTGTTTTTTTTTTTTTCGATGAAGATTTTTTACTACCCACCACTTAAAATTTTCATCAAAAATTTTCCCTAAAAATAAAAAAAAACAAAAATATTACCCTACCCTACCAAACAACTCTTTTTTTGAGCCGATTCCAGAAAACCAGCTCACCAAAAATATGGATTTGACCATAAGTCAAATCCACATGCCACAAAAGGCAATTTCTCATACTCCCTATCTCGCTCCCACCTACCAAGGCACATTGCACATGGTTTGATTTGTTTTTTTTTTTATTTCTTGACGATGAAGAATAATTCACTGCCAAAAAACCTGCATACATATTTTTACCACCCCACCATCACTTATTCTCATGAAAAAATTTGTACCTAACCTAAATAAAGTATTAAAAAACCAACCACCCACCGCCAAACCAACCAATTTCAGTCTTACCTTAAAATCCAAAAATTGAACTCAAGTTGTGAATTAACTAAGCCGATTTACATGTAATATAAGCATCCCCCATCCTATTTACGTGCGCTCTTGAGATCGTTTAATAATTTACTCAGAAAAAAAATTCAAAATAATTTTTATTAGGGGTGCATTAAATGCCCATTACCCCTCCTTGTGCACGCCCTTGCCTATAGTTCGTTTCCATTTACCATATCCAGCAAACACCCACCACCAAACCAAACAATTTCAGTAGTAAACATTTATTTTTGCTGCAAATATTATACCTACCTCTCACATACCACTATTTCTTACTAAAGAGAAAATCCCTACCGTTGATGTTTTTTTTTTTTTTTTTATTTGAACTTTTCCCTATTACACAAAAACATCAACACAATTCGTCGCCGGTGAAAACAAAACTCACTTCTCGCTCCCACCTACCAAGGCACATTTACTGCACATGGCTTGAATCGTTTTTTTTTTTTTTCGATGAAGATTTTTTACTACCCACCACTTAGTTTTCACCAAAAATGTTCCCTAAAAATAAAAAAAGAAAAAACAAAAATACTACCCTACCTAAAAAAAAAAAACAACTCTTTTTTGAGCCGATTCCAGGAATCAGCCCACCAAGACCAAAAATATGGAATTTGACGATTTATCGTCAAATCCACATGCCACAAAAGGCAATTTTCCATGGCAAAACAACTCCTCCTTATAAATAATTGAGCTTGAAGTAAATGTGAGTTGAAAATCTATAAAGCAGAATTTTTCAAGGAAAATACCTACATGCTTGATTTTAGAAAATTTCCATACGATTTTTTTTGTGGTAAGTTTTTAATTTGTTTATTATTCGGTATTTAACAAAAATTTTCTTTTCTGCTGTATCCTATAGCATACCAGATAAGTGAAATTTGTATTATATCTATTTTTTAAAAGAGTTTTTTTGTTTGTTTGTGAGTTTAGTGCATACATTCAGCACTACTGACAACCAAAAAAAGTTACTCTTTTATATAATAGTAAGTATAGATAGAAGTATAGATATAGATCAGCTGCAAATATTGCGTAATGCGTTATTAGAACGAAGTTCTTAAGTGCACGGTTTGTTTATAAATCCAAGAAATCGGCAGAAATTTACATCAGATGGTGGCGCAATGGGATAGGTACTTGCTTCTTAACCGAGAGGTTGGGTGTTCGATCCCTGCTGACAAACTGGCAAATAGTTTTTTTTTTTTTTTTTTTTTAATTTTTCATATAATTTGTATTTTTCTCGAATTTTTTTTGTCATTTTCCAAAATAAGTAAATTATTTCACTCATTTAACTATAGTGGCGTAGAAACTTACATACAATCATGAAAACAAATGCGAAACGATACCTATTTAGGTATCGTCCAAAAGCCATCGTTTTGAAGATATGGTTTTGACTATAATCGACTTACGTGAAGCAAATATTTTTGATCGTCAAGACGATAGTCATTTTTTGGTTACGTGAAGCAGGACTATCGTCGAAACGTTATCGTTGGGTGATAATCGTTTTACGGAATGAGTCCCCTGAGCAATCCATTCCGATTGTTTATGTTACACACCGACTTCACAGTAGATAATTCATTTCAGATTGTTCATCGTGCCATGAAATATCTTGTGGAGTCGCGATATCTGATCTTATGATAATCAGCGATCTATCTCTGATATTTTCTCTTGACATGGCATTTGACAGATGGTTGTTTTTTGTTGCTTTTTGTCTAGAAATGTTATTTTTTGTGTCTAACGGAATTTTTTGGAAGTCAAAGTTTAATTTTCTTGAGCTAGAATACAACAACCGAAGAGTTACACTTTTATCTGCAAAAAAATCAACCATCAAACTCCCATGCAGTCGAGGTACGAAATTATATATCATGACATGATTTGCCCAGCGAAGATATATGAAAATGTCTTGATATGGATATCAGATATTTAGTTGGATGTTATTTTTATATGAACTTATTATACCTACATATACACAAATATAACCTAGATTTGCTGCCGATGGCACCACGCATATACACATGGTTTGAATTGTTGTTTTTTTTTTTTGTATTTTCTTATTCTCCTTCGAAAAAGTTATGTTCCCTAAAAATGCAATTTGGATTTTAGTATGAAAATTTTTGGAATTTTGAAAAAATTATATCTGGTATTGAACGGATATTTCATCTTTCTAAATATGTAATCAAAAATTAAATCTGACAATTAGAACGAAAGCTAAAAACCAGTTCCAAATCGGCTCTTTTTCACATTTCACGTGGACAACGAACAATTATGCCCATTTTTCAAGATTTTTGTGAAATGTTGTATCGAAACTTTTTAATCTATTCTGGGGGTTGTGTAGCTTGTAGAATTATGATTCAGATATCAATTTAAACGTTAGCTTTCGAAGGTGCAAAAGAAAAATTAAATTTATAGATGCATCCAGTAAAAAGTTGTGAGGGCATAAAAAGATTTCATTAATTTTGTAAATACCTCAAGTTTGGGGTATTCAAAAAATTTGAAATTTTTAAAATGTTTATAAATCAATAGTTTCCATCAGGTGTAGAAATTTTAGATTTTTACAACCACCCATAAAAAAATGAAAAATAAAAACCCACCAAAAAATAGGTGAAAAAAATGTCTGGTTTTCAAAAATCAAAAAGTGGGTACAAAAAATCCCATTAAAAATTCCTGAAACATCAATAATTTTTTTTTCATTACCTTTATAATAGTATAAAATCTATGTCCTTAACTAAAACCCCCAATTTATGGCGAATTATTTGTCTACGTCTATTTTTCAAAATTCAACTTTTAACATTTTATAACTCGCTTCGTAGATTTTATAGAATTTTTTTAAATTAAGCACTTCCTTGTATTTAAAAGATCTATCGACTAAAATTAATATGAATACTGTTTTTTTACCTTTAATCAGAAAACCCCCATTAGGGTAGGGTAACTAAAAATTTGAATTTCAAAAATTCCGTCTAAGTGCGCCTATACATAAAATTCTCTATTCAATAAAATGTATTATATATTTTTATCATATACAGTATAACCTGTGCAATGATGAGTCAGATGAATGAATGGGGGAGTCAGTGACCGACCTTTCATTTATAATATTTTGGCCCCTTACAACTTACCCCTCTTTGTGCACGCCCTTGTGTTTCATTGCATTTATTCTTCAATACAAAATTCTAACCTCGAAAATCCGACCATTTGAACTCAAGTTATAAATTTAGCGTCCCTTGTTTGTGTTATTACTGGTGTTTTCATAAACTTCTGACTAACCGATTTCTGCAATCACAAAAACGAATGAAAAACTAATTTTTAAATGTAAATATCACCTCTGTTCTGATTTTCGTTCCGAATTAAAAAGAGTGTTCTGAATTTCGAACGAATTCAGCTTGGTAAAACCTCTTACCAGATCTGGGTGTTAAATAAAACTTAAAAAAGCTGTAAACTGTGTGTTGTTAGTATTTCTTCCCCTAGTTCAAAAGAAAAAAAATTAGTTTTTAGAAATATAATGTTTTAAAAATATATTACATTTTTAGCTTTACGAATTCAAATTCGACAACCAAAAACGAATCGAATTGAAAACTTCAAAATAATTGAGTAAAGAACACCTATGTTTTTAAAACGAAAGTATTTTTTACTGAAGCGAAAATCAGAACAGGGGTGTATATATTTTGGTTCATGATTTTAAAGTATTTTAAAAAGAGTTATTAAAATCGAAGCAGTTAAATGTATAAACCTTTAAGAAATAGATAGTTTTTTGTTATTTTTGAAATCGCAGAAATCGGTTAGTCTGAGATTTATGAAAACACCCTATATACATCAAAAATAATAATTTTTATTAGTGGTGCAAGTGCCCCTTGAATTGAATTTGCATTGAATTTTCTCTTCATTTAAAATCCGACCATTTAAACTAAAGTTGTAAATTTACCCAGTTTGCATGTAATACGCATCCCCCTATCACCTTTGCGTACGCCCTTGATTGTGAATTACTCAGCAGACAAAAATAGAAAAATAATTTTAGTAGGGGTACAAATGTCCCCTTACCCCTCCTTGCGCACGCATTGGCCTCTAAATAGGTTCGTTTCCATTCAACATCACCAATCACCCACCGCCAAACCAACCAATTTCAGTCTTACCTTAAAATCCAACAATTAGAACTCACTTTGTAAATTTAGTCGATTTTCATGTAATAAGCATCCCCCTATCCTATTTACGTGCATCCTTGATTGTGTAATTACTCAGAAAAAAAAATTGAAAATAATTTTTTAAAGGGGCGCAAATGCCCCCTTACCCCTCCTTGTGCACGCCTTTGCCTCTAAATAAGTTCGATTCCATTCACCATCACCAACCCACCGCTAATAAACCAACCAATTTTAGTAGATTAGATACAAACATTTTTTTTCTGCTGCAAATACCTATTATACCTACCTACTCATACCTATACCTACTCCAATCATTTCTTACTACACTATAGAGAATACCTACCGACTGCTTATGTTTTGTTTTGTTTTACCATACCTTCCTATACACAAAAATATCACCACGATTCATCGACGGCGAAACGCGAAAACAGTCAACTCTACTCACTATCTCGCTCCCACCTACCAAGGCACATTGCACATGGTTTGAATTGTTTTTTTTTTTTTTATTTTTTGACGATGAAGAATAATTCACTGCCAAAAAACCTGCATACATATTTTTACCACCCCACCATCACTTATCCTCATGAAAAAATTTGTACCTAACCTAAATAAAGTATTAAAAAACCAACCACCCACCGCCAAACCAACCAATTTCAGTCTTACCTTAAAATCCAACAATTAGAACTCAAGTTGTGAATTAACTAAGCCGATTTACATGTAATATAAGCACCCCCCATCCTATTTACGTGCGCCCTTGATTGTTTAATTTACTCAGAAAAAAAATTAAAAATAATTTTTATTAGGGGTGCATTAAATGCCCATTACCCCTCCTTGTGCACGCCCCTTGCCTATAAGTTCGTTTCCATTTACCATATCCAGCAAACACCCACCACCAAAAACCAAACAATTTCAGTAGCAAACATTTTTTGCTGCAAATATTATACCTACCTTACATACTCCACTCATTTCTTACTATAGAGAAAATCCCTACCGTTGATGTTTTTTTTTTTTTTTATTTGAACTTTCCTATTACACAAAAATATGAACACGATTCGTCGTCGCCGGTGAAAACAACTCTCTTTACTCACTATCTCGCTCCCACCTACCAAGGCACATTATACTGCACATGGTTTGAATTGTTTTTTTTTTTTTCGATGAAGATTTTTTACTACCCACCACTTAAAATTTTCATCAAAAATTTTCCCTAAAAATAAAAAAAAACAAAAATATTACCCTACCCTACCAAACAACTCTTTTTTTGAGCCGATTCCAGAAAACCAGCTCACCAAAAATATGGATTTGACCATAAGTCAAATCCACATGCCACAAAAGGCAATTTCTCATACTCCCTATCTCGCTCCCACCTACCAAGGCACATTGCACATGGTTTGATTTGTTTTTTTTTTTATTTCTTGACGATGAAGAATAATTCACTGCCAAAAAACCTGCATACATATTTTTACCACCCCACCATCACTTATTCTCATGAAAAAATTTGTACCTAACCTAAATAAAGTATTAAAAAACCAACCACCCACCGCCAAACCAACCAATTTCAGTCTTACCTTAAAATCCAAAAATTGAACTCAAGTTGTGAATTAACTAAGCCGATTTACATGTAATATAAGCATCCCCCATCCTATTTACGTGCGCTCTTGAGATCGTTTAATAATTTACTCAGAAAAAAAATTAAAAATAATTTTTATTAGGGGTGCATTAAATGCCCATTACCCCTCCTTGTGCACGCCCTTGCCTATAGTTCGTTTCCATTTACCATATCCAGCAAACACCCACCACTAAACCAAACAATTTCAGTAGTAAACATTTATTTTTGCTGCAAATATTATACCTACCTCTCACATACCACTATTTCTTACTAAAGAGAAAATCCCTACCGTTGATGTTTTTTTTTTTTTTTTTATTTGAACTTTTCCCTATTACACAAAAACATCAACACAATTCGTCGCCGGTGAAAACAAAACTCACTTCTCGCTCCCACCTACCAAGGCACATTTACTGCACATGGCTTGAATCGTTTTTTTTTTTTTTCGATGAAGATTTTTTACTACCCACCACTTAGTTTTCACCAAAAATGTTCCCTAAAAATAAAAAAAGAAAAAACAAAAATACTACCCTACCTAAAAAAAAAAAACAACTCTTTTTTGAGCCGATTCCAGGAATCAGCCCACCAAGACCAAAAATATGGAATTTGACGATTTATCGTCAAATCCACATGCCACAAAAGGCAATTTTCCATGGCAAAACAACTCCTCCTTATAAATAATTGAGCTTGAAGTAAATGTGAGTTGAAAATCTATAAAGCAGAATTTTTCAAGGAAAATACCTACATGCTTGATTTTAGAAAATTTCCATACGATTTTTTTTGTGGTAAGTTTTTAATTTGTTTATTATTCGGTATTTAACAAAAATTTTCTTTTCTGCTGTATCCTATAGCATACCAGATAAGTGAAATTTGTATTATATCTATTTTTTAAAAGAGTTTTTTTGTTTGTTTGTGAGTTTAGTGCATACATTCAGCACTACTGACAACCAAAAAAAGTTACTCTTTTATATAATAGTATAGATGGTAATTTTAAATTTAGCCATTGGGATTTGAACTTTGCAAGCTAACAAGGATTCTCGTTTAAGTCTTCATCTTCAGTATCAGTCATCATTGCTGGATTTGTGTTTATTAACTCCTCTTGTATATAAGACATGTTTTTTAAAGGAATCTTTTGAAATTTATTTTCTAGCCTAAGGCTGTTAGCTCCGCAATGAATAAAATTCATTTCACTTAAGTTTTCAATGAGATGAGTTTTTTGTTCATCGACATTGACTTTCAAAAGACCAATTTAAGTCAAAATAATGTTTTTCATTTTTGGTCAATTTTATGATTGCAACCTTTTTTATGATAGTAGATTTCTTCAAACAAATATAGAAAATAATCTACTACTATTTTGGAAATTTTTAATTTTTTTGGACTATCCATGTGAATAAATAAGAGAACTTAAGAAAAATATTATATAGAGTAAAATTTTCTTTCTAAATAAAAATTAATATCTGGACAATTAGACACGAAACGAATCAAGAAGAATCTTGGATTCGTCCGGCCTTGGTTTTTCCCCCGATATGAGACAGACGATATTACCACGAAAGCCTCCGTGACGAGACCACAACTTTGACTAAAATTTACTAAGAGTATCGTTGGGTGGGAGCAGAAAATATTAAAAATAAAAGCATGCATTTTTTAAATTATAAAACTTAATTATTCAATGCCAATTTTAGATCGATAATTTTTCTACAGAAAAACTTCGAGAAAATCGAGAAGAATCTACTAACTAAGTGATACTTGACAGAGATCGCATGCATGGGAAAATGGCAAGCTTTTGACAAGTTTACTGAATACTATCAATGGCCTTGAATTGATAGTATTCAGTATGGAAAACTTGTCAAATACTCGTAAGGGCCTGGATAGTAAAAACCTTCTGAGCAATTTGTCATATCCCGCATCATAAATAAGTTATAAGACGTGTTCAGTCCTATATTTTTGGAAAGTATGGGAAAAATAAAAATAGTAGATTGTTAAGAAAGAGTAAACTCCAAGACTCAGATAATCATGTAGGTACAGAAAATTGATAATAAATGCCGTTTTTTTTTGAGACGAAAAAAATCACCGCTTGGATATAAGAAAATATTTTTGTTTGACTGTTTTAATAAAAATAAAATTAATCAGCTTCCTGAATTGGCGCCGAAAATTGTTTTCTCAATTATAAATGTTTTTGTTTATGAAATTAAAGCCTTCAGCTTAAGCTTAAATTACAATTATTTAAATTTTTAAATCAAGAATTTTTTTAAATTACCATAATCTTCTAAACTTGAAGGTTTTTTTTTGTTATTATAAAATAAAATAGAATAAAATAATGAATAGGCTGTCATTTTTTAGTTTCATTATGAATCCAATTAAAATTCTATTAAGACCTCAATCATAATAAACAAACTATAACCCTAAGCCTTATTAACAAAAAAAAAAAAAACAAAAAAACTATAAAACAAAAACATCTGTTAGAATAGTAGCTATAACCATTCCAACAGATGTCTGTTTCCAAGAACATAGTAATAAAACGCCATTTAAACTGCCTATCTTAACCAACAAAACAAAATAAAAACAAAAAATCCATAGCACACAAATGCCATAAGACCGACCGAAATGCCTACAAGGCCCTTATACTGTCCGAAAAAAAAAATCAAAATTATTTAAATTTAAATTAAATGAATGAGTCTGAGTCTAGTTTTAATTTATTGGTGCATCTAATTTTCTCACTAAAAACACGTTTCTATTAGCTGTTGGCACCACTATAAGACTAAGACCCCCCGCTTTATGATCACACCTTCTTATACCGACCAAACAGACCGTTGCTTTTTGTGTGCGTTTTTTTTTTTCTCTGTTTTGTTTTTGTTTTTAGAGACTTTCCCAAACTTCCGGTGATCGTTTGTTAATTTCATATTAAAAAGAGGTACAAAACAACCTGAAGCCTGATAGGGTTTTCGTGATGTGGGAATGAATTACGAAAATTAAAAACCACAACAATAGATGGGTATATAGAAAATTTGAAGTTGAAGTTGAACAATGGCAAGCGTAGGTGAGTAGGAGGTCAGTCAATTTATCAGAATTGTGATCTTGACAACTTATTAAAATCCAATTTTGTTTAGAAATATACAAAATGTTTGTCAGTATATTATGGACTCTAACCCTTTTTTGATAACCCCAGAAATGAAATTTCAAAAAAAAAAAAAACATAAATTTTCTTTTGTTTAACAAAAAAAAATACAAAAATTCAGTGGGAAGTTTTCAAAAACGTTTGTTTTCTTTTTTTTTTGTTTTGTTATTTTTTTTTTTGGTAAAACAAAATTAATCAAACTCCAAAAAAAAAAATAGTAATTTATTATGTTAGCGCTGATTGTTATATTATGGAGGACATCCAAGGTAAAACAGGCGTAACTGCTGCTTGGCTGTTGTTCATTTGGCGGAAATGTATCTAAGAGTGTTATTTATGTATTCTTTTCGTGCGATTTGATATAAAATTATACTTTGTCAATGTTGAAGAGAGAAACTTCGTAAACCTACCTAACTAGAAATAAACGAATGCAAAAAAAAAAAAAAAAAAATGTTTTTTTTTTTTTGTTGTTATTTTATTTAATAAGAATATGTGGAGTTGTTTCCTTAATTTAACTTAATTTATCAACTTAATGCGATACAAAATTATAATCATTAATAAGTAGGTATACCCCTTAGGTTGTCAAATTAGTGGCACGTGAATTTAATACAAAATTGTTCATTCTTAAAATTTAAATTTATTTTGATTGTGTAGGTAATCTTGGCTTCTAGAAGAATTTATTTTGAACAAATAACAACAAAAAAAAAAAATACTTTGAATTTTGTAAATTGTGCGATAACAAACTAATTTTTTTATACGAAATAAAGAAATAAAAAAAAAAAAAAAAAAAAAAAACAGTGTTTTCTACAAAATTGGAGTTTATAGGTCTGATTTTGTTGAATCAATAAAATTAAAATAGTTTTTCTTATTGTAGATGTATTGATGTAAAGCTGATACATGTTTATGATGTGGTCTCCAACAGAAAAACGAAGCCAAGGAATGGAAGGGACCTACAATTTTTTTCCCAAATCCGAACGGCTGAGAAGAGAGGCACTTTTTCGTGATAAGAGATAGTCTTTTGGAATTTGACAGTTTCTTGTAAGAGGCAGTCAGTAGCCTTGAAAAACATTCTTGTTTTTTTAGGTCGGAGAGGCTGGGAATGGAACGCATAACTTTGACATAGTCCAAATTTGACGTCTGTGAAGTGAAGATTTGCAGTTTTGTTTGCATATTTTTTGCATTTCTATTCCAGATTTTGCAGTTCAAAAAATAGTGGGTGTAAAAAAATCATAGTGACTTCACTGTGAAGTTAGCAGGTCATGCCCTTTTTTCAGCAACCCGTAAAGCTATTACATTGAAATTGGCCTCCAAATTTGCAGTTTATTTTGCAGTTCAAGAAAATCCTAAATCAAAATTTTGAAGTCCTCATTTAAAAAAAAAATCATAGTGACCTGCTAACTTCACAGTGAAGTCGGGGCTGAAATATGTTCTTTTTTTTGATTTTTTTTTTTTAAATAAGGACTTCAAAATTTGGTTTTTGGCTTTTCTGGAACTGCAAATTAACTGCAAATTTTTGAGCCTGATTTCAATGTGATGTGTTAGCAGGTCAGTATGATTTTTTTTTTTTTAAATGAGGACTTCAAAATTTGGATTTAGGATTTTCTTGAACTGCAAAATAAACTGCAAATTTGGAGCCAATTTCAATGTAATAGCTTTACGGGTTGCTGAAAAAAGGACATGACCTGCTAACTTCACAGTAAAGTTAGCAGGTCACGTGATTACACCCACTATTCTTTGAACTGCAAAATCCGGAATAGAAATGCAAACAAAATGCAAAAAAAAAACTGAAAATTCCTGTCTTGGTCCCAAGACTCTACGCGAAAAATGTCCTGCTAACTTCACAGAGGTCAAATTTGACCCTAAATATATAAAAACTAATAAAAATAAATAAAAAAAATAAAATTTTAAATGTGAAGAATCACAATGTCTTTTAATTTCTCCAAACTTCTTCATTTAAATTCTTCCTAAAAACAAATAATATAATATAATCATGAAACAGGTGTTTTTGTTTTCCCGATAAAACAATGTAGGTATGCATCTATCTATCCAATTCATATATGTACTTACACACCTCGTGTCCTATTTTTTTTTTTAGAATTGTTTTGTTTTCTAAAAATTCTTACTAACGTTAGCTGTCTGTTTGGGAGGTAAAGCATCACACACAAGCCGCCGACGGCTGATGCCGCAACGTGCCACTATGCCACCGCTGACCGCCCGCCACAGCACCCCGCCGCCGCTGACACTACCTAAAATAAATTTCTCACGCTGAAAGCAAACTAAGCAGAACACCCGTCCAGCAGACGATCGACGACGAATGAGGATGATGAGGAATTGACGAACGGACGTTCGTCGGTCAGCTAACGGATGATGGCCGGCATCTTCAAAACTATTTCGTTAAAAATAAAACAAAAGTAATGGATAAAAATGTTACATCAATTGTGGTGGCTAGGCTAGGTATACATATATGAGATTCGGGAGCTTTTCGTGGGCGCATTGATTTTTTTCTATATCCAAGCGGCTGCCAAAAAAAGAAGAATAGAAAAACCAAACAAACAAAAAAAAAAGTAGGTACTTTAATTATGAAGCATACGAAACCGATAGTATCTCGCATTTAATTCTTTTAACAACAATAAATATTATATGCATAAAGACACTGTTATAAGAGCATTGTATTATTAAGTATGGTGTTGAGATGGATAAAATATATATGTACACAGTTAGGTACATATATCCAACCTATATATTTTTGTCCAGCGAGGGTTTATATGGACTTTGTGCTCTGAATCTCAATGATTCTAAAGTGCACAGCATGCACTATAAATTTACAGTACACATTGTACATTAATTAAAATGAAAACAAAAATGAGAGACGCAGTAAAAGAACCCAGTAGCAGCCGTATAATGTACATACATTTCGTTGGACGTCTTCCTAAATCGTATTTTTTATGAACTGTAATTTTTGGTGGAGACACATGTCAAAATTCAATTGATGGAGGAAAGCGGGTATTTCCCAGCACGATGCGATGTTCATTTATACGAACAATTTGGTCTTTGGCAACAACTGACTGACTTTATACATATACGGGCGCGCCCGGGCGGCGGTATTTTTTAAGGGGCCAACAAATTAGGCATTTTTTGTATGAAAAATTTGTTATTGTATGTCTTTATCTATCATCATCACTATGCGTCGATCAAATTAACACATTGCAAATGAAAGATACTTGTACAAAAGCACGAAAAATAACACTTTCACTCTGAAAAAAATTCCGACAGAGCTGAATTTTTATTGTCTTAAGCGTTTCGTTTAAAAAGTTCCCCTTAATTTGGAAAATGAACTACATATTCAGCCTTATTATGAGTTTCACCCGAACAACATTCCACCCGCACATTTTTTTCGCCTCTTGTGAGTTTCACCCGAAAAATATTTCACGTTCTTAAAATTCCTCTTATTATGAGCATTCATTTCGCGCACAATATAAACGATTGACAGTTTAAATGTGCACCTATTTTAAGTAGGCGAACGGGAGAGCAATAAGGCGAAAAACGTAAATTTCAATCGGGCGAAACTTAAAATAGCTTTTAAAATTCCGGGCGAACGAATTTTAAGGTGAAATGTTGTTCGGGGGAAACTCACAATAAGGCTGATTAATTTAATTATGTGAAAAAGGAAAACTCAGTTGTTTGTAAAACATATTTTCAAAAATATTCAGCCCTATTATTGTATCCGTTCGGAGAAATGTACGATCGGAGAAAACTTCGGATCGGACGATTTTTTCTGTTCATGGTATACGAAACGTATCATATGGTTACGGGAAATTTTCCACTTCAAATTTTCTGTCGGTGAAATGGGAAAGCAAATATCTTCACACATCGCATGAATTCGTGATGCGTTGCTGTCATTTTGACATTTCATCGGCATGCAACGCACGAATTTGACATTTTCAACGCAAATGAAATTTTTTTCGTAGATTTGTTCGATTGGCCTATCGGAACGGCTAAAATGATACAAAATTCGTAAATTTCGTAGATCTCGGAGAAAATTTCGTTCCGATCGGGTACGATGATAAGACTGAATGACTTTATTTGGAGAAGCAAAAAGTTTAGCCTTTAAAATTTTACACATTTTTTGGTGGAAACTATAAGATTTTTAGAAAAATCTGTGTATTCAGGAGCGTTCTTCAGACCCCGATAATGTGCAAAATAGTAGGCATAAACTGAAACAAGCAACTGCTATTATAAAGTTTCTAAGTTTCCCTCAAAATCTTTTGCATCTACATTACTTTTTAAACTTTATTTTAAAATTGTATAAACTACAATTTTGACTTCACGTTAAAAAAAACCAGATAGCTATCGTAGTACATATTTACAAAAATTGATAGTTGTCAGTTCTATTTTTTTTTTCAAGAGGCGTCGGATAGGTCAGCTTGTACCTACTAACTTTTTAAAATCAACCCCATGCACCCTAATTTTAATATTTCCACCAAAATTACAGGGTATACAATTATGAATCCACTCCTGGACTTTCGGAATTATATCTATAAAGGTACTGGCGGTCATCGCATCTTCATCAAACAACATTAATTTTGTATATCAAGTATTGAATGTCATATTAATCTATTCTAAGATTTATGTTCAAAAAATTAAACTCAAAAACTGAGAAAATGTGTGCTTCTAAAGAATTATTATTTGGACAAGAATACAAAAAGTACTTTAGCACCCACAAAAAAGAAAATATGTATGTACCAATATTTAATGATGCGCACTGCACAATGTCAACAGAATAATAAATTTATTTAAAGTATACAGATGAAGAAGGGTGTTTTTGAGCATAGGGTTGGGTTATGTATGTTTAATACAGATGGTGTTTTTATTTAATTTTAGAAAGGGTGAAGATGTATTTTATTACTTTCACTTAATTCAAAAAAAAAAATCTTAAAACTTATTAAGTCAAAAATAATCGCTTTCTGGAATATTGAAAGAACTCAACGTATAGACTTTGATAAAAGTTGCAAATAATTCAACTAAGGGCGACTTGCACCAAACGAACGGATAAATATAAAAACTCAGAGTAACTATCCCAGTTTAAATAAATAAATAAAACTTATCGTTTTTTAATTGCACGAACGGAAAATAAATAACAAGCGGATAAGAATATTTTTTCAGAATCACCAACACAACAAACACAAAACACATTGAAAAATAAGCAAACTCTAACGCTTTGACTTGCTTTCTCGTAAGAAATTCTATAATTTGACGTGAGAGTTATTCAGAGTTTAAATATTTATCCAGAGAACGAGGAGAAGATAACTTTTTAAACTTGAATAGAGACAAAAATATTCAGCTACAACGTGATTTGAATCAGATGGTTCTCAATTATTTATAAACCAGAGGTTACTGCTGTAAGAAAACTTTTGTGCAACTGGCCCTAAGAAGTAGCTACAATGAAAATAAGTTTTTGAAATACAAAATTCCTTTTTGTGATTTTTGTTAATTTTTATGATTTCTCCAATGAAAATTTCTCCAATAAAAATATCAAAAATTTGTACTGGGAAAATGTCAAGTTTTTGCCAAGTTAAGTCAAGTTTTTGGAGAGTTTTCAATAGGGAAAATCTAGATGAGAAAAAATTGTCATATTATTGTAAGACCCTTGCTATCCTAATAGAACAATATCGCATATAACAAAAAACAAAAACTTTGCCAATGAAAAATTGAAGTATCTACATATGCATTAATTTTTAACATTGTACCTTCTGTATTTCGAATTAGCCCAAACTTTAATTTAGTTTTAGACTCTCGAGGTAAAATGGCAGGTACATAAGTGATATGGGTTAGTTTAATGTCTATTATTAGCCTTGCTAGCCCGTTGTTAGAAAAAACTTTGTATGTAAAACTTTCTAGGGCCTCATTAAAAACCAAATTGTGTTTCTTTGATTATAATAATTTCGCATAAATTCAAAATATAAAGCTTTTAACGAGTATAAGAATTCCATTTAGAATATTTTCTTAGTCATATACCTACGTAACCTCAGTGTATTAACTAACATTGTTGATAAGTTCAAAACTATTAGTTTAAGCTATTCATAAATAAATGATTTAACCATTTGAGCTTGTGTTTTGATAAAAAAAAAAAAACAAATGAAAACTGTTGATTTAAAGTTTTATTTAATTTATATAATTACAGCATTGTCGGTTTATGGAAAACAAAAAGATGATTCAGTTGACGCGCCACCACAACATCTGGACCTTAATCAACAATCTTTTTGCGTTTGCAATTAATTGTAGATAGTTTCTAACTAAAGACCATTTTCAAAAATTCAGTTACTTGTTAAATTATGTAAAACTATAATACCGATAATTATTCTTTTTTTAATTTCACCATCGACAGCATAACAGAAAAGATTCCTATTTAAAATAATAAATTCTTAACCATCATAGTTAGTCTAACAGCCATTAAGGCTGTCTAGGAAGTAGGAACTGAAAAAAGACTCGGTTTTCCTAAACGAAAATACCTCCAAAGCATCTGTGATGAGTGATGACAGTATTTTTAGGCTCAAATTGAACGAGAGTATCGGCAAAAAATATAAAGGGACTATTTCACAATGCTTAAGTAAAGTTTTGATTAATATATATTAAGTCAACCGACACATATTGGCACAGCAGGGTCATAATTTCACAGGGTTGCCTTGCTTAGTAGTTAAATGGGTTAAACATTTATTTTTGGAATTATGGACTTATGACAATTTATCTGTTACGAATAATTCAGACATTATGATATGAAAAATTATGTATAAAATTGACAAGATCGGATTAGCCGCGTAATGAAATTAAAGAGTGGAGGTACTAATCCAAACTCGATTATATGAACTGACCTAAAAAATTAATTTAATTAATTTCATTTTCGTTTTGTCAATTCTAGTATTCCTTCTGCACTTCCAAAACTCCATCATTCTGCTGTTACAGTCTTGTTAGCATTTTCCGTCGGATAGGGAAATTTACGAATCTGTCAATGTCAAAAGCGAAATCCATTTTTTGTGGTAACTGACAAATGCCAAGCGAAAATCAAAGTCGGATTTTATCTCTAAATCAGTTTATACTCAAATGTTATGATTTTAGTGTAATTTGAATAACAAATTATCTTGCTTTTTATTTATTTTTATCTTGGTATTTATATGCATATAAATGCATTGCACAAAAAAAATAAAGTTAAGCCACAAAGCGCTGATTTTGACATTTGTGAATAAAAGGGAGAAGGATATATGTATTGCTGTTTTATAAATTGATCTGTTACTTTACTTGTCAAAGTGATAAATGCATCAAAAAAAAACAAAAAAAATATCACTTCGTTATTATTTAAAAGCAAGATGATTTATTATTAAAATTACACTAAAATCATCGAATTAAGTACCTACAATTTTTTTTTCAGAAACTTTATTTTTTCTGCGTTCAGTAGGAAAATTATCGTTCAAATATATAGAAATTGAATTTCGACTCAATTTCTTCACTCTACATGTAAAGGGGATAGGTGAAAAGGAGCACAAATGTCTGTCTCCTTCCAGTAGACGTCAAATATTGTTTGCATTGGGTACGTTCAGAAGACATAGGGAACTTCCTATGTAGTCAACTAAGTTGTTTGAACGCAAATTTGACCTAGGAACCTAGTTGATGACTAGAGATGTCATTAATGTAAAACTACGAACTTTACTTCAAAACTTTACCTTCCGTTGATAGGAAGAAAGTACTTTTAGTAGTATTTTTATCTGAAAATCACTTCACACGAGGCAGAAATCAGTTAGGAATTTTGTAATAATATTTGTAAACTTTTCTTATTAATGATACATTGTTTAAATTGAATCTTTATTTATTTATTTCAAATTATTAAGATAAACGTGAAAAAAAACAAGTCACGGAAGAATAAAGTTCAGCTTGCCATTTAATGACAAAATATAATCAGCTGATATTCTGACATAAATGCACTTGACTAAAAATGTAGGGAGATATTTCTCACCTAGCTTTCCAGTCATTTTCCAATAAAATTTGCCTAGATTGGAAGGCATATTTTTGACAGCTGACCAATCAGAAACTAGAAACTTGCCTAGCTAGTCGCCTACGTCCTCTGAACGTGCCCATTGATTGCAAAGATGGTAAGAAAAAAAAACAAATATGAAACCTATTGGAATTCGTTGTCTTCATTGGAGCTTTGCATTTTGTGTCCGATTATTTTAAAAATTTAACCATTGTAGAGAACCAGGTTTAAGGATGATCCAATATAACAGATGACAGATCGATGTTACATGCAAATCAATACATTTTTTTTTTTTTTGGATTTGTCAAGTTCAGTCTCAGGCAATTTCAACCATGCGAACAGATGTCATCCAAGAAATTTAAATATTCAAGTTTTGACGACAGCAAAAAGTATGTTTACCTACTTTAGTTTAGGTTTTCAAAATAACTTCTCTCGGCGAACAAAAATACTGTCATCCTCAGCCTCCGGCTAAGAGAGCTTTCACTATACATAAATTACAATCTTGTAATTAGTATTTGAAAAAAGGATTATAAAAAGCTTATATCATACTCATTAATGAACCTTTCAACAATTTTGAAAGAGTCATTGAAATAACACGATAAGCAACATTGTTTTAAAATTTCATTCATTAACATCTCTTGTTCAAAATCATCATGACTATGACAAGTTTCTAATTGGATTTTATAAAATTCATAAATAAATATTGTATTTTTGGGAGTAAGTTATCATGAAAATCTTCAAAATGATTATTTTTAAGTTTTTTTTTTTTTTTAATAAAGAGATAGTGAAAAAAAAATAAGTATGGCGTGTTTCTTATCATGTTATATTATGATATACATATGTACCTCTATTATTGCTCTTCACTTCCGTAAGATAACTGGCTTAAGAAATTAAAACTTGACCAAACAAAAAACTTCATATTGAAAAACTTGTCCATATTGTAGGTAGGTTCCCTTACACTACAAGTACTTTCTTTTTATGTGAAGAGCTAAAAATTAAAAATTGGGGAATCACCCCTTACATTTTTATGTCTGTATATAAGACAAATCGATGCCACCCTTGACAGCAGCTGTCATCATCAAAAATTCAAATGACACGTGATCGGAGTGTAACCTATAATTTTACTTTGAATCAAACAACCCTTTAAAAGATATACCTACTTAACTAACTATATACATATCTATAATTCAGAAGTATCTAATAGGATCAATAAGCTCATTAACAAGATCTTATAAGAAAAAATTTATTTCTATCTTTAAAGGCACATCTTTTCTTTCATTCCTTTTTTTTTTATTTGAAAAACAAGACGCAGTGTCTACATGTTATATCTACACAGTGCAACACACAGTGGCCAAGGACATTCCCCCAACCATATTTCAATATTCTTTTTACACCCTAGATACATTTTTCTCTCTATGTTGTCAGTACATACGGTATAGATACAGATAGTAGATACAATTAAGTTTAAAATTTTGTTCACACTTACCGGTGAATCAGCTGGATTTGTTTAGCGTTTATAACAAAAACAACAACAGTGATGTGTAATTTATGTTATGTAATGCATAAATACGGTGTATGGTTTTAAATATAATTATTTTTTTTTTTTTGTTATTGTTTTCTTTTTTTTTTATCAAAAAGAACAGCGGCTAATCCAATACAAATTTGGTTACACTGGGGGTTGTCAAGATAAAAGATACTTTTGTATATTTTTTTGCTTTATTTTTATAAATATTCCACTTAAACTACGTTTCCAAGAGCACTTTAATTTTTTTTTTAATTTTTACTTAAATTATTTCTTATTATAGGTATACTTTTCACTGTTTTAAGCTAGGAGAAATTAGTTTTATGATCGTTCGAAAGAATCGATAGATACAAAGGTTTTCTAAAGGACGACGACGAAGATAATTTTTCACTACAACTTATTGTTGTTGGGTAGAATCTTTTTTTCATAATATTGGTATTATATTTTTTTTTCTTTCTTTTTTTAAACACGCGACGAGACGGTGTGTTTGTGTTTGTTTTTTTTTTTTTTTTTTTTTTTTTTAATGTAATCCTTTTTTAGAAGGATATTCTTTAAGGACTACAGCATGACAGACAGATTTAACTGAATAATTAGAAAATCACAAGGAAATAAAAATATCTATTTATTTCATATCAAGAGTATAACACTTCCTTCCGAACGTTGAGAGATCAACAACACTCTCTTATAAACAACCAAAAAAAGATAAAACTGAATTTAAACAAAAAATCTAAACAAAAAAAAAAATTAAAGAGTAGGGTAGGTACTTCTTATATTTTTTTTTTTTAGACTTTGAAATCTTGTATCTGTTGCGTAGACGATGCGAAACGTTTTGACGCTTTAAGAAAGATACTTTCAACTCTAGTGCACGATAATAACTGAAGTGCTGTCGAATGAATTGTCTGAATTACCCTAGCGGCACGAATTTTGGTGGAATGGCATAGAATCGAATAGAAATAAGGTAGCAAAGCACATGCGGCAAATATGGGAGAACGCAAACGCAAACCGAAAACATACACAAAAAAAAGTCGTAAATATACTTTACACTACACACTAATACCAAACCAACCAACAACATGCTAAAAGTTTTTTTTTTTTTTTTTTTTGTTTTTTATATCGATGGAGAAAAAAGTAACGTGTTTTTCTACATTTTGTTAAACATTTACATTCGTTGTTGGTGATACTTTTCAGGTTATACCTATTTCTAATTCTCAAATGATTCGTTGGTGAATGGTGAGTCGCATTGAACACCAAACACAAACCACAGAAATACCCCTAAGCGCTTAGCCCTAAGGCAGAACACCCCCGTACCGTTGCATTGCTGGCCAACACATCGGGGTCGGATCTGAATTCATTATTTATTATTTAAGCTCCTTTCCTTACCAGCTGAGATCTGAGAGTGTAAACAAAATATGTGGAGAAGAAGATATAATAAAAGCTTTCATTGAATGAAACACTTTTGTTCCTTTGCCAAACCTAAAAATCATGCGAGTTCTTCCAGCATGACGTACAGTGGGGCCGGATCGGTCTTTTTGTGATATATTTTTATGAAATAACATTTAGCCTAACTGGCTGAATTTTTGTATTTATAGGTATACTTAAGTACGTTCCTATTGAAATTAAAAAAAAATCGATTTTGTACAAGCACCTCAAGGAAAAGACTAATTGTAAAGTTCCATTTCCAGTTTAAATTAAAAATGGGCCGTATGGTAATTTCTAAACTGTTGCTAAGTTAATTGAATTCAAAGACATGTTTTGTATTGTAATTTTACTGGTATGTCATTCCAATATTTGAAGACTATCAACTCGATAAACTTCCACTTTGATAAGCACAAAATAAGAATTTAGGTATGGTTGGACATAATACTTCATTGGCCCAATAGATTTTAAACTGCAGTTTAGTTAAACATGAGTTAAGAAAACAACTATGTATGTTTACGCCGCACAAAAAGATTACTGAGTATTTAAGTTAATTTTGACAGTACCTATGCTTCAAAATGCAAATGTCAATTTTTTTCTTCGTTTCTATGCATCGCTCAATCTCAATAACATTTGGGTTTTTGTTGTTTATAAAATGAAAGTGAAAGCTTCATTTCTGTCAGACGAAGCAAACAAAAATCGAATTCTGCGATAAATGCGTTCAGCACAAAATGTGTAAACTTATAGGCTAGTTCGATTTGTAAAACTCTATTGGAACTATAAATATTTAACAAGATAAGTTTGTTATCTACTACGTATAGGAAATAAAGAAATAAATTTGTATAGAAAATCTTTGACCATAATCATTTGGCAAAAAGTCTCCTGTCAAAATTAATCTTCTTTAGGGCCAGTTGTACAAATATTTGATCCGTGGTTCAGGAATTTTAACTCACCAGTTTCGGCGGATTAACTGTGGTTCAACGATGGTTCAGGCATGTAATTGGCTTTTAGTGCATATTTGAACCTTGAACCACCGTTGAACCTCAGTTAACCCGCCGAAATTGTCGAGTTAAAATTCCTGAACCACGGATCAAAATTTAAACCACGATTGTACAACTGGCACTTACATGCCTAAGCCATTGGTGAACCTTAGTTAATTCGCCGAAATCGAAAAGTTAGAATTCCTGATCCACGGAACAATATTTGAACAACGTTTGTCAATTTTTAAATTTGGGATTAACTGAACAGAGCCACATGGCCAGTTTTTGCCAAGTTTAGTTAAGTTCCTTAAGAAATTGTTTAACAACCTGGTTGAAACATGGTTAATTTCTGTTAATTGTGGGATTTAAATCTTGATCCGAGGATGAACTACGTTTGGGCAAATGGCTTTAAATAACAAAAAGTTAAGTCAAGACTGAAAATTGGGACTTGGACATTATGAACTAAATACCCATTAATTTTTGCATTCAACTAAAATCCTACGCTGAATGAAACAGTCTCACTGACAAATTTGGCTGGAGTTAGTCCATTTCGACTAGATGTTAACTCAAGATGTGAATTATTTTATTACAATTTTAGTTAAAATTCGATCATTTAACATTTGCAATAAATAACTGAATAATAATGATAACCTATGAACAAATTTGCCCTTAGATGTATCAAAATTCGGTTAGTCCAAAATTTTGTATCTAGTCAAAAATTTTAGTTAAAAAATTCTTAATTTTATTTGTACAAAAAATATTATTTGTTGCTACTCGATTTTTATATTTGCTTATTATGAAATGAATGCAGGCCCACTGTGCAATAGTTCAACATGACAAGACAGCCAACAAATTAAAGTGGTTTCGGAGCTGCCGGCTTTTTTTTCAATTTTGTTTTTTATTTTTTCTTTTTTTTTTTGCTTTGATTTTGTTAGTGGTTTTGGTTTTTACTTTTTTTTAACGCTTCTCATAGGGTGGGTGGGTTATTGCGCGACTGTATAAGTGTACCAATGCATTTGTATTGACATGACATGTACAACAACAGACCAAAATGAAAAATGTATGCTAATAGGGGGTTTCAGTGGAGTGGCGGATGGATAATAATAATTAATGAACAGGAGTGTCGAACAAGGTGGCCATTGATTTGATATTCATTGACAGATGACAGTCGATTTGATGATGGGCATGCGATGGTGTGTATACGGAAAAACTAGGACAATAGGAAAGTGTCAGACAGAAGCTTTTAACGTTTCGATTTCAGTTTCAGTTCAGAGTTCTAACTAGAATTTAGGTTCATGTATGTAGATACATTTTATAGAAACACATTACATTTTTTTTTTGTCTAAAGAAGCCTTAGTCAATTTATTTTTCGTTAGCTGGAGTTAAGCACATAGTCAAATTGATGTAGGTACCTAGCAAATATTGTGCTGTTCAAATAGATTACATTTTGAAATTTTGTTTCTTATTTCTAGTATTTCAATTAATATTTAAGATTTCCCAACAATCTAAATAATTAAAAATGAATTGCTTTGTTCCGTACGCGCATAACTTGTCCGATTTTTTGTGCATTGAAATTCTAGAATTGGGTATGGTTATTGTTTAAATTAGCATTAGCATGCCTAAGGTTTTTTGTTTAGCACAGTTTTTTTTTTTTTTTTGGCTTTTCTCACGTTGGGCGTCATTTCTGATTCATTTTAATTTTTCTCGTTCGTATTTTCTAGCTGCCATTTTGTCTCTGTCGCTTTTCAGGTGTCGCTTTGTTTTTGTCACTGTCGCTTTGCCGCTGCCATATTGTTATTTTATATGGGTTATTTCAGTAATAAACAACACGATAATAAATATTCGAGTATTTTTGACCCACAATAATTTTATTTTACCAAGTAATCTCATCTAAATTGTGTTTTCCAATACAAAAATTGTTTTTGTTAATGATTTTACGTGTATACCTTAAAGATTTTTTGACGTAATCAGAAAATTCTTCGTATTCGCTTCAATGTATACGTTAATTCGCTTCAATTTTTATCAGAATCGGCGGATTATTGATGATAATTTACCACTTTCTGACTAAAAATGTATCTATTTCGCAAGGTGGACAAAAGCGGAGCCTGATAATTTCTGGGTATTAAGCCAAAGAGTTATATTATGGAACAAAATAAGAAAATTCACGCGGATATTGTTGATCGGGATGCTTTCTCATCAATTAATACACTTGTTTTGTTGTCAGTTAAGTTTGGAAAATTGACTTTTAAACGCCTAATTCATAAAAATCAACCTATGTGCGTTGTGTCGCTTCAAATCGAAAAGCGTGGCTTTAAAGATACGAGTCGGTGAGCTCGGACCAAATTTTTTCTGTCCAGTACATTTTTTGTTCGGCATTTGCTCTGCAATAAACAAAAAAGATATGAATAATATTATTAAAAAATATCGTTTTAAGCTTTTTTAATATAAAAACTTTTTACGGACCAACCCGTGACCGTGACGGTTGACTGTCAACCCGTGACCACGACAAGTGCAACCCTGTCGAAACGTCGGGAAACTATAATTCAAAACAATCGTGGTAAGTCCGTAAAAATTTTTGTATTAAAAATGTTTCAGAACCGCGATAAAAAAAAATCTTAAATCAAAAATCGTTTTAAGCTGTTTTTTTTTTTTTTTTTTTAAAGAAAAACATCGCTAAATGACCCTAAAAATTTTTTTCGCTTACCTGAAAATTGAGTTTTTTTCTAAATTTGTTGGCCTGTTCTTAACACAAACAATAGAAAATTTAATTTGCCATACTGACACACTTTTTTGTAGAACTAACAGAAACCGAAATATCAATTAAAAACTAAAATAAATCAAGATTGCACACAGTGGTCAATCCTTTGTTTTAGAATTTGTTGAAGAGCGTTTTAATTAGCATGTTTATTTTTCAAAAATCAAAAAGAAAGGTATAGTTTTTTTTAGAGCTTCGTTGTAATCGTTCAGTTTCGTCCATTTAAATTTGTAGTTTTTGTTTGGCTTGACTAATAAGCTTATCGAGTGTAAAAGATCTTTTAGTACTTAATGCAACTTTTTTGTGGATTTTTAAAAAAGAATTGTTTGAAAAATGGAAGAAAAATGTGCTCGTGTAGACAGTTGAAAATGAAGGGATTGTCAAGTAATCTCTGGTTTCGTAAACAACAAAAAATTAAAATCAACGCTTATAGAATTTATTGAGTATAGGCAGACTTCGTTGAAAGATTTATCTTACTTAGGTCATTCATCTAAATTACTGTTTGCCACGGAAAGCAATCTATGTGCTGCGGGAAAAATGATGCAGAAATTAAGCGTTTGCTTAACAAGCTCATCCAAAGTTCATTATCATCATCTTATTTCGTGATATTTACGTGTTTTATTTCACCTTTTTTTGGTTCAAAAACAAGCCAATTCTGTGATTTTTGTTTGCCGTCAAAAAGTATCTCTACACAAGTAGTTTAGAATCATAAATATTTTTTTCCAGGTAGAATGCTGTTTTTGACCATTGTGTGACGGCGAAAAGCTTAATTTCACGAGTGTAAAAAATCTGGGTTTGTTGATCTTCGATGAACTACCTTTCGTGTGTGTTGCAAACTGCTGACTCAGCCATACAAAATATTCATAAATGCACTGGACAGGCGGAAAGATTTTTAGACGGGCAAATTTTCTTAACCGAGCTTTTAGGCTTCAGACCAGACACGGACAAGGATGCATGGTGCAAATTAATTAATTCCTTTAGAGGGACAAAAACAAAAATCTTCCGTTTCTTTAAAGCGATTTTTTAATTTTTTTTTCCTTAAGTTTGAAAGATACATGTATACCTACTTGCTTATAGGCGCAATAATGCAAATGATAAAACAACGAACATAACAGATACTTTAAGTTCTGTTAAGTTTGTTGATTTTTATATTTTACTAAGCTTTTCCAATCAAATTGGCTGTATTTATATAAAACTGTGCTGCGTTTTCCTCAGATACCGAGATTTAAATTTATTTTTAATAAGCTGACAGAAAAATAAAACCCGCGTTCACTTAAAAAAAAATAAGATGATTAATAAATTGAATTTAAAATCGGAAAACTCATACATTTTAATAAACGATGAAAATATAAATTTGATCTTTTTTCATTTGGTAATCGTTCAAATAAAGTAGGAAACAGAAATTTTATTTCTTTTGTTCTGAAAAATACAAATATAACTTATTACAAAAAACTTCGTTCAACATTTTTTATATAAAGAAGTTATAGCCTTCAAGGCCTTTTGATTCTATTGATCATGCACTGGAGCACGTCTAAGTTGTATAGCTCTTATCGCTTTCTAATTAAATTTTCTTAATGACATATTAATAGATAAGAACAGAATAATCTTCCTGAGAATTTCTAGAATTTTGTTTTCATAGATTATATAGCAATGTTAAGATTTTAACACTTCTTCTAAGAATGTCGATGAAATCATCATAATCTTAAGATTAACGCAACTCCAAAACAATATTTAGAAGATCAGCAAATTGAATTGGGGAACCCCAATAGGTTAAGGAATTAGAAAAGGAGTCGATTTGATTTATTTGCTATGATGGAACTTAGAGGAAATCATTATAATTATACGCAACATATCTATTTCCTAAATTCTTTTTTTTTTCCAGAAATGATAATTTACAGTGGGTTGCCAAATTAATAGGGACATCATTATTTTTCATGATTTTAAAGTTTATGAATTTAAGAGTTTTAGATAACTTTGATGGATTTATCCTTCAGGAATGGAGTCAGGCTCTTGGCTTTGTAACAGGTTTCCGATTCACGCATAAAAATATTAGGGTTCGTCATTCGGAAAAATTCTGTGGCCTGGGGTAGAAGTCGACTTTAAAGTTCTTACTTTCTCATGGACCCTCGACAGTATAAGGGCTTACCGGATCTTTAACGTGTAATGGTGTTGTCCGCCATATTGCTGCCAAGAATTTAAGATGCCTTTACGTGCTTGAGGAGGGACCAGAACAAGGAATCACTGAAAAGTCGGCTTCAACCCCAGGCTCAACAATTTTTTCAAAATGGAGACCCCTATTTTTTTATGTGTGAGAATTGGCATCTTGTCGCAAAGTGAAGAGTGTGACTCCATTCCTAAAGGAAAAAGACATCCAAATTTTATCTTAAACTCTTGAATTCACTTAAGATTCAAAATCATGAAAAATAATTATGTCCCTATTAATATGGCAACCCACTGTATATTATTCACATTTCAGGTAGATTTTGTTTTAAAATTTTTTTTGTTGTGGTAAAGAATCGATTATTTTTTTCTTATTCATATCCGACTCTCGCAATTTTCAGAATTCAAATAATTGTTTGAATTTTTTTCAGTGAATCACACATTATCAATATTGAACCAAGTTGTTTTTTTTTTTTTTTTTTTTTTTGTTAAATTCAGGAGAAATTATTCTTACTAATATTAATTTAGCAATATGTACTTTAAGAATAAATGTGCAAAGACTTTCCTGGAAACGAAAATAATAAAAATGTAACGTACGATCGATCGATTGCTTGCAAAAATTGATTGCTCCTACGATTCATAAATTGTAAGAAGTCTTATACACTCTACGTACATTATTGAGACACGTCGGCGCCTTGGTCGTGTCGGCGTTACTTTACTTGAATTTGTGAAAACATGCTTTTTCTGTATACTACGCACACAATCTGCGCGTACACAATTTACACAAACGTTTTTTGGACCGGAGCTAAGAAGAGGGGGCTCTTGTGTTCCCTGAACTAAACCATGTAATAACAATTTTCCGGACTTAAATAGAGCAGTAAGCAATTCCCTTTAATTTGAGTCCAAAAAATTCTTATTCCAGTGTTGTTTCCCTAAACACAAGAGCTGAAATAACCAATTTTTGCTTATGAATAAGGCAGTAATTATTTTAAGTTATCACAATTATTTAATATTTCGAAAAAAACGTGCATTTTTGATGCGGTTTTACTCATAATTACCACCACTACAGACTGCAAGAAGCTAACTTTTTAAAATACAAAAAATTAAGTGCTATCGAACAAAACCAACGATTCTGTGTTTTCGCAAAAAATACTGTGGGCTCTTGGCCTGTCTTGAAAAGATGATTATTTTTTTTGTATTGATTTTCTGTTGATACAAAAAGATCAATGAAAAAGCTTTCAGAAAGTAAAAATAGGTACCTTAAAAATGAGCTATAAACGAGCTCTGTCAGTTGATTCATATATTCACAACTATAGGCGAAATTTCTTTACACGTGTTTTGAGCGTGACTGGAACGTTTATGTATACGGAATCTTTCACGCTTGCGGAACTGAAACCGCAGTAACCGATATTATAAATATTAACAAGAAATTATACAAGTTTTCAATTGAGAACCTGAGATTTAAAATAATTTGCATTTTCTTCATATCTTATAAGAAAAAAAAATAAACTAATTAGTTATTATTTTTTTTTTAAGACAAGTTTAGATGACTTCAGTTAAAAATACTTGGCAATTAAAAGTGTCTTATTATACATCAATTAGTTGGCAAACTTTCTAAAATTAATTTTCACATCCTAGACCGAGAGATACTAAATTTATGTAAATGTGCAGTATTTCAAAAGTACCTGTACCGTTCCTGTTTATGATGGCTTCTGTTTCTGTCAGGGGTTTGGCATCAAATAAAAGATCTCTCACAATTGTACATTCCTACTCTGGGGTTGTATTCTGCCATTATTGGCTCTGAAGTAAGAGGAAGAACGAAAACCGCTTTAATTGAATCATGTTTAAAGGGTAGGAAAACTTCACTGGGCACTACAGTGCCCTTTGATTATGACGTTAGGTTAGGTTAGGATCTTGTTCCAATAACACTTAGATCAATGTAGATAACTTCTGATACCCTATAGAGGATTGGATGCTCCTTATAAGTTTTCATGGATTATCTAGCATTAATGAACTTCGACCATTTCACATCAGATAAGTTGGAAAAAAGTTCTTCAAGTTATCGAAGAAGTAGCTTCCTAGGCGTTTATTTCTTAGTTGCGAGAATGCTGGCCAGTGACATAAGACATGAGAACAGTCTTCATGTGCTTCCTCATTGTCACGACCACGACCTCTGCATAGATCGTCCGTGCTGAGTCTCAGTTTTTTTTTTGTGATACTTCAGCAGATTGTGTCCAGTAACTTTACCGACGAGAGTACACTGATTTCTTGTTTAGTGTCAAGATCCTATCTGTCTTTGCTTTATTAAACCAGGGCTAAAGTTTTTTGGTATTCGTGCAAGATTCGAGTAGGATCCACCACCTTCTTGTTTTCTCAAGAATTTTCTTTGCCATAGTCTGTTTGAGCTTTAATTTTATTTCGATGGCAGACTGCTTATATGGCTGCTTGGATGTCCATGAAGAAGGTAATATCAGCTGGCTTCTTTTCCCACGGAATTTTTCCCATATTCGAGAAATAGGTATCGGGAACATTTTTCGAAATTAGGGAAAAATTCCGAGGGAAAAAATACCTATCGTCAACATATTTTGTATGGGAAATTTAATGGTTTTTCCCTCGGAATATTCCCCTGTCATTTTACGAGAGAAATTGAAAACGGAAGCAGCGATGTAAGTTGCTCTCTACAAAAAAAAATTAAATTAAATTAAAAGGCTTACTTTTTAAGATCGAATTCATCAAATTCAAAGCAAATTGACGTTTTAATTAACTTAATTAAAAAAAACAGAGATATTACAAATGGATTTAAAACAAAACGACCCAAGGAAGATGTTCAAGAATTTTGGAAGAAAGTTGAAAGCGGTGTCAATTGTTTGGGCCCACCGATAAAATCTGTTGCCGAATGGAAAAAATTAAATGATACATTTTTTTGTTGATGTTTTTCTTTAGACAAGTTAATTTAAGGTTTGGTTTTATAAAAAAAAAGTTTATAAGGAAAAAAATTTCTGACAACTTGAGACAAAGAAAAGCACCTGGTGGAGGCCCTAACAAAAGAAGTATAAATTCAGTTCGTTGGACGAAACTATCATAAGAATTTGTGCAATGAAAGAATCGGTTGAAGGGTGTCCAAATGCTTCTACTTTTAGGTTGCCTTCATGCAGCAAAAAAAAAATGATAGTTGACGTTAATCAAAATAAAAAAACTGAAAAATAAAATTGCTCATTTTCATTAACACCCAACCGTTCTGCTGATGTATTAAAGGACAAGTCATTTGAAGAGAACTTTCTAATGGACATACTTATCAATTCACCAGAACCACAGGCACAACAAGAAAAACACACTGAACAGCAAGAATCAAAAACAATAAACACCGAAAACAAAATTAAAACTCCTCGAATAACAAAAGAACGACAAAAAGGCATAACAACATAAGCTGTTTTGGAAAAAGTGGCTGTGGTAGCTCTAAAGGATTTGAGTGATCCCTTAAACTTCGCCTTATTAATTTCTGTTCATTTCGTTCTCTTTGCTCTATTTCTTCCATTAATAAAAAAGATGATATTATTTGCCTTATTTTATTGTTGACACCAAAATTAATTGTCAAACTCTTCGAAAATAAAGTTCGAATTTTTGTTTATTATTTTCATGTTGGTGAAACTTTTTCCCAAGGAAAAAAATTCCGTGGGGAATTCCCGATAGGAGGAATGTGTTCCCGGGAACGATAAAATTCCGAGGGGAAAATATTTCCCACGGAATTCCCGATAGGGCTGATTGACAGCCGTTCAGCAGCTTTGGTTAGGTACTGCTAAAACCTCAGCTTGGAAGACGCTGCTGTTGTCAAGGAGTCTAGTTTCCGAATAGAATCCCGCTCCAACTCCACGTTCCATTTTTGACCCATCGGTAAAGACTGTTACTTTTGGGTCATGTGGTTGGAGTAATATATTCTGTGCAAACATTACTACCTATATATTTGTTTACAATTTGAGCGTGGACTACTAGACTGTGTTTCCAGAATTTGTTTGGCTTTAGTCGTAGTGCAGTATTTTCTGCTGATTCTTGTACGAATAAGTCAAGAGGCTTAATGTTAATGTTACTTCAAGCCCCGCTGTTCGGGTGGTCCTCATTGCTCCTGTGATCCCAATACATGTCATTTTTTCTACTTTGGTTAAAGTTTTAAGATTTTTTTCTACCCCATTCCACCAAACAACCGTAAGTTAGTATCGGTCTCACTATTGCCGCATACATCAATAGAATAATTTTTGGACTAAGTTCACAGGTTTTTCCGAAAATTCTGTTGCTGAAGTGGAGGGCAAACATTGCCTTCTGAGCTTTTTCTTTGATATTCAGACTCCAGTTTAGCTTTATGTCTAGGATTACTCCTAGAAACTTTGCACTCTCTGAAATCTTAAGTTGAATGCCATCAATCGATAGAATATTGAAGACGGTTATCTTCCTCTTATTTGTGGAGAGGACTAGTTCTGTTTTTGACGGATGAAACGCTAGGCCACAACTCTCTGTCCAGGTACAAACTATGGACAAGGCGAATTCTATTTGCTCTCTAATAGTGGATAGGAATTTACCTGTTGTTAGTAAAGATCCGCGTAAGCGGCTGCTTCGACCCCACTGAATTTAAGCTTGTTCAGTTAGACGTTCATGAAGAGAAGCCAGCAGAGGAAAGAGGACTCCCCCTTGGGGTGTCCCCCTAGATGTTACTACCTTTAACTTGCTTCCTCGGAGTTCTGAGTAAATACGTCTTTTTTTCAGTCAACACCACGTTCTAAAAGAGCACTCTCAATCGCCACATTCTGTACATTATGAATATTTCCTGAATATCAAGTGTTTCTGAACTACATCCTGGAAAATGAACCCTAATCAGAGTGTCAAGCGTTTCGCTGCTGAATTCTGTCCACTGTCCGGTGGGATTCTTAAGAGAATACAGAGCAATTGGATCCTTAGCGAGAATTTTCCTAAACCGGGCTGATTCATTGGTACTTCCAACCTCGTTGCAGTATTCTTTCCAAGAGGTTCGCTAAGCACGTTGCGTTACTGCTTTAAACCTACGTTGACTGGTTTTATATAGCTCCCAGTCATGTTAAGTACGCGTGCGCTTAGCTGCATTAAAAAGTTTTCCAGTTACTTTCCTGATCTCACTGAGTTCATTGGTACACCAAATTCCTCATTTTCCCAGGGGGCTTCTGTGCTCTTCACAAAATCTTAAAGCCATGTGAGAGTATTCCCGTCTTCAAATGTCATCAATTTGATTGATTATGACGTGCAAGATATTCAATTCAATGAACAATTTCATGCCAGAAAAAAAAACACAACAAAAATGTTGGGAAAGTTATGACAAATTTGGCAAAATTTGACAATTAAAAAAAAAAAAATTATTTAGTTCATAAGTCTGTGCATTTACAAATTTTTCGTCCATTATTTTAAAAATCAGAATGTTAAATAAAAGAAAGATTTGTCACATAGCACTCAAAAAGACTTTTCTTGGACTTGTTGGATCACATTAGACGTTTGAATCTTTAAAAGAAGCAATATCAAATTAAATTCCAATTTCCTATAAGAATACGTTTCAATCATTTCCCAACGATAACCGGTTATAAAGTTATAAAAAAAAGAAGCAAACAAAAGAAAATTTCCCATACAATTTTTATGGAAAAAAGAAATTAGCAATGAGCGACCTCTAAATATTAACTAAATTAAACTAAAAAGCTAGTGGCATTAATAATCGGAGACATTTTAATTTTTTTGAATCAGTCTTATGTACATGTCAAGAGCTTTCTTGGGCAGCAGAAGGTACATTGGGTGGCTCGCTGCGCGGGTTTAAATAATTTTAACTCCTTTCTTGGGTCCTCTGTCTCCACCCACGTAACTCACGTTTCTCCGCTTAGAATATGTTCAGTTAGGCATCCATGACAACAGTTTTTGCGAGATTTCGGTTGATATTTGCAAGATTTTCGGGTGCGAGTACGAAAACCGAGATTATTAATTTGCGAATTTCCGTTACCCCTTTTTAATATTACTTTTTGAAATTACATTCTGACGTCTCTTTTTCTCTCGACACTATAAAGTTTAAAACTGTAATAAAATTTAAAAACAAAAAAAAGCTAAAAAGTTTTTTTCCGACGATAAGAATATGAAACAATGATGAAATAGGGCATTCAATGGTAGGCAAGAGTCTTAACTCAAACATATGTAGTTGACATCTGACACACCCAGATAACGTGAGAAGCAAATAATCAATTACAATAATTACATTAGAAACACAATGCTTAGAGGCATTTTTGATAGAAATATAAACTTTGTCAACAAAAAGTTGTTAATAAAAGTTGTAAGTTGCTTTTATAAGCTTTTTTTCTGTTTTTTTTTTAGAAAATTTTAAAAACTTCGAAAGGGAAGAATAAAAAATAGAATTAATATTAAAAGACTTAGACCCATCGCCCACTAGGCAACTTTTTGTTGCTCGGAGTTGCTCGCGGAACTTTTTTCCCCGCAACTTTTTGTTGCTTACCCCCGCCTACTAGGCAATTTCCAAGCAACTTCCAGCAATTTTTGGGAATTTTCCAAAATGTTTGCAAAATGAGAGGCTTTTAACCCGAAAAACAAGTTTTATTTTCACACTGAACGAATTTTGTATCGTCACTAATGCAAAATACAAGGTGAATTTAACATTTCAATTAAAAATACTGAACCCAAAACTTGCTCGGAGCGTCTAGTGAGCGATGGCAAGCAACTCCGAGCCTAGTGGGCGATGGGCCTTATACATTTTGAACTCCATCAAAAGAAACCTATTAAGTGCAGGTCTTCAGAAATTTTACATATATATTTCGAATCTGATCGTTTGAACTAAAATGACTGTACACATTGTTGTACAAATGTAGTACAAATGCAAAATATTTTTTTGCAACGTTTTGATCAAAACATGTTTGAACCCAAAATAAATAAAGTAAAGGGCAAGGGCAATGACAATGACAATCAAAACATATAAATAAATACTTGAAGTTCAGGAGGAAATACATTTTTTTCTTTGCCAATCCCTTTCATTGTCATTATCTATTGGAAGCTTTAATTAGTTTGGGAAATTTTGTTTTTATTTTTTTTTTTAATCTACACTTGGCGCGCGATAAGTTTATAATAATTTTATGACATGTTTTCGTTTATGGCTTAATTTTTTATGGCTGGCTGACTGCAGTTGAAAATATATATATAACTTTGTACAACTGATGTTAATCGCCTGGGGAAGCTGTTGAATGTGTGTTTATCCTGCTCTTATCCATCAAGCAAATGCCGTTGGATTATTACACATAATTATTATCTCACATCAATATATTTTTTTAAACTAAAGCAGGTGTGTATTTCAAAATTTCGTAAAGTAAATATATTTCATAGAACCTATGAACATTTCTCAGTAAGAAATATGGAAATAAAAAAAAATCAATATGCCTATATGACAATTTTATTTGCATAATTTTAAAAGAGATTAATCTTCAAATCTAAAAAAAAAACAAAAAAAAAAAAACAGATTTATTAATGGCGGAAACAACTTACACCTATAAATATTTAAATTAATAACTTTTAAGCCCTAGCTTGACTGTCACAAACAATCATTAGATACCCAATAAATCTGTCAATTAAACAAACATTTTTTTTTTTAAACTCTATTCTTTTATGTAAAATTAACTAAGTTATCAAAATTTTTACAATTAAGGAGGTAAATCACCTGTCTCCACTTTTGTTTTTACACCCACTTGATTATTAAAGTTTGCCCATGCTAAATAACCAATAAATAATATGGTCACTTACAAGAAACATAATTTAATACATAAATTAAATCAAAGACAGATGTCAAATATAAAAATTTATTATTTTTTATGATGACATTTGTAAAAAAAAAAAAAAAAAAAATAAGTTTATCATACAAACTCATATTCGGAAATATACGAGTACATATTTATAAAGGAATTTTAACGAAATTTACATAATACATGTATACAACGTTTCAATGAAACGTAAAACATAACATACGACCGCTCTTTCAGATTATAAAAGAAAAAAAAAAAAAAAGTAAGCAAACAAAAAATTAACTGAACTGCCAACGCTAATTGAGAGTTATTAAATTAATAGACACTCCATTAAACCTCATTTAGGACTTAACTGAGGTGCCAGCATGTAACATGATAAAATCTTGTTCAGTCGATGCAATCGAGCATGGCAGTTCCTAATTTAGTTCAATCGAGCCGAAAACACTCAACTGAGTTCAATTACGAACTGCCTATGCTCGAGCTCGATTGTTTCGAACAAACTTGTTTGTCGTAAGTTAAGTGCTACATCCTCTGATATTTAAACAGCCACAATAGCAAAAAAAATCAGAACCTTACCGTATACACCTATAAATTTTAGGTAGTTAAGAATAACAACTCAGAAAACGATATTCATAAACCAGTGCAGAAATCAAACAAAGCGAAGGTCAAATTCATTTCGGCAACACTGCAGCCAAAATATTGTCCAGCAAAGTTTGTCCATTTTTTTTTTTTGCCTACTGCTTCTTTAAGCTAGGAAAGTAATTGAGTAGAACATAGCTTTCCTTCGAGGAATTGAATTGTACTTGCCTTGCATAAGACGCCAGTCAGCAAAGTCCTGCAAATCTGTTCATAGTTTTTTTCGGGTCTAAGACCCCACACACAAGCTAACAATATTTTTAATTTTTTTTTTAATTTAAGAAACTTGCAGCTAAGACACGAATTTGTTGGACTGGGTCAGGATTAAGTTAACGGAGTCTTAGATTAGAAGTGCTAAGGTTCAAGTCGAAAAAGTTTGCGTTCAAATTACCACTTTGCAACATTCTAGGTAAAAACTAGTTACATACATCAAGTAGAAGAGGCAAAGATTTCTTAGACTGCGCGGATTAGTGCTGAAAAAGATAGAATTGTAGACAGAAGAGACAGATCCAGAAAGGATATGGTGAACGAATAGAATGTCGGCTAATTCTCTTCGTTTGTCCAGCGAGGTCAATTAATTGTAAGCGATCCGGAAAGAGTGGTAAGATCAAACGATCGTTTCAAGGAAGGCCTAGAAGGGCAATTCAAGCGAAACGACGCGTTAAATGCTCTCAATTCAAATTCAATTCAATTCAAATAAGCTTGACACGCGTATTCAAGGAGGGGGCGAACAAAAGTTACACAAAGTGATCTTCTTCAAAGTGATCTTCTCCACATAAGGATTTGACAACTCTGGACCACCTTTTGACAATGCCGAGTACTGAGTTGGCTTTCAGAATTAAGATATCTATTTGAGCTAGGAAATTAAGTTCCTATGGTTACATAGGACACCAAGATTGCGAATGGACTCCACGATGGAGATAGGATGATTATGGAGGATATAGATACGTGAAGGGAATTTGATACGTTAACGCGAGAAGGTAATGAATTGGCATTTGTTTATATTAAGCTCCAAGCAATTTTTAAAGCAACAGACTGCAAAATTGTCGACTTCTTATTGTATGAAGGCAGTGCCGCGTGACGATGGTCTTAAAAAACTTTGGATCTGCCGGCGGCGCAAATAGAGAATGTTTGATTACCATTTCGATATCGTTTACAATGAAAATAAAAGGAAGGGCACCCAGAAGGCTGCCTTGGGGGACGCCGAAAAATTTCTTTTACACAAAAAAGAAACCGAGACAAGACTCGCGCACTCAAGGGGTTTCAGTACCTTTAATATGTCAGAGACACAATGTGAGCATTAGGTAAGGGGGATGGGATTTAAAAGGAGATGTCGGTGTATATTGGTTTTGAATTTCTTAATATCACAATGAGAGGGAAAGACAGAGCTTGGAAGAGCAGTCCAAATTCGCGTAGTACGGCTAAAGAACGGTTGAATTGTTTAAGGGGGGAATGCAACTGGCTACTTCACTAGAGCACTGACCATACAAATAACGATAAAAGAGAGAGGGACAGGAAACGTTACGACGGTGTTCAAGGTAAATGAATCTATAATGTTCCTATCTTCAATCAATTTGAAGGCTCGTCTTTAAATACTGTCCATGAGGCTTAAAAAAGTTGCTGGAGCACCAGCCCAAAGATGGGAGTTATACTTAAGCTTTGGACGTATATAACTTTTATAGATAATAGCCAGATCAGAAGGGGAAACAAATTTCTTGCATCTCCGAAGGAAACCTAGACATCTTGCATAATTTTTGGCAACGTCGAGTAGGTATGTGCTCGTTCCACAAGAGCTGGTTTGTGATTAACATTCCAAGGATCGCAAGTTGTTTGGTTTCTTCGATGCAAGTGCCACTCATAGACAGTGGCAAGGGGGGTAAGTCTCGCTTTAATGATAGAAGACAGCTGAGTTTTCGAAGCATTAAATTCTACGCGGTTTTTTATTCCCCATTATAGTACCTAAAATGCTGTATAAATCAGAATTTAACGAACTAATCATATTTTGCCGTTGCTTAATCGATTTGTATCAGAACAGAGCAGAGCAGGATCTCAATTTTTGTATTTATTTATTTTAAGCCCTAGCTTGACTGTCACAAACAATCATTAGATACCCAATAAATCTGTCAATTAAACAAACATTTTTTTTTTTAAACTCTATTCTTTTATGTAAAATTAACTAAGTTATCAAAATTTTTACAATTAAGGAGGTAAATCACCTGTCTCCACTTTTGTTTTTACACCCACTTGATTATTAAAGTTTGCCCATGCTAAATAACCAATAAATAATATGGTCACTTACAAGAAACATAATTTAATACATAAATTAAATCAAAGACAGATGTCAAATATAAAAATTTATTATTTTTTATGATGACATTTGTAAAAAAAAAAAAAAAAAAAATAAGTTTATCATACAAACTCATATTCGGAAATATACGAGTACATATTTATAAAGGAATTTTAACGAAATTTACATAATACATGTATACAACGTTTCAATGAAACGTAAAACATAACATACGACCGCTCTTTCAGATTATAAAAGAAAAAAAAAAAAAAAGTAAGCAAACAAAAAATTAACTGAACTGCCAACGCTAATTGAGAGTTATTAAATTAATAGACACTCCATTAAACCTCATTTAGGACTTAACTGAGGTGCCAGCATGTAACATGATAAAATCTTGTTCAGTCGATGCAATCGAGCATGGCAGTTCCTAATTTAGTTCAATCGAGCCGAAAACACTCAACTGAGTTCAATTACGAACTGCCTATGCTCGAGCTCGATTGTTTCGAACAAACTTGTTTGTCGTAAGTTAAGTGCTACATCCTCTGATATTTAAACAGCCACAATAGCAAAAAAAATCAGAACCTTACCGTATACACCTATAAATTTTAGGTAGTTAAGAATAACAACTCAGAAAACGATATTCATAAACCAGTGCAGAAATCAAACAAAGCGAAGGTCAAATTCATTTCGGCAACACTGCAGCCAAAATATTGTCCAGCAAAGTTTGTCCATTTTTTTTTTTTGCCTACTGCTTCTTTAAGCTAGGAAAGTAATTGAGTAGAACATAGCTTTCCTTCGAGGAATTGAATTGTACTTGCCTTGCATAAGACGCCAGTCAGCAAAGTCCTGCAAATCTGTTCATAGTTTTTTTCGGGTCTAAGACCCCACACACAAGCTAACAATATTTTTAATTTTTTTTTTAATTTAAGAAACTTGCAGCTAAGACACGAATTTGTTGGACTGGGTCAGGATTAAGTTAACGGAGTCTTAGATTAGAAGTGCTAAGGTTCAAGTCGAAAAAGTTTGCGTTCAAATTACCACTTTGCAACATTCTAGGTAAAAACTAGTTACATACATCAAGTAGAAGAGGCAAAGATTTCTTAGACTGCGCGGATTAGTGCTGAAAAAGATAGAATTGTAGACAGAAGAGACAGATCCAGAAAGGATATGGTGAACGAATAGAATGTCGGCTAATTCTCTTCGTTTGTCCAGCGAGGTCAATTAATTGTAAGCGATCCGGAAAGAGTGGTAAGATCAAACGATCGTTTCAAGGAAGGCCTAGAAGGGCAATTCAAGCGAAACGACGCGTTAAATGCTCTCAATTCAAATTCAATTCAATTCAAATAAGCTTGACACGCGTATTCAAGGAGGGGGCGAACAAAAGTTACACAAAGTGATCTTCTTCAAAGTGATCTTCTCCACATAAGGATTTGACAACTCTGGACCACCTTTTGACAATGCCGAGTACTGAGTTGGCTTTCAGAATTAAGATATCTATTTGAGCTAGGAAATTAAGTTCCTATGGTTACATAGGACACCAAGATTGCGAATGGACTCCACGATGGAGATAGGATGATTATGGAGGATATAGATACGTGAAGGGAATTTGATACGTTAACGCGAGAAGGTAATGAATTGGCATTTGTTTATATTAAGCTCCAAGCAATTTTTAAAGCAACAGACTGCAAAATTGTCGACTTCTTATTGTATGAAGGCAGTGCCGCGTGACGATGGTCTTAAAAAACTTTGGATCTGCCGGCGGCGCAAATAGAGAATGTTTGATTACCATTTCGATATCGTTTACAATGAAAATAAAAGGAAGGGCACCCAGAAGGCTGCCTTGTGGGACGCCGAAAAATTTCTTTTACACAAAAAAGAAACCGAGACAAGACTCGCGCACTCAAGGGGTTTCAGTACCTTTAATATGTCAGAGACACAATGTGAGCATTAGGTAAGGGGGATGGGATTTAAAAGGAGATGTCGGTGTATATTGGTTTTGAATTTCTTAATATCACAATGAGAGGGAAAGACAGAGCTTGGAAGAGCAGTCCAAATTCGCGTAGTACGGCTAAAGAACGGTTGAATTGTTTAAGGGGGGAATGCAACTGGCTACTTCACTAGAGCACTGACCATACAAATAACGATAAAAGAGAGAGGGACAGGAAACGTTACGACGGTGTTCAAGGTAAATGAATCTATAATGTTCCTATCTTCAATCAATTTGAAGGCTCGTCTTTAAATACTGTCCATGAGGCTTAAAAAAGTTGCTGGAGCACCAGCCCAAAGATGGGAGTTATACTTAAGCTTTGGACGTATATAACTTTTATAGATAATAGCCAGATCAGAAGGGGAAACAAATTTCTTGCATCTCCGAAGGAAACCTAGACATCTTGCATAATTTTTGGCAACGTCGAGTAGGTATGTGCTCGTTCCACAAGAGCTGGTTTGTGATTAACATTCCAAGGATCGCAAGTTGTTTGGTTTCTTCGATGCAAGTGCCACTCATAGACAGTGGCAAGGGGGGTAAGTCTCGCTTTAATGATAGAAGACAGCTGAGTTTTCGAAGCATTAAATTCTACGCGGTTTTTTATTCCCCATTATAGTACCTAAAATGCTGTATAAATCAGAATTTAACGAACTAATCATATTTTGCCGTTGCTTAATCGATTTGTATCAGAACAGAGCAGAGCAGGATCTCAATTTTTGTATTTATTTATTTTAAGCCCTAGCTTGACTGTCACAAACAATCATTAGATACCCAATAAATCTGTCAATTAAACAAACATTTTTTTTTTAAAACTCTATTCTTTTATGTAAAATTAACTAAGTTATCAAAATTTTTACAATTAAGGAGGTAAATCACCTGTCTCCACTTTTGTTTTTACACCCACTTGATTATTAAAGTTTGCCCATGCTAAATAACCAATAAATAATATGGTCACTTACAAGAAACATAATTTAATACATAAATTAAATCAAAGACAGATGTCAAATATAAAAATTTATTATTTTTTATGATGACATTTGTAAAAAAAAAAAAAAAAAAAATAAGTTTATCATACAAACTCATATTCGGAAATATACGAGTACATATTTATAAAGGAATTTTAACGAAATTTACATAATACATGTATACAACGTTTCAATGAAACGTAAAACATAACATACGACCGCTCTTTCAGATTATAAAAGAAAAAAAAAAAAAAAGTAAGCAAACAAAAAATTAACTGAACTGCCAACGCTAATTGAGAGTTATTAAATTAATAGACACTCCATTAAACCTCATTTAGGACTTAACTGAGGTGCCAGCATGTAACATGATAAAATCTTGTTCAGTCGATGCAATCGAGCATGGCAGTTCCTAATTTAGTTCAATCGAGCCGAAAACACTCAACTGAGTTCAATTACGAACTGCCTATGCTCGAGCTCGATTGTTTCGAACAAACTTGTTTGTCGTAAGTTAAGTGCTACATCCTCTGATATTTAAACAGCCACAATAGCAAAAAAAATCAGAACCTTACCGTATACACCTATAAATTTTAGGTAGTTAAGAATAACAACTCAGAAAACGATATTCATAAACCAGTGCAGAAATCAAACAAAGCGAAGGTCAAATTCATTTCGGCAACACTGCAGCCAAAATATTGTCCAGCAAAGTTTGTCCATTTTTTTTTTTTGCCTACTGCTTCTTTAAGCTAGGAAAGTAATTGAGTAGAACATAGCTTTCCTTCGAGGAATTGAATTGTACTTGCCTTGCATAAGACGCCAGTCAGCAAAGTCCTGCAAATCTGTTCATAGTTTTTTTCGGGTCTAAGACCCCACACACAAGCTAACAATATTTTTAATTTTTTTTTTAATTTAAGAAACTTGCAGCTAAGACACGAATTTGTTGGACTGGGTCAGGATTAAGTTAACGGAGTCTTAGATTAGAAGTGCTAAGGTTCAAGTCGAAAAAGTTTGCGTTCAAATTACCACTTTGCAACATTCTAGGTAAAAACTAGTTACATACATCAAGTAGAAGAGGCAAAGATTTCTTAGACTGCGCGGATTAGTGCTGAAAAAGATAGAATTGTAGACAGAAGAGACAGATCCAGAAAGGATATGGTGAACGAATAGAATGTCGGCTAATTCTCTTCGTTTGTCCAGCGAGGTCAATTAATTGTAAGCGATCCGGAAAGAGTGGTAAGATCAAACGATCGTTTCAAGGAAGGCCTAGAAGGGCAATTCAAGCGAAACGACGCGTTAAATGCTCTCAATTCAAATTCAATTCAATTCAAATAAGCTTGACACGCGTATTCAAGGAGGGGGCGAACAAAAGTTACACAAAGTGATCTTCTTCAAAGTGATCTTCTCCACATAAGGATTTGACAACTCTGGACCACCTTTTGACAATGCCGAGTACTGAGTTGGCTTTCAGAATTAAGATATCTATTTGAGCTAGGAAATTAAGTTCCTATGGTTACATAGGACACCAAGATTGCGAATGGACTCCACGATGGAGATAGGATGATTATGGAGGATATAGATACGTGAAGGGAATTTGATACGTTAACGCGAGAAGGTAATGAATTGGCATTTGTTTATATTAAGCTCCAAGCAATTTTTAAAGCAACAGACTGCAAAATTGTCGACTTCTTATTGTATGAAGGCAGTGCCGCGTGACGATGGTCTTAAAAAACTTTGGATCTGCCGGCGGCGCAAATAGAGAATGTTTGATTACCATTTCGATATCGTTTACAATGAAAATAAAAGGAAGGGCACCCAGAAGGCTGCCTTGGGGGACGCCGAAAAATTTCTTTTACACAAAAAAGAAACCGAGACAAGACTCGCGCACTCAAGGGGTTTCAGTACCTTTAATATGTCAGAGACACAATGTGAGCATTAGGTAAGGGGGATGGGATTTAAAAGGAGATGTCGGTGTATATTGGTTTTGAATTTCTTAATATCACAATGAGAGGGAAAGACAGAGCTTGGAAGAGCAGTCCAAATTCGCGTAGTACGGCTAAAGAACGGTTGAATTGTTTAAGGGGGGAATGCAACTGGCTACTTCACTAGAGCACTGACCATACAAATAACGATAAAAGAGAGAGGGACAGGAAACGTTACGACGGTGTTCAAGGTAAATGAATCTATAATGTTCCTATCTTCAATCAATTTGAAGGCTCGTCTTTAAATACTGTCCATGAGGCTTAAAAAAGTTGCTGGAGCACCAGCCCAAAGATGGGAGTTATACTTAAGCTTTGGACGTATATAACTTTTATAGATAATAGCCAGATCAGAAGGGGAAACAAATTTCTTGCATCTCCGAAGGAAACCTAGACATCTTGCATAATTTTTGGCAACGTCGAGTAGGTATGTGCTCGTTCCACAAGAGCTGGTTTGTGATTAACATTCCAAGGATCGCAAGTTGTTTGGTTTCTTCGATGCAAGTGCCACTCATAGACAGTGGCAAGGGGGGTAAGTCTCGCTTTAATGATAGAAGACAGCTGAGTTTTCGAAGCATTAAATTCTACGCGGTTTTTTATTCCCCATTATAGTACCTAAAATGCTGTATAAATCAGAATTTAACGAACTAATCATATTTTGCCGTTGCTTAATCGATTTGTATCAGAACAGAGCAGAGCAGGATCTCAATTTTTGTATTTATTTATTTAAGGGGCCATATACATATGTACATAGATATTCAATATTGTTTTATTCATACCAACTGGAGGACCTGCTCTCGAAAATAGAGTTTTGAGCAGGGGCTTCGTCTTATTCATAAACATTGCCTTACTTTAGACAGCCCAAAAACATGGCCAAAACTATAGAAAATAAAAATCGATTTGTTATTTTTTTTTAATGTGAACTTATTAACAGTAAACATGAGCTTAGTTTCTCATTGATCCCGCTATTTAGATTTTAGATCAATCAATGCGCCCAATAAATTGAAAGCTTTTAAAGAGCACGTGCAGTCCTACTTTCGGTCCCCTATGAGAGGATAGATTTGTTTTCGAGAATTTTCTTCTAGCTATCTCGGTAGGTCTAAGATGAACTAAACGGTTAATTTTATCTATTAAGGGCCAATTTTTTAACAGTCGATTTGACATTAGATACGCAGTAATTGTGTTTTTCCAAACAGTCCACCCAGCGACTTGAAATTTTTTCCCATTGAGGTAGCTAGACACTTTAAAACATTAAAATTAGGAACGCATAGGTACATATATTTTAAAAGTCTTTTATTTGATACCCAAGCAACAAACTTTTCATATTTTTAAGAAGAAAATATGCATATGGCCACATACTAAATCTAAATTATCTACAAATCTATAACTCCTCACAAAAAGTGCCGACTTAAGCCAAATTTTTAGATATCCGATATACATAGGTATGCCTTTTCATTTACATTTTAAATCTTACTTTGAATAACTCGCTAAATTAATCATCATCCCAAGACAGAAATTTAATTGCACTATCCTTCTGCTTAATCTAATTCATATTGCATGATAAGAACTTGAACTTTGAATTTAAAATCCGCCATTCATAGGTACCTATTGCATTTTAATTTAAAGCCTAATCAAAATCTAACAAGAAAATCGAGATAACCATTAAGTGTACTAAATTACTGCCTTTGATTTAAGTACTGTACCGACGACATCGACAGTTTAATGTGTCGTCACAAAAAAAAAAAAAAAAAAAAAAAAACCATAAGAGAACAAAGTTAAAACTCAAGCACCTTCATACCTACTTATCTATCATTCGATTGCACTTTACAAATTTAATTTTTAAATTTTGAGCTGTCAAAGTCGTGTCAAGGAACCAACAAGAAAAAAACAGCAAATTACTTGCACACTTTTAAAAAAATGCTATCCATCTGCCTACAATGAGCTTTATTTTGTCTATTTTATCGCTACAGAAACAAGCACCAATGCAAAAAAAAAATAAAAAAAAAAAAAAAGTAGGTATCTATGTGTGGTGCCGGCGTTTTGTTCTCAAGTATAGGTAAAAGTATCTGTACGAGTTTAAACGTTAGATAGTATGCTAGTACTGGTAGTTGGTAGTCTATCCGCTTTTGGGGACGACAAGGGGCTGGCAAAACACTACTTCTGGCTCCCTTTACCATCATCTTCCACTTCTAAGGTCCATCATACGGCGCGCGGCGTTTTCTTTCTATCTAACAGCTAAGAAATTTTTGCGTAGCTTATAACTTGTTGGATTCAGAATCAGCGCCAACAACGTCGTCGTCGTCGGTCGCGTCGTCGATCCCACCTCATTCACCGACATCAACACAAGACAACAGCAACACTCACATTCCCTTTCCCTGCTCACCCTCTCCCAATCTAGAATTGGAGCCTACTACAGGCAAGGCATCTATTTTTAGACGATTCTCTCATCATCGATAGCTGGTGATTGGGTGTATATCACCTCATCGCGAAATCCTATTGGCTGGGCGCTTAAACGAACAGTAATTGCTTGAACTTAATGTTTTTTGTATTTTATTTTCTCTTGTTGTGTTCTTTTCTATTCAGTTTATTTTTTTTTTGTTTTTGTTTTTTAATTCTGCTTTAGTGTAATGTTCTTGTTATTAGTTTTGATTTGATACTGAAATTCGTTGTTGTTATTTTTTTTTTGTTTTCTTTCTTTTTTCTGTTTTGCATTTGGCATTAGACAATTTTATTAGACGAAGCAGGGGTCGGTAAGAAACAAAAGACCACTAAACTATTGTTGAGTATTAGAAAAAATGCAAGTTGGTGTGAAAGTTTGTTGAAATAGGTACCTATACAACCCACATACATAATGAATTAGAAGAGGGTTGGTTGGTTGTGCATTGTGTACTGTGGTGGGGGCTGCAGAGCAGAGTGCGCTTAGTCAAATTGAGCGTTTATGAGCTTCTTACTTAGCTGTTGCTGTGATTGACACGGTTTTCTTTGCTTTATCATTTCTTTTTTGCAATTTTATTGAACACTTTTTTATTTGCAGATAATAAATTGATTAGATTGGAAATAATATTTATTTATTTTTTTTTTTTATAAGAGATTAACATTAAGAGTGGTTATGGTTACCAAGAGTATTTTTTTGAAGAACACTTCAAGAAAAAATATATAAATATTTGTTTTGTTGTTAAACAACGAGAATGCATTTGAAAAAAAAAAAACAATTAAGAATGCAATCTAGCAACAAAAAAAAAATAATTTTATTTCGACATTTATATTGTTATACCTAAGTACATATACCTTTATTGCATATGTATTTATCTGTACGTATGTATGTACATATTTACAAGCTGGTTTTATAAACATACATAAGTATCTACTTTTTAAATAATGCAAATGGCAGTTATGGAAGAAGTTTGATTAGGTTGTTTGAATAAAAAATCAGGAAATAAAAGATCAGCAATTCAACAATGATTGATTTTTTTAATTGTTCAACATTGTAGAATATGGATATACCTACACCTATCTATAACGACTGGTTTCATTAACCAAATAGGAAGATCATCTTTAACAAGTTTATTGAGGAATAAGGATGCGATGCGTCAACTGAATCATATTTTTATAGATACCTACCTGTTTATATAAAGATAATTAACATAATTCTGTGTAATATATAAAATGTAAACAAATAATTAATTAGGTGTACAGCTTGAAAATTATGACTAATATGCATATATAATAAATAACTTCAATCATTTTGAAAAAAACAAAAACAATTAAATTCACGACTAGCTTGCAGGTTTGTATAATTATGCATTCCTTTGATTGCTAACAAATAACCTAAAAAAATTTTTACAAAATCAAATTTGAAAAGATTTATTTAATACTAGCAAACCAGTGCTTGCCGGGCTTCGCATTCGTTAAAAACTTTTTCATTTTTCATTTAAATCACATATTTTTGTATATTTTATTTTTTTGTAAATTTGTCTAAGATTTGAAAACAAAATAGCCTTTGTCCATCCCCATGCTCCAAGCTCTCGCTCTGCCAATTCTCATTACAATCAACAACTTAGGCCTTTTCTGAGATTAAGAGAAACACACAGACAGACAAACAAACTTCCACATTTATAATATTAATAGGATTATAGTTATTGGTGACTTTATGGAAATTCTTGAAAAAAAAAAATAACTTTTTCCAAATACAGTAGGACTTCGGTAGTTCGAAAACTAGGTAATTCAAACGCTCCACTAATTTAAACAGCTATTTTTTTTTTTTGCATTAGGTATCTTGTAATTCGAAATTGGTACTCTGGAATTGGAATTTTAAGATCAACAGCTTAGTTAACAGGACGCTGATGAATTCGCAACGCTGATAAATTTGTATTGGCCCGTTTTCTAGTCCAAATCAAACTACGAAATTAATCTATTGACTATGAAGAAATTCGATACTGGGTGGAGGATACGGCGAATGAAAACCTAGACAATGAATTTGTTTCAACTGACTCTGATTGCGAAGAAAAATTTCTACAACCTCAAAAAATTATGAGTAGCGGCAAAGCTCCTGGACGATGTGGAACAAGAATTTTCAACAATTCATATTGACCAGCTCAACATTTAAAAACATGACGGCATAGTTAAAAAAAAAATTAAGCAAACCACATTGTCAAACTTCTTTGAATAACTTTGAAATTTATTTCATTTTTTGTCAGACTTTTTTAAGCATAGTAAATATTTTCTTTCTTGTTTCGACCAACACGAATTTTTTTATTATACTTAAAACCACTTTACAGAACTTTCTCAGCCGAAATATTGACTACGAAAAACTTATCCAGTAATTCGAAAACCTGCCTGGTTTGAATTAGGTTGGTCTCTAATAGTCCGAATTACCGAGGTCCTACTGTACATATTATCGGATTTCTGTCATAACCTTGAGGTCCAAATATGACACGTACCTACGACGCTGAATTAGCATATGACTCGACTTGAATATAACTATGCATTGCAACTCTAATTCAACTTGACATGAAAAAAAAAAACAATATTTTTCAAAGACATCCCTTAACTTTTTCAAAACTTAAATGGTGGCAGTGGGGATCCAAAATAGTGAAAATTTCCCGCATGGAAAAATGGCAAGTTTTTGGCAAGTTTAGGCGAGGCCCTAGCAAGTTTTCGGAAAGGAAAACATGGACGAGGAAAACATGACAGACCCCTATTAGTGCCTCTCTGAGAACATTTATTTAATAAAGTGCTGGTGAAATCATCTTACAAAAATTAATAAAAGCAGGATCCTGTTACATCGTAATAAAAATCTTTGTGTTTAATTAACTGTGTAAATTTAAAATTAGGATTGGGAATCGGTGTGTCAAATAGTAAAATCGCAACTGCAGACAAAACAGAATAAGACATAACCACAACTGATTTTGACATTTCTCAGAAATCTGTTCTCAGTTCTTCTACCTGAAAAGCAAGACAATAAATTAATCGTCAGTTTATTCAATTTTGCATGCGCAAGAATTTTTTAGTAGTCATAAAAATTAAAATAAAAATTAAAATAAAATACAATGGATTCGCGGTTAATTAGTGAAATTAGTAAACTTCTATCATCTTTAACAAGAAAAAACGTGTTTTTGAATCCCAATCTCGCAATATAAGCAACAGAAAGCGCACCGCCACAGAAGCACAAACGATGACATTACCAAGCGCTGCATGCTTTAAAACGGACGTAAATGCAAACAAACGACATGAATATAGGGACTATCAGAGCTATGTTTAAGACAGGACCAACCAGGATGATGACCATCAGTTTATCGGCAGGCTGAGAGGTGGTAAGCACACTGAAGTCTTCGAAGCAACATTCTTCCATAGACATGGACTGGCCACGACAACTATAATTTAGAGTGTACAACCAGGGTGGTGGGCATCGAGGAACGAGATGTCTATCTAGATAAATAAAATATAGAGCGACTGACAGCTTCTAGCTTTGACCCCCATATCTGAAATGGTTGAATGGAAAACCATGGGAAACCAGGGCTTAGGCAGAATTTAACTGACGAGGCAAAAAGGTTCATAACTGGCGAGGGCCTAGTGAATGCCTATAGTAACCCTTGCTAGACCCTTGTTAGTATCTATGAAAAACTTGCCAGGGCCTTATTGAAAACTAGATTCTTTTTCCAGGCGGGTTTATTATTTATTATTAACATGTTTAATTATTTAAATATTATTGATTATTTAAATATTATTTATTATTAATTATTGTTTATTTATTATTTATCATTTATTATTTATTACTTATTACTATTTATTTATTTTTATTATTTATAGATGGCGGATAGATACCAACTTTGCGACGACGATTTAAATAAAAAGTTCATATGATGGTGATTATAACGTTTGTTAAGAACTTGCACTGTTAATATAGCTCAAGGTTTTTCATAAAAAGCGGCTATTGTTAAATTCACATATCAATTTTAAAATGTACACTGTGGCGTATACGCAATATTTTTTTTTTTTAAATAAAAAAATTAAAAATTGGTTATCTATTTCCGCATAAGCTTTAGGTAAATAAGAACTTTAAATAATGGTTTTAAATTAAATAAAAGTAAAGAAATCGTGGCTTTAGTCAAGTTATGAGAATGTTTTCGCAAAAACGAATATGAGGCATATTTTGCAGACCATCATTGGACATAAAGGGAAATGCCTAGCGGGAATTTTCTAACTTTGGACGGGTGGAGCTTTAATTTCTTTTTTAAAACAACATGCACTGTTGATGTTTTTTATTCCTGTGGAGGCCGCAATCTTCCTTATCGATTTACGTGGATTTCGCATAATTTCATTTCGAACTTGAGACACGTGTTCTGGCGTTGTTGCTGACGTTGATGGTCAAGGAATATGTCTATTGACCATTGTGCCTTCTCGCCTGAATCTTTGTACCCACAACCAGATAAGTTGCGTGCTCGGTCCATCACTTAGTCGTCGAATATTAAAATGAGTACAAAAAGCACGACGCGCACGTTATTGCTCCACCGCAAACGCGCGGTGCGCTCTCCCGACCAGTGACTCATGGCGACTAACAATTCCGCAAATCCTGCGCTTTGAATGATACCCTTCCTGCTTACCTCAACCCGCTAGTATTTCGATAGTCGCAATTTAAAGTTGAAAAATTCCCGCCCGACACCCTTTATTTTTATATTAAAAACAGCTCTTTTGACATGGATTACATGTCTTTCTCGGACGGTTGGGTGTGATGTAGCGAAATGAGGACCGTCACGAAAACATGTACCGCTCGCGCCCTACTGCTAAGTGACTGTTTGCACTACAGACATCCTAAATATACCAATCGATAGATAAAGATTGCGCAAAGATTATAGAGGAATTGTTGTATAGCTATCGCCTCATAGTTTTATGTGATGAGTCATCGCGTTTGGGGTAAATTGCAGCAAAATTAGGAGTACTCAAATTAATTTGAGCTCAATTTCTTCGGATACATAAGTGCCACTGACGTCATTGATATCTCTTTCGAAAGGGTTTGAAAAATGGCATCCCTACGCGTATTTCCCATATCGTTAATTTACGTTATAGCACATAAGACATGTAATTCATGTTCGGTAGGTGCCACAAGGGCAATCTATCAAGGGTATTTTTTTTTTTAATAGAAAACGAAGGTCTCTTATAATATTAAAAATAGGTAGGTCCTTATATCGTCCATCCAAGCACATAAGATGTTAAGAAAGTAAATATGTATTGCACTTACCATATTCTCCAATAAATATCCAAACATAATTTCATGTTCTTGCGTGGTTCTTTGATATTTTATCTCAATTAGTAAAGATTTGTATTGTTGCACTTCACCATATCTATAACAAAAAATAAAAACAAGTTTTATTTTGGCAAAACATACAAACGGGATTAATGAGTAGAGGCAGAACTATCTTAATTTTTGTATGGAAATATGTACATATAAACAAGGTGGGGCAAAAGTAAGTTAAAATGTCAAAATACCTATGCCATAATTTTTGCAAATGACAAAAAAAACTATACAGACAGATGTTAAACGAGTTTTTATTCGCCGCAAGTTGCTGAATTAGGTCTCGAGCATTGTTGGTTCCAGAAGGACGGAGCTTCCAAAGCTCGGGCAACAATGAATTTTTTGAAACACAAATTTAGACAATATAACACTGTTGGCCAAAGGTTTTTCGAAAAATATATCAGTATAGGTAGTATACATATGTTTGTATTTATACAAGCCATGAAATAAAGTTTTATTGAAATTAATAGATTAGCTTTCTCATCGCGGGTATTGAAAAAATAAGATACCTACCAACTTTAGTCAAAACATTAAAAAAAAAAACCGCTGCACAGTGTGGTGGATCGCCAATCTAGCTGGACAAAATTCAAAAATCGAAGTTGAGCCACTTCATTTCAAATGATGTGGTTTACTTCTCAATACATTGAGTAACTGTAATTCATATTTCTTTTTTTTAATTTATTCGCTTAAAACCAAATAGATATTATTCTGTGGAGTGTTGGCTCTTAGGGTAAATAAAAAAATTCTGCGCGTTTTTGCGACGCCCATACATTTATTTTCACTTTTTCAGAATGACTTCTATACTGTCGCAAAGGGAAATTTTCGGACTTTGGGAACAAACTGCCAAAGTTCATCGCAAAGACGCCGTTTTAGCTTTGGTTGTCGATAGATATCGTCTCCAAAAAATAGCTGAAGATGTTAGGCAAAAGTTAAAAGTAACGATTGATATCCTGTTTTAAACTTGGCGAAAAATGGGAAAAAAGTGGAAGGCATCGTGACCGATTTTCAACAACGAATTCACTCTGGTTGGATGAACCATATGTGCTGCCTGAAATAACAGACACAGGAGGAATAGTGCAAATACGCGGAAGAAAACCAAACAAATTTGAAGACTACAGTGAAAAATCAAAAAAAAAAAAAACGGAAAATTCAAAATCTTATGGATGCCAACACAGCAAGTAGGAAATACAAATGATGGTAATACTGCTGGTAGGCGTTTTTTCCGATCCGCAGAAAAAAGTTCGGATATCACAGGAGTTAACCAAGAACTCATAGAGCGATCTCACGTTTTTTTAGAAGCCCTGGGAAGTGGTCACGATTTGTAGTCACGAATTGAAGCCTTTGAAACTTATATTGCTGAAACGAGAAACCTATATTTAAATGAATATCCATGGTACATTATGCCAGTTAGTGTCCATAAGGTACTTTTTCATGGAAAAGACATATTAGCGTCTTGTATTCTTCCTATAGGACAGCTGTCAGAAGAAGCTCAAGAGGCTAGAAACAAAGATTCGAGAAAATACAGAGAGATGTTGACCAGAATAACATCGAGAGTAGACACAAACGCAGATCTCTTTAATCGACTGTTGATTTCTTCGGATCCTTTTATTGCAAGTTTGCGGCACACTGCCATACGAGCTTGTGATGTAATAACAAGAGAAGTGCTTTCATTATTGCATTGATTATGAAAGCGATTAAATCAAAACATTTATATTTCCAAAAAAAACTACTAAAACAATGAATTAAAGGTATTTTGTATAATAATAAAACACATATCGTTGTCGTTCTATGAAAACTCCCTAAGTCCATTTCTTTAGAAACTAAAGAACCTTTCATAAATACGGCATAGTTAATTAAATACCAAAATTTAACTTTTTTAAAAAGTAGCCAACTCTTTTGCTACATTTATTCTAAATATAAAAATTCTCAAACTTAAAAATTTTCAAGTTATTGTCAGTAAAATTCCATAACAAATATCAGTGTTACAAAATTTAAAAAAATGGACTTAGGGAGTTTTCATAGAACGACGACGATATCTTCTGTCTCTTTTTCGCAAAAAGTTATTTTTCAGTTCCTTATAAGATTTTACAAAACTATATGAAGGAGTATTTACATCCATGAGTTTTATATTGATCAAAAGAAATAAACACAAAAAAATGTCTTTTTTTCCATAGCCGGACCCTACTTTTTTTGCTACTTTTCTTAAATTTAACACTACTTTTGTATAAAAATCTTTCATTTTCTTTAATTGTTTACCTATTTGTAATCATTTATCAACAAATTAAGAAGTTAGAAGTCGATCCAACGTGTTTTTATAATTTTGTCCAGCTAGATTGTCGATTCACCACACTGTGCGCTGGTCGAAGCTTTTAATGGCTGCAAACTACACACATCTACACTACATTCACATCACACAGCAAACGATGATAATTTATTTGCAACTCTACTCTCCAGACTATTAATTTCTTTTCGTATCCACAAAAATGTTTGATGTATCTATCTATTTTGTATGCACACATCAACAAATAACTCCCCCCCCCATTCAAAGCAATATCTATACAACAAGAAAAAAGAAAAAAAGAAATCCAATAAAACTTTCTCAATTTTGACAAATGCCTAGAAACTTCCTGTTTCCTTAATGTACTTTCTATTCTATTCTATTTTGCTCGAGTTCAGTATATATTTTACAAATAAAACCACTTAAGTTATCCATTCTATGCAGCAAAATCTTAACGCGCAAATCCCATTCCATTGTTACAGCACATTCCTCGTAAATCCCATGACGTAAATAATATCTCTTGATGTTCTCCTCCCCCCTTCCTTTTGACAATTCCATTGCATACGCATGCATATCAATTTGTCTCACAAAACGTACGCACTACACAAGGAAGTGATTACACAATAATTACGATTTCTGCCTTGCGGGATTATTTCTCGGACTTCTTGTACATTTTCCTTCGCACCACATTGTGCAAATCTACTTTGTGAACCACGCGGACTTTATTGCTAAGCCCATCGCGGTGCTCTCGAACGTTTTACAAAAAAAAAATTAAAAAAAATTAAAAAAAAACAGTCACTAACACAGTCTTATATAATGAAATCGTCCTTGTCATTATTTGTAAGGGAACTCCAAAAAAAAAATAGTTTTCTTGCCTTCTTCCCCGTTCTCATCCACAAATACACACTACACTACACAACCAAACGAATAAATGAGATTTTTATCACCCAGTACCCTAAATACGTGCAGGGGCTATAAATTCCATTCCGGTTCTTCCTGGGCGCTATCGAAGGATAAGGGACTTCGGTTGAGGGTCTCGGGGTGGCTGCTGCAAAGCAAGGACGAAGAAATAGAGAGAACGCACAAGAAAGAAGTGGAAGCAATAAAGCATGGCGCCACAGTTCTTCTTCACTGTTTACCCAACCCCTGTTGATTCTTCTCCACGCTCGTATAGTATGTTGTGTTGATGCCGTTCAGACGACGACGACGATTGTTGTGAGGTGCTGGGTGGCAACGACAAGGCAATGGCGATGGCGTCGTGTTCTCTGGACTCAAGGGTGCTAACGGGTATACTCTTGGTGGCTTGAAATTGCAAAATACACACTACAACTAGACTTTTGTCGTCGCACATTCCGCGCACAATACAGACAGAATCAGCTAACGACCGAATGCTAAACTAAGAAAGGGTAAAGTCATTGTGGTGGATGAGGAAAGCTCAATCTGACACCCCAATTGAGTGGCGGATGGATGCGTGTCTTTTGGGTTCTGTCGTTCTGGTGTTCTGTGCGGTTTTAGCATGGAAATGCGCAACACTTTCTATGAATATGAGATTAGTTTTGGGATTCTTGCACGATAAGATGAAAGAGAATATTGGATGAGAATGATACGTAAATTATATCTTGTAGTTATTTGTACCACAGTTCCTCATGTACACTCCGGGTCTTTTGAATGAGATCGAAATATTTTTGACAAAAGAAAGTTTAAGTTTAAAAAAAAAAGTTTTTTCTTGCAGGGGCCTTACGAGTATTTGGTGAGTTTTCCTGACCAAATTCACGTAATTTTCCCTTCTGAAAACACACCAGGGCCTTGATAAAATTGGCAGGAAAAAACAATTTTTCAGGGAGGGCATGACTACAATTAAGTGTATTGCTCAGGCGCTCTCTACAAATTCTGGCAACTTTGTGCTAACACGTTAAATGTCGAATTTCTTCTTCTAGGTGGTTTGAAAATTGTCAAAATTAGACAGTCGAGCTCTGTCATGATTTTCTCATTAAAATTTCAGTGCCTTATCTAACCCAGGGAAAAACTTGCACAACTGACGAGGCCCTAGAGAGTTAAAACTAAATTTGTCCTACTAGGTTAGTTTTAATCCAAAACTCTCTAGTGCCTTGTCGAAAACTAGATTATTTTTCTAGGCGTTTCATTCATTTTCATTCATCAGCTTTCAGGTTGAGTTTTAATACAAATATTTATAATTCTTGAAAACACGAATTGGTTTCGTGATATCATTTCCACTCAAAAAACATTTTGTTTCGTGTTTGTCTTCGACGTATTTATATTAATACTTTCTAAATGATTTCTTCCCATTTTAGAACAAGAGTGAAAAGTATTTTTTCTGCCACCATGGGGATAGGATAGAACTTTTAACTTTTCATATTGCATAGTGATTTAGGTCGACACTCGACTAGGTCTGATTTTAAAACATATATATATTCATAAGGCACTGGTATAAAATGCAGTACTTTAATCTAGACAAGAAATTGAATTTTATAAAAAAAGATAAGTTGTCGTTGTTGTTCAAAAATTCAATAAAACTATATAGACTTAGTGAATTTCTTATATGGCACGAACTAGAACAATTCGAATTAAAGAAAAATAAGTTTTGCTTCAAAAATCCTTCAAAGAAATTGAAACCTTATAGTACAGATTTAATTCCGTAAATGTGGTGTTCAGTGGGAAAATAAAACTTGTTTTTCCGGTTAAAAGCCTCTATTTGGCAAAAATTTTGAAAAATTCCCAAAAGTTGCTCGGAAATTGCCTAGTGGGCGAGGGTAAGCAACAAAAAGTTGCCGGGAAAAAAGTTCCGCGAGCAACTCTGAGCAACAAAAAGTTGCCTAGTAGGCGATCTCCCATATAAGCTAATGTAATTGGATTGGGAGCAACAAAAAGTTGCTGGGGCTAGCAACAAAAAGTTGCCTTGTGGGCGATGGGCCTTACTGAAAAACTAGTTCTATAGGGGTTTCGAGTTTTAAGTTCCTCAAAAAAAAATTATTGATTTAAATTAGATTTCAAAATATGTATGAATATTTTGATTTAGATGTCAAAGTAATAAAAATTTGTGAAAAACTTAAAACTCGAAACCGCTATAGATCTAGTTTTTCGGTAAAACTAGCTTTGAAGAAAGTCAAGAATATGGCCGTTAACTGTTTTTATAAAAAAAAAAAAAAAAAAAAAAAAAAAAAAAAAAAAAAAAAAAACTGGTTTCACTTTGTTTACATCTTTTAAATATAGCATATCTCACATTCAATCAACTTTGACAGACATACCTTCATTGTTTATTGTATTCTAGTTATCCAGTTCTGTTTATCGTATTATACCTTTCCCATTAACTGAAGACAACCTCCAGCAACCCTTGTGTAGATTATCTCGTGAACCAGCCCGACACACAACATACTTCCTACATTGTATGTCAATTAATTATTATCAAAAACAAAAAAAAAAAAAAACTGCGCAGCAATGCATAACCCATATTTATACATAGATACAAAAATACAATATAGCTCTCCAAGTGATTTGTGTCTTATTTCTAAAGGGGCTAGAATTGGTTTTATGCAAACATTTTAAAAGACATAAATCAAACATTAAGCGGAGGTCATAAGCTCACAGGCCAAAATGACGCACTAATCTTTTGAACGAGTCTGGTCGGCCAAACATCTACATAAAATTGCTGTGGATTATTTAGGTCAATGGGATCTTATTACCCCCTTATATGAGTCAGAATTCCACAATGATGAAGAACTTAGTTCTTCGTTAAACAAATAAATGACTTGCATTGGATTTTCTTCTGCGCAAATTGTACAATACTACAGTTAAAAAAAAAAAAACATTTTCATGTAATTTGGCAAAATATTGAACATTTTTCAAAAAGGGCAAATAATTGTGGATTGGCTAAATGTCAGCTTTTTAAAAGCACTCACATCGAGAGGATGCGATTCCAGAGCTTTCACTTCGGAATCGCAACATCTTAAAAAAAAAAACATGAAAATAATTTTTTTAACTACTTTTCCTGCACTAAAGTATATTTTTTTGTAATTACTTACTTTGCTTTACTTTAGATGGCGCTCACAGCCCAGGATGGACTACGGCCTCAACCAACAAGCCCCTCCAGCCAGCTTGGTCTCTAGCTAGCTGCCTCCATGTTACGCACTCCAAGTTGTTTGAGGTCGTTCTCCACTTGTGTGCGCCACCTAAGGTGGGGTCTTCCTCTGCTGCGCAGACCGTCAGGGGTAGATTCGAAGACTCGTCGGGCTGGTGCGTCGGTGTCCAAACGCTCCACGTGTTCCAGCCATCTCAGCTGCTGTATTTTCAGCTTCTTGACCAGGTCGACGTTGCTGTAAAGCCCGTAAAGCTCGTTGTTAAATCTTCTCCTCCATACTCCATCGATACAGACTGGACCGAAAATCACCCGAAGAATCTTCCTTTCAAAGCACCCAAGTAGATTCTCATCCGTTTTTGTCAGGGTCCATGGTTTTTCCCCATACAGCAGGACCGGGATAAGGGTCTTATATAAGGTCTCCTTGGTTCTTTGAGAGAGGGCTTTATAACTCAAATGCCTTCTTAGCCCGAAGAAACAGCGATTGACAAGAGTAATTCTTCGTTTGATCTCTGCACTGACAAAGTTTTTGACGACTTCGAAGTTGTACCCATCCATCGTTCTGCCCGATTCGACGATGTTTAGATTCCTTTCTCGATAGCATATACTTCGTCTTGTCCTCATTAACAGCCAAATTCATTTTCGCCGCCTCCGATTCAATACTTACAAACGCATCGGTAACAGCTCGCTTCGTTCTTCCAATTTTGTCAACATCATCTGCATAAGTAAGTAGTTGAACGGATTTTTGAAAAATTGTACCACTGTTGATGACTTGCGAGTTGCGTACAATTGCTTCAAGTACGAAGATAAAGAGGTTGCATGATAACGCGTCGCCTTGTTTCAAACCTTTCTCGTCATCAAAGGGTTCGGTGGTGTTCTTGCCAACTTTGACGAAGCAGCGAGATTTCTCCATCGTCATCCTGCACAAGCGGACGGACGAGTTTGGCAGGGATGCCGAGATGCGCCACGGCTCTGTATAGCTCGTAATTTTGTAATTAGTAATTTATTTTTAAAACGAAACCAATTTTTCTGTTCTGTTTCGGAGCCCTTATTTTTCTTCGCTCCGGCCCTCCTGCTACGCCACTGACTTTAGGCTCAACTTTTTATTAATAATTTATGTATGTACGTATATAAACTCGATTAAATATTTTTTGTACTTTTTATTAAAATTTTTATTCCTTTTTCGTGACCTTTTGAGATTTAAATCCTATAATCCTAAGTGGGCTTTAGGTCTTTTTTAATTTTTTCCTTTATGAAATAGACGACCTAAAGCCCACTTAGGATTATAGGACTTTTTATCAAAATCTTACTGAAATAAAAACTATTCTGGCTTAAATTCGTCATGCTTGAAGCAAGTTTATACGACAAAGTCAAGTAATTTATGTACTCTGTCCCGTTCAAGGTAGAATAAAATTGACAAATTAAGATTGTTATTTTTGTTTCTCTCTTAATGCCTATTAAGTAACTATGAGATAACTATTGTTTAATGGTTTTGTTTAATAATCAAAAAAAAAAATAAAACAAAATACAATTTAAAACACCATCAGCTCAAACAAATTTTCTATACGGTTTTGTGTTTTTTTTTTAGCATTGAATAAAGCTTAAAAAAAAAAACAATCATAAAAGGAATATATACCCCACAAGAATGCTAATCTTTACAAGGTTAAATTAAGTTAAAAAAAAAACGCGTAGAATTTATCTTAAAAAAAAAGAATTCAAGTTATATTTTTTAAAAGCCTTTCTTGTTATGGCGAATTCTGACTAAAACATAAATTATATTTTTTGTTTTAATTGATAAATATTTTAAAAAACAACAAAAATTAATGTGTGTCCCTTTAAATGGTAAGCATCTCAATTTATTATTTTTATGAATATGACTCTTAAGTCACACCTTTAAAGGTGTGATTTATTAAGGAATTTTACCATAAATTAATTAAAAATTAATAATGCATAATGTATACTTACAGAATATTTAGATAATAATAAAGATAACAGCACCAAATATTTTGGGATATATTTATACTTCGATTACAATATTATTATTTAATATAATAAATAAAAACCAGGGAAATAGTTCCAGAGGTGAAGTAATAATTTATTTTCTTGAAAGGCATTGATTTATTAACTGTCATTTTAATTTTTAAGTTATCAATTTAATAAGAGTCAACAATAAAATAACACGTTACGTTTAGGCAAAGGCTGTCATAATATATTAAACCAAACATTCATGGTTGATCAAAATCTTACTACAAAAGAATATTTTTTACATTTCTTTAATTTATATTTTTTTTTCAGTCAAACTATAAAATTTAAGATTGTAAAAGATTGACCTTTGGGAAGCACATAAAAATACCCTGTACCAAATTTTAAACAAATCCACCCACCCGTTTAGGCTCTAGCTTAACATTACAGTGGATGCAGCGATGACGCACAGACTTTGAAGGACGATATAATAAAAGCCACGTTTTCAGACTTCTCCATCATGGTAGTCTCTGATTACAACTTTGGTCTTTTTTTCGTACACGAAACCAATAGGACATTTACACTTGCCCTATTATAGAGAAAGTAAAAATAAAGTTAAGGCAAATTGAAGAAAATTTCTCGTGGATTAAAAGAAAACTGCGGAAATTCGAAAAAAAAAAAATTACTAACGTAATACACTCACAGGCACAATTATCCGCCCACCTGCATTTTTAGTCACGCTAACTATTTAATAATTTATATAATTTATCTGCTGATTTGTTTTTTGTTTAGCGTATATTTTCGCAAGAAACAAACAACTAAAAACCTAATTTCACCTAATTTCACCCGATAAAATTGTCATCGAAGCATTTATTGCAATTTAAGCGATTTTTAATATTTTTTCAGTTACTTAAACAACATACTGAGAAATCTGTTTTGCATCGATACTGAAGCTCGTACACCTCTTTTTGAGGTTAGGAATGTTGGTATGAGTGATCGTGCCATCAGGAAAAGGTTGGCAGAATTAAATGTCAGAGCTTTCCGACCAGTGCGCGCCCCAAATTGCTCCCACAGCACCGTACAGCAAGACTTCGTTTTGCGCGAGATAGTGTTAACTGGACTGCAGAGGAAGGAAGGGACGACTTAACCTCAGATGAAAGCAGAATAGGTCTACGACGTCCTGATGGACGTCAGCGTGTCTACAGGCGAAAAAACGAAAGGTTTGCTCCATGCACGATAACCGAAACAGTGGGTTACCAAGGAGGGTCTATAATGGTTTGGGGAGGCATCAGTTATGAAGCTCGCACGGACCTTGTTGTGTTCGATAGAGGAAGTGTGAACGCTCAGATATACGTGGAAAATGTTTTGCAAGACCATGTGATGCTTTTCGCACCAATTTTTGGTGAACACTTTCGGTTAATGCATAACAACGCATTCTGCCATACCGCAAATTACCTAAATGAGGTCGGGATTCCAGTTTTGCCATGTCCATCTTGCGGTCCAGATCTCAAACCTATCGATCATCTTTAGGACAACCTTAAAAGACGTGTCCGAGCGAGAACACATATCCCTACCACTCTAGGAGAGCTTACACAAAAAAAAACTAAAAAAATAAAAAAAAATGAAAAATTTAAAAAGTAAACAAAATAAAAAAAAACATGTTAAAAACAAATAAATAAAAAAAAAAAAACAAAACAAACTTAAAAAATATGTAAAAAAGTTTTTAGAAAGTAGAAAAAAAAAATAAAAAAAAATATTCTTTTTTAAATAAAAAAAAAAAAAAATAAAAAGAAATAAAAAAAGTTTTAAGAAAATATTAAAATTTTTGAAAAATTAGAAAAATCTGTGCAAAAATTTTTGACCAGAAATACGGTTTTCCTAAAATGCTAACATCATGACAGGGGAATGTCCGGAAAACGCTTTATCAAGTTTAATAAAAATAACCAGAAATTTTTTTCGTCAACAAAAAAATGTAATCTTTTTTAGGTTGATAAGAATTTGATTTGCTGATAATAATCGATGTTCAATTGATTCAAAATGAGGTGCTAACCCTAACATTCTTTAATAGTATTTTAAAAAAAATTACTTTATTAACTCAACTTATTTTTTTTTTTCGAAAAACCCCAGAAACGGGGTGCTAAAAATTTCCTATGGCTGAACCAATTTCATAATTGACCTTTTTTGACTGAGTTTACAAACATAATTTTTTTATGAATACATATCGTACATATGACTTAAATAAAAATTTCGTTTTATACTACTTGTTTTGTTCCTAGGTCTCTCTACACTGCCTAAGAAGAAATGTTCAAAAAAATAATCGCTTATAAAAAAAAACATGAAAAATCTGCTGTTTGAACTTTGGCACATTATGTTTTCTGACTTTGCACTAGCTCATACAAACAATACATTTATATAAAATTTTATTTTGACAAACAATTTTTCTTTACAAAAATTCTTTCCATCTCTTTTTAGTATCAACTATTGCAAAAAAAAAAAAAAAATATTAAAAAAATGTTTTATGTTAAAATATCTTATGAGAATTCAAGAATATTATTTGTCGAAGCTTTAAAGAACTATTTTTTTTTAATTCTCAAACAAATAAGCTGCTTACTTCTTCTTAATTGAAATTTCTTCCTACGAAGCATAATTAAATAATACCTGTAAATCCTTATATCCAACACAATAACCAACGTACGCTCATGTTGTGTAGTTTTCTGGATCCAATTGCATGTGCTACCGAAATCCCATTACACCTTAAAACCTAAAGAACTTGATTGGCTTCTCTCTTGCTACAAAAACCCATCAATGTGAAGTCAAGTTTAAATCAACCCTGCTTATAGCATAAAAAACGAAAAAAAAAAAAAAAAAAAAAAACTGAACAAATCACGTCTTAATCAAATTAATCTTATCACACTGTTTTGGAATTTTAGACTTTAGATACTGACATAGTATTTTTTCCTTAAACTATCAGGAATCTTCAAGCAATTATGTTGAGATTAACAAAGGGAAATTGGCTTATGGCAAAGTTACTGAAAACATGAAAAACTGTCAAAACAAAATAATGTTTTATCGAAATCGATATTATCCATTAATGACTTTTATATCTAGTATTTGGAATTCCAATCATGATTTATAAATAAACCTTAAAAAAAAACAATCATGTGGTAATGGTTTGATATGTGCTTATAGCAATGAGGACATTAGTTTTATCCCAATGACAGATTTATAAATTAACAACTGTCAAATTATAAACAAATCAAAGAATTCAAATCAAATACACAATTAGGTCGGACTCATCAACTTTTTTGCCGCAAGGTTCATAATGTCAAATCTGTAAATTAATTTTATTTGTGTCATTTCAAAACATTGTTTCAAAAATCTGGCGGAACTACAAAGTATCTGAGACTAATTATGCCAAAGATAAGAATTTGTTTTGATGATTTTGTAGTTTAAAGATTTTTTTTTTTTTTTTTGTTATTTTTATTTTGTTTTATTTCAAATTATCTTCTCCGGTGATGCAAGTTCAGCTTTAGAGGTCACATATACATAGTATACATGATGAATAATGATTCATTTATAATTTAATATGATTTATTATTATCTGGAGTGGGAATTTATTTTAAGTTAGCTTTGTGTTTTGTTTCATATTAAAAAAAAAATAAACACACAAAATTCATACTAATACGAAAATTAAAACGAAGATGCACAGTGGAACACATACAAAAATAAATAAAAATACAGTCCAAGAAGTTCACACTAGGTATCCATCATGAAATCTATGTAAGATGAACTGAACTTGATAGAAATTGCGTATTGACAAGGCCCTCACTAGTCAACTGATGAGTCCAAGACCAAATGAGATCGCCGGGACAAAACGCCAATTTTTATGGACTAAAGGCCGTTAAAAGCTATTTTGAATCAATAATTCATCAAGTTCAATTAAATAGTGCTCAGTCTTCTACTTGTCTGATTTATTTCAGTAATATACAGAATTTGTATTATTAAAAAAATCTTCGTATAGTCCAAAAAAAGGAATTAGTGAAAATCCAAACATCTCCCAGTCGAATTACCGAAGACTTAAATTCATTAAACACGTATGTAAAACAAATATGTAGCCTGGGTTGGGGTGGCCCTCAGGTAGCTACAACACACTAAAATTTCCTAGCCCATAAATAAATACACTGTCAGACAAAAAAAAGTGCAAAAATTATTTTCAATAATATTTTATTTAGTATGATATGTTCTGATTTATTTCTCTTAAAAAAAATAATTTATTCATATTTTTCAGATTATCTTACGTCCACAAGAGTAATCGTTTAAAGTTATTTACAAAATGTCGGTTAGAAATTAAATAAAATAGCAATATTCAAAGAAAATAGAAGAGACAAAATAAAGTGCAAATTCGAAAGATCATCACGTAAAATAGGAATTCAGCTTCAGAAAAGAAAAATGTTTATAGGTAGTGGCTCCTCCTTTATTTTTAATAACTGCAGCAAGACGTTTGGGCATGCTACTAACCAGGTTCTTCAAGATTTGATCTGGAATTCTCTTTCATTCATTTTGGAGGCTTTCCCAAAAAGATTGTAAATTGCGACGTTGATCTAAGGGAATCCTTTCATCCAAAATGGACCAAAGGTGCTCAATAGGGTTTAAGTCGGCAGATTGGGTTGGCCATTCTAGTACGTCAACATTATTTTCGGTAAAAAAACTGCTTAGCTACTCTGCTTGTATGCTTTATCTTGTTGAAAAATATAACTTTCCAAAGACATTCTAGAAATAGAAGAAGCTAAGTTTTCCCTAACAATGTTCACGTAACTAGAAACCGTCATTTTGGTTTCAATTTTGAAAATGTTTCCAACGCCACTAAAAGAAAAACATCCCCAAACCATAAGTGACCCACCTCCATGCTTCACCGTTTTTTTCATACACCTCTGGCTGAGTCTTTCGGATTGCTTGCACCAAACTAGCTTTCTTCCCTTACAGTTTTTTAATTCAAATCTGGATTCGTCAGACCAAATAATGTTTTCCCAGAACGATTGTGGCTTCACTAAAAACTTTCTAACGAAAGCTAACCGTTTTTTAATATTAACTGGACGGAGTAACGGCTTTTTCTTTGCAAAAAAGTTTTTTAAACCGCTTTCATGGAGTCGCATTTGTACTGTCCTTGCTGTTATATTTAACTGCAGTTCTTTTTTAATATTTCTGGCGGAAGATAAAGGGTTCTTTCTAGCCTCAATTTTAATTCTGCGGTCATCAACTGCAGTTGTCTTCCGCTTCCTTCCGCAAGAACTTTTTAAACTAGCAACAGTTCCTCGTTCAAAGAAATTGAGGCAGATTTTTCTTACCATAGAAATGGATAATCCATGTTTTTCTGCCAGTTTATGGAATATCAATCTACGTTGACGGTCCAAAACAAGCAATTCCTTCACTTCAGATGTTAACGGTTTCATACTCAAGCTTTAGGTAATAAAAATAAAATTTAAGACGGAAATAATTATAAATTGGGATCTTTTGCATCTACCTTTTTATATTTTATCAATTGTAAATATTTTTCTTTAAAACTTAAAACTTTTTGGCAGGGAATAATAAAAATGCACTTTATTTTGTCGCGAGTTAAATTGTATATGCTCCAAAAATACCGCAACTAATGGTAATTAGACATAACAATGGATTGTTTTTTTTTAAGAGTAATTAACTGACAATATGTGACGTCAGAACATAAAAAGGAATGACAAACACTCTTTGCATTTAAATAGCGGTAGTTTGAAAATTAATCTAATACTTTTGCACTTTATTTTGTCTGTCAGTGTATATATTTTGACAACGAAGTATGGCATTTTTTGAGTTGGGGCATTGTCATTACGAAATTTTGGGCAGCATTAAAGGTTACTACCGTTATTTCAAATTTCTATTCGTTAATATTTGTCTATTTCAGTTTTAATATTTGTATTGATGATTTTATTATTTATCTATTTAAAATAATTTTCAATTCTATCAAGAAATTTTATCGAGAATCTCGCAATAAGCCCCATAAAATCTTTTTTTTTTTCAAATGTAATAATTTTTGCTAATTATAATTAGAAACGGGTTTGAGATTTTTTTTTTTGATATTTCCGGTTTCTTTGCATTTCTAAATTCGTCCTACCGACAGCTTAGACAATTAAAAATTAAATAAATAAATTTGACAGCATAACAGCTCGTGAAAAACCAGGACCTAGTGGATTACAACACTCAACCATTACTGCGTGCAACGTAAAGCAGAGGCATTTTTTTTTAGGTTTTGTCACTTTTACGCCACGGGCTACTACTTAGATGTGTAGACTAGGGTTTCCAACTGTCTTCCATTTGGAAGGACATTCGTCCTCCCGTTTTTCTTCACTTTGAAATGTCCTCCTTTTCAAAAATCTAAAGGCTATAATCAATAATTCATTTTGTTAGTATGTACCTTTGTTGTTATGCGTCATAATGTCATTATTTCTGCCATTTAATTAAAATTAAAACTATTAATTGTGATGAATAAGAAGAAAATACAAAAATACTTGTAACTTTCCCCATTAAAATGCGAATTTTGTGTGATTTTATTTTTACATTTTTTATTAATATAAGGAATAAAATGATAAAATTTGTATTTATATTTCGTTATTATTAAATTTTTTTTAATAATTTATGCCAAAAACCCTCTTAAAAAAATCGTCAGGTCTGTGAAGTTTAAATTAAATTAAATTTTGTAGAGGAAAACTTTGCAAATACTCGCTAGGCCCTTGATTAAAAAATTGTTATGCAAGTTTGGTATCCCATCAGATATACCCCTTTTAAGTCTAAAGTTTTATTATTTTTCATCATTGTACGTCTTTATTTCAAAGTAGCCAATGTAATGATTAGCGCATTAGACTAGTAAGCCGAAAGTTCTCGTACCAAGTCTAAGTTAAACCAATTTTGGTCTGCTCTCGAGGCAGAATGGTATTAACTGGCGAGGGCCTGGTTGACTTTGAAAGCACCTACCTGCTTTGCTGGCGCCTTGTAAGAAAAATTAATTGATTTTCCAGGCGGCAAGGATTTTATTTATAATGAGCTTTCGAATTTAATAAATAAGTAGTTGGCTACCGTATTTTATTTTTATGTACCTACATATTTGAAAAATTTTGTCCTCCTTTAGTTTCAAAGAAAGTTGGGAACCCTGGTGTAGACATACCAAAATTGTCGGTTCTTGGAGGGACGTGACATTATTTTTGCTTCGAAGAAAATAAAAATTCGAAATTTTAACAGTGCTCTTGATTATTTTTTTTTTGTATTTTAACCCGCCCTAAAAGTGTTTTCTATGCGGATAACGAGTTTCGCGCAACTTATTATCAAACCCATTTGCTGGGGTTTTCAGGTTGTTTTTTTAAAAAAAAAAAAGCTTTTTCCTTTTTTATTTTGAAAGCTCAATTTGTTCTATTAAAAATAATTGAAATGTTTTTAGCAGAAATATTCATATAAAATTATTAAAAAAAAATAAAAAAAAAAATACTTAGGATTTTTTATTTCAGCCTAGAATTTTTTTTTAAAGAATCCTTGTTTCACATCAGCATCAGTGCGCTAGGGTTTAAACGAGAACGACGACGAGGCAAAATCTACACAGTTATTTTTTTTTAATTTCAACTCTGTGTGTAAACTGTTCCACTGTGCGATGATAGGAAGTCAGATTTTTCTTTTCATTATAAATAGAATCCATTAATTTATTTCTACATACGTACATATAACTTTCAGTGATTGATTTGCACTGACAAATAAAAACAAATCAAACAACACACACAAATTCTTAAAAATCTTTTATAACTACTCTGTCCAATTTAATTTATCCTTAAAAATGGCTTTGTATGTATTTATTTTCATTTTAACTTCCTCGGACAATGTTTAATAATAACATCGTCGAAAAGTTTTCTTCGTTCGTGTCTGGTTATTATACCTTATGTTCTTAAGCCAATTAGAGATAAATTAACATTTCGTGTCTGCTAAATGTCTGGACAGGAAACAAACACACACTGACTGACTACCCGCAAGCCAGAAATTTTGTCTTTGAAAAGATTAAATTTTATGATTTGATTAAGTTTTATATTGTTTTGAAGCTTAAAATCGAGAGGGTTAAGTTTATCATTATTTGGAAATCGAAAACTTTAAGGACCTTCGTGCAGCAGACCGACTTTAAAAAAAAATTATATTTATACTCAGTGACGCAAATGGGATATGCTGTTAGTTGTTTGTTAAAAAAAAAACTGCATGAATAGGTCACACACATCAATTCTTATTGAAACTGAAGATAAAGTACTGATGGCTAGGAACAGTGAAAATCGTTTTAATATTTTTTTCTAGACAAGAGCTCATTGTGCAATAAAAACAAAGGGCACATAAACTCATGTAAATTAACGAACTTTGAATTAAAGTTTTATTCAATAGTTGAGGGAAATTTTTGTATAATAAGAAAGTTTTTATATGAAAATAGAAATTCTAGTGAAATAAATTAGGCGATTTAAAAGGGGTTGTTGAAACAATTTTTAAGGAACTCAAAGTCGAAGTGTTTTATACCGCTCCAAATTTTGTGAGCATATCATATTTGGTGATTTCGCGGCCCTAAGACCGCCAGAATGCACTTTCAAAGTGTAAACAAAAAAAAAAAGTTTCCATAATTGTGATAATTTGCTTAGTAACTAGTGTAAGTTGTTGGTGCAATAGGGCCCTGATCTCATAAATAATCAAGCCTATAACTCTTCAAAACCTAACTCTTTGAAACCTTACTCTACAATCCCTAAGGCTTGTATTCAGTTTCATTCGGTTCGCTCTGTATTCGATTCGTTTTTCGATCTCAGCTTAAGGCTAATGTCACACGAGCGTCTTTTTCTGCGCGTCCATTTGGAAGTACGTCCTGAGAACCAAGAAAACTTATAGGAATGGACACACTTATTGGTTTCGTCCGCGTGTTTAACTTTGTCGACTGTTTGACTCTCATGCCGCGCAGATTGTAAAACGGCATGAGGGGTACTGTCGTAAATTAGTATGGTCACACGAGCGTCCAATTGGACGCGCTTCCAGATAATTTTTGAGATGGCTTTTTTTGTGTTTTTTTATTTTTATCTTTTTAGTGGGTTAATAGATATTGTTGAAATTTTCATAGATAATAGAAAGAATGTATCCAAAATTAAAAAAAAAAATTGAGTACCTAAAGTACCGTTGAGCTGAGATTTATAAGCCTTGTTCTATGAGCTCATATCTTATCAATGCATGCCTCACAATCTTAATTTTAATTTAGTCGAGAAATCGGAAAAATTGCATAGAAAAAGTGTGCTTGTTTCATTGCTCTCGGTAGTCTACCAGTGGAGAAAGGCCAGTTAGGTGCAAAATTGTGGAAATTTTCAAAGCTAAGCTTGTTTTAAAAAAATTATATCTTTCGTTGTAGTTATCCGATTGTCAAGGTTAGGATCTTAAAACAAAGATAAAATGTCAAGCTACGATTGTGTTTACAAAATTTTGTGGAGCGGTACCCCCTTCCACTCTAAAAACGTAATGAAAGAGCAATTGAATTTGATTCCTGGAATTATAAATTGAAAAGTTGATGTTAAATTTTGAGAAATTTGAGAAACTTATTATGCAAAGTTATTCCCTGGACCTTTGCCTAAAACAATGCTGATAATTTTATAGGCATAAACCTTAAAAGCGAGGCAATGGAGGTTATTTAATCAATTTACTTATAAGCAAAAAAGTATTCTAAATTTAAAAGTTGATGAAAATTTTTAAAATTTTGAAAAACAATATTTTACATTGTTATTGGCCAACTCCCATCTACAAAAATGTTATTCATTTTATAATTTTATAGGGCTCATTAACAGGGAAGGCGGTAGGGTCCACTAATTCTATATTAATTAGATTTATCAACCAAAGAAAAGGAACTAACTTAGTAAAATATTCTGTCCGCGCGTACAAAAAGAAGCTCGTGTGACATCCAGAGAACTTTATACAGGACGCGCTTCCAAATGGAAGTTTGTCCATTTGGACGCTCGTTTGACATCGGTTCACATTTATCAGCTGCTACCAAAAATGAACCAAATACAGACTGAAACGAATAAAACCGAATATGTGTGAAGCAAGCCTAACTCTACACCGCGGTCAAAAAGTATGGGGGGGGAGTCTTTCTCCTCTAAAAACAGTCTTATGTTGTTACAAAATGTTGGCCGAACTTTGCACTTTTTTTTAAGTGTAGGGATGTCAATGTGGGAGTACAAACAAAAAATCGGTACTATTTAGGTATCTCCAGAGAACCAAGATGATAAAAATAGAACAATATTACATAAATACAAAAATACAATGGACACAAAAATTGATACAGTCGTTAATATGGAATAAAAAGCTTTCAAGAACTTAAACGAATATTCATAAAAGTAATAATTTTTTTCTAGAAATAATTTGCGGAAAATAAAAACTTCCAAAAGAGAATCTCAATTAGTTAAAATTGATATTTAGATGAAGAGCCTATGAAAACAAAATCACTTATCCTAAATCTACATAATTATGCATAATGTAATAAAAAAAAAAAAGAAATAAAAACTTCACAAAAACAATGGATTTTGTTTTTATAGTTATTTATCGAATGAAGTGGTATAACAATTCAATCTCATTTAATTTTCAAACCACACACAAGTAAAAATATATCAATAAATTTAACAAACTTTACTTAATGTGTTTCCCATCGAATGATTCATCTCATTTTTATTTCACTATAACAGGAATATACATAGATATACTATAATAATCTGTGTGTTGTCTTCTATAAATGATGGATTGCCAACAAAACCACACATGCTATATGATTAAAGTTATCAAAGACAATAAGAGTGTTTGTTTAATTTATTCGATATCGATGGAAAATGGCTTCGAAATTTATTTGTTTTCTTTCCATCTGTCCATAAATCTGATAATTTCAAAAAAGAAAATGAAACAAAAAGAAAAAGAAAAAAAAAAGAACACATTAGTCAAAAAATAAAAACCTATATATTTTACTGTTTTGTTGTTTTTTCGTCATTTTGAGGACCTCGTTAATGAAAGAGCCTATTTTACGCACAATGCTCTGGCACGTGTCCCAAAAACATTTCACTTTCACAATTTCAAAAAATAAAATCAAACAAACTTAATGAAATATGGAATGATTTTTTTTTTTGGACTGGGCAAAGATACATAGCCGTCGCGTCGTCGTCGTCAGCGCTGTTGGAGGAATAAATTGTTTTAAAGCTTGTTTTTATTTTTATAATTTATTTTGAGTTATTTAATTATTAGCTAGTGTCAAAGGTGTCAAATTTAATATGAGTTTTTAAAACCACCAACGTAGGAAGTTTGGAAAATTTGGATCGCGATCGCGTCACGATGGATAGATACAGCTTCGAAATAGTCAAGAACTTTTGTCTACCTGTTGTTCACTACTACATTATAAAATGACATCACTACATCAATCATGCCAATCGCTATTTATTTGAGCTTAGAAAGCAGATGAGTAAATTACTCTCCCAAAGAACCAAAGAGGCCCTAGGTACCTCAACTTGATCATCCCGTTCCTGCTATTCTAGAATCTGGATTGCTAGTTGCGGATTGATGAGTGCGGACACAACCATGAAGATCGGTGAATGGATCAGCTTGTCAGAGGGCACACGGAATTATTCAAATTTTCTGAAATTTTCTTTTTGTGTTTTTATTTTGTTAATAATTTTAAATGTATTTCATTGCTCAACGAAATGTCAAGCATTTTTGAGAGAACAAATTTCACAATAAAAAAGAAAAATCTTCTTAGAAAATACCCAACTGATTGTAGTGAGAATTGGTAGAGCGAGATATTAACCCGTGCCTGTAAATTACTTACAAAAAAACTATGGCCCTCCTAATTTTATTTAACATCTATTAGTGTTACCAATAAGTTTTTTTATTTATAAAATATGAATTTAGATGACATAGCAATACAAAAAAAAAAGATTAAAAATCATTAAGTATCAAAAAACGTAAGAAGTAAAAATATGATATTTTTTAAAAAATCGAAATAAATACAAAAACAAATTTGTACATACATTTTTGAGTGTGTGTTTTTAAAAAAAACTATTAGTATACAAAAATCAATAAAAAAAAATTAAAATAGCTGCCGTAGTTGAAGAAAAAAAATATTAAACTCAAAAAAACGGGGAAAAAATTTAAATATTTAATAATTTAAAATAAATTATAAATTTTTGTTTTTCAGAATTTTTGAATTTTTTTTTTATTAAGAGCATTATTATTTTAAAGGAATCAAAAAACAAAATTAGAATAGCTTGTTTAGTTTTAGAGAAAAAAAATAAAAGTTGAAAAAGGTGAAAAGTACAAATAAGTGAAATTTTTAAAATTCGAAATAAATTATAATTTTTTCTTTCTACATAGAATAATTAGAATAGCTACATTATTTCGATAGAAAAAAAATAAAACGTAAACAGTGCAAAATCTCCATACAAATTTGTATGGGAAATTTATGGCTTTACAGGCACGGGTTAATGACCTCGGACAAAATTTTTTTCGTCAATACATTTTTCGTAGCAAATAAACTTTGGATTTATAAGTTGGCCGATCCAAAAAAAAGAGTTTGGGAAATAACGGACACCCTAATGTGGAGCACGGTACTATATTGTTCATTTTTGTGTACTAACCTTTAACTACATTTTTGGTAGGTGGCACAAAATAAAGGCAAGTTAATTCAGAATAAGGCGACTTTCTGATTTATTAAAACTAATGCCGTAATCGAATCTGATTAAAATGTCTATAAAATTCTATTCAAGCTTAAATTTTGACGTGTCTACGTATTTTCAGATAAAACATTATGAAAAGATTTGCAACAAATTACACGTGTATTTCTATGTAAACTTGTAATAATAAATACACTTACGTATATACATGTATGTATGTATGTAAATGCACGTGTTCATACACGAATAATTTAATTACACGTGGGTATACGTGTACAATACGGGACTCTACCTACTTCATAGTTATTATCAAACCTACCATAAAATATGTAATATCAGCAATTGCTTAGTGTTTATTAAAGAGAGAGACACTATGATTGATTTTAAGAATAATATTTCTTACAAGAAAAATCGATTTTGATATATCGAACAGATTAATCGACACTGTTTCTACTAATAACTCTGTAATCTTTATAAATCTGAAACAGTTTGCAATTTGTCTTTTTAAATCAGAATCAGTGTCTATAAATTTTTTTTTGAAAGAATAAAGCGAAAATAGAAAATATCTTATTTCTAGAAAAACCTATTTTTATAGACTTTTTGCCCTCAAATATCGTTAAATTGATAATGTGCCATTACACTATCTATCATATCACATCAGAAATGTTCAATGTTAAACTTCAACTTTCCAATCATTCAGCATTCAAATCACTCAGCACCACAATCGTTTGCTAAAGATGTCCCACATGCCATGATAGCGTCGCGTCGTGCGTCGTCGTATCGTCTGACAAATCGTAAACATCAAAAAGCCGTCATAAAAAAAAAGCAAAACAAAAAATCAAACGCTACCTTGTTAAATCAACAACACGATCAATCCGAACGTACTATCTTTATATCTACCATCTACAACAACAATAATAAGAAATTATTTGATATATTCACTGCAAGCTGCATTTGCATATAAATGAGCAGCAAAGACTCACATGCATATCAGATTTTCGTAGTACGATTACAATGCAACTGCAAATCCACACTGATGCACTACTCACTCTCGAATTTGCATTTTGAAAAATTGTCTCTTACATCGCCGATATGTTTAGGCGCTTGACTCATTCACTGGTGGTCTATAAGCTGGCAACTAGCACTATGAATTTCTCAGAATTTCAGCTGAATAGCGAAAAATTATTCTAATTTCAAGACCGCGTTCATATGTACATATTATTGCGGCTCTGCTGTCGCTTTATGAGTTTACTTTTGACTATGATAAGTATTGCTGCTGATTATTGCCAGATGATGAGTGTATCTCTAGAATGAGCGATTCTCTTGCTGAGCAAAAATTTTTTTGCTACTGCCAAAAGAAATACATTAAGACACTGAATGGTAATTAATTCAATTGACAAGAGTTGACGGTATATGGTTGGACGGTGGGATTTTGGTATAGAGATTAGTTGTTGGCACTTTGGCAGCAGCAATTTTTTCTCTTCTTTATTTTTTTTTTTTTTGCATACAGTGTCAAACGAAAATATGTTTTTAGAAATGACATTGGTGTATTTGAAAATTTTAAATTTCTTTTGGTGGTCTGTTGCAATGGCAACACGCGACATTGTGTCAAAGAAATCAGGCGGTAACAGGACAGAGCGACAAGGCGACATGGCGGGTATTTACTCATTTCTAATTTAGCATTTCTATACAAAATTGTACTTTGAAGTGATGAGAAATATAAAGATTTCATCTTCGAAAACTATTTCAAAAGATTGTTAAGTTAGAAGTTCCTCAAGGGAGTTACTTGGGACCTATATACATACATACTTTTATTATTAATTGACGTTAAATAGTTTGTATTCGTTTTATTTAAGTCTTATTTAAGTTCCTCATGGCTACATGCAATTTGACCCCAATGAAAAATGGCCCCAAACAAAAAATGAAAAATGGCCCCAAAGTTGGGGCTTTTTTTTCATAATGAAAAATGGCCCCATTTTCAAAATGGAAAAATGACCCCAGACTTAATGAAAAAAAAGCCCCAAGAAAGTAAGAAATACTCAAACCAAATCGAAAAATGGCCCTAAAAATATTAACGTAAAGCAAAAACAAAATATAAAAGTGGGGCAATTTTTCATAATGAAAATTAAACCCAAAATGAAAAATGAAAAGAGGCCCCAAAATAATGAAAATGACCCCAATTCACAAAATTTAATCAATTTTTTGTTGTTGTTGCTTTTCATATAAATTTTTGGGGCCATTTTTCATTTATTGTTTGGGGCCATTTTTCATTGGGGCCAAATTTCATGTAGCTGGTATTATTATCAGCAAATTACCGTCCTAAAAATGGCAGTTTGTGCAGCAATAATTTCAAGCAAGTAATAAATGAAAAAAATTTTAGAGCAAACGAAAAAACATGTATGTACATATGTAGGTAGTACGAAAAATATAGGCTTAAAATATCTGATTTTTTAACAAAATATAAATACATATGTAATTTCATGAACATTATGTATTTCTATTTCGTTAAAAAATCTGATTTTTTTTATATCTAAAATAAGAATAGTCCAAATTATCCGGAATGCGAATGCTATGACCCTGTCCAGATCCACCATATTGGAAATTGCGAATCGACATACATATGTACACCTCTAAAACTGTCGGTTTTAGGCACAAATAGTGAGAATTGAAGGATTCGTACAAAAATTCTCAAGACATCATTTATTAGTTTTCCAAAATACCCTCACGCAATTGATAGAAAATAACAAAAATTTTGTTAAGTTATCTTTAAAAGGATTTATTTCAGACCTTTTGGATTCTCTTTCCATAAGAAATGCAACATTGTTTTAATTTAAAAATAAATTAATTGAATTTGAAATCATAAACGCCTTTTATGTCTACACAATCATATTATATTGTTTAATTTTCCATTTTATCCACAGGCCAAACAAAAAAAAAAAAAAATATCCGACATCTTCCACAATAATATAAAAATGACAGATTTGCGTAGGATTTCGATCTATCCAACAAGTTAATTTATATAAATGAACATCTTGACAAGAGCTCATCTCATTCATTATTATCATTTTATTTTAATTAACAAAAAATAAAAAAGAAACAAATATGTGTATTTTCCTCCTCGTCCTTATACCCCAATCAAAGAAATGATATTCTCTCGAACTGGGTTAATGGCAAAAATTTAACCACCACCAAGTAAAAAATAAAAAAAACACATATCATCAGTCACGGCTTGAGTGACAATTTTGCTAAATTATTTAATAGAATAGATGCAGATCAAGAAACCAGCAGCGCATTTTCCAACTTTTGCTGCCATAATTTGAGGGCGATAAAATTAAAAAAAGAACGAAATCAAAAAGTTGAAATATGTATGTAGTTCTAGGGACGAAATTCTGATAATCAATTTAAATAAAACAATTAAGCCAGTTCACATCTCGTCTCCGAGATCTGAGAGATATGCCTTCGCCAATTTAACAGAGAAATCGGAAGAGATCTAAAAGATTTCTCTCCAAGAAGTTGAAAGTACTCTAAATACTTTTTTTTATAAACTGAGCGAATCCGGGAAAAAAATTTCATTCAGATTTCTGGGATTAGTAAGATATGTATCTAATATCTTATTTTATAATTGGCTAAGGCCAATTTGATTTTCGATTTTCAACTCTAAAGTTAATCAACTTTAAATTTTCTCAACTCCCGGAAAAAGTAGAAGTTGACCGAGCAAACATGTAAGTTAACATAAAATATTGTCTTGTCATTTTTGTTTTAAAAGCTTGTTCGCTTCAGATTCCGGACAAAAAAGCTAAAAAATACAGTTAATGTTCTGAAGCAATTCTTTTTGGTAAATTGGCCATCAATTTTTTTGTGCAGTAAATGCGTAATTTTCTCTCAAGCTTTATCCTTGTTGCGTTTCGTGATATCATCAGTTTTTTTTAAATAGAACTGGTGTCCCAATTCACAAAATAACACTCACAAATATTGAAAAACTTTGAATTAAATAACTCAATAAATGAAAATTAAAATTGAAAATGACAGTCTTGTTTTATTTTTCACAAACATCCCAGGGATAATATTGAACTGGGAAAAGAAAAAATAAGTGAATACAAAGAAATTCAAACTTGCGTTTCAACTTTCCAGTTGAAATCAACTCTTAAGTTGTCCAACTTGAAAGTTTCTTTCAAGTTGAGCAATAGTGAAAAAATTGCCCTAATGATTAATTTTGAGTCATGACTTATTTGAACAAAATGAATTGAAATAAATGAAGAGAAGAAACATGAGATAGAAAACAAATTGCCCCCATTTTTGACACAATTTTTTTTAGCTTTTAGTCAATAAATCACTTTTGTATTGCAACTGCACCCATTCGTTAGCTTATCGGACTAGGATAAAAAGTTAAATTAACTAACTTTTTTTTACAAAACTAGTGAGGGCCTAGCTAGAAACTCTTGCCAGTAGCTATATATCTATCTAGAGTTTCATTAAAAATCAGTGGAAAGGTGTTCATTTGGTAGCATTTGCGTTGAATTTATGAAACAGTAGTATTGCAAAAAGCATGTGCATGCGAGAATAAATAAGTCTCAAATAAGCCTGAAATAAATATATGTATTTATGTATGGTTGTTCTAAAATTTTATATCACCGATCTTAGACGAACAATTGTTGCTAATTGAAATTACTTGTTTTGTTACTCAGACCCCTAGTTACGAACACAAATTATTTTCTTTTGAACCCTTCGCTCCCACCTGAATTTGGCTTTGTATTGAAGAAACAAATACAACATAATTTAAATAAATGCTTTGCAATTGAAAACAATTCGGCGCTGCTGAGCGCACAAAAACGTAAAATTAAGAATAATACAACCCAAGAATTGAAAAAGTAAGATTTTGACTTACCTCGAATTCCGCATTGCAAAGAAAGTTATAAAGTAGTCACTCTACAAGCCAATAGAATATTTAAAAACAAAACATTAACGGTAGATTTCCGCATGCCGCATGCATGTTCATTTAGTTGCTGCAAAAAAATAAATGAAAAGTGGAATTAATATAAATTAAATATGTGTTGTTTAAAAAAAGAATATATATAAATTTGATAGAGTGGAGAGAGAGAGAGAGAGAGAGAGAGGGAGGGAGGGAGGGAGGGAAAGAGAGAGAGGGAGGGAAAGATAGAGAGAGAGAGAAAGAGAGAGAGAGAGGGAAAGATAGAGAGAGAGAGGGAAAGAAAGAGAGAGGAAGAGAGAGAGAGAGATAGATAGAGAGAGAGAGAGAGAGAGAGAGAGAGAGAGAGGAAGAGAGAGAGAGGAAGAGAGAGAGAGAGAGATATGTATAGTATAGAAAATAGCAAAGCCATACTTAAGACCACCTTGAAGGGCCAAAAGTCCACATCGATTGTGGATTTGTCTGGTCCATATAAGTCGATACAAGGAAAAGATAGCCGCAAAACGGTCCGCCTGAGCTATCTTGTCCAAAAAAAAAGGAGCGGGCCAATTTTTTAAAAATAATTTTCACATATAATTATTTAAAAACTTAATTTGAAAAATTCATATTTTTAAAAATATAAATTTTGTTTTTGAAAAAAAAAAATATCTCAATTTTTAAAATCACTTTATATAAACGAAAAAATTAAAAAAAAATAATTTTGTGAATATTTATACTTCCCCACTTTATTGTGAACTTTTTGGGTTACAGAAGAGAATAAACAAAAATAAAAGAAAATTATTTTTGTTATTGTTTTAGTGGACTGTATTGAATTAAATTCAAATGGAAGATTTTTTTTTTTTTTTGCGACCTTAAGTCCAATGCGTTTCGCCCAGGCACGACAGTTAACTGTTAACTGATGAGCCCAACTGTCGTGCCTGGGCGAAACGCATTGGACTTAAGGTCGCAAAAAATCTTCCTTTTTTGGGTTACAATAAAGTCCATTTAAGTCCGTTATGGAAATTTTTGACCTGTAGACTTACAGATGACCTGCGCCACCATAACGTGTAAATACCTGAACCATTGATTTCCCAAAATTCTAAGAATTCTAACAACAGCATTTATGCGAATCAATAAATTTTTTAATAAAGGTTGTACTAAAAGTTTTACATTACAAATCCACTACTGTAATAGGCATCAGTTTCTGCTGTGCTGTTACACAGGGTGAACTATCTTCACCACCATAAGAAACCCACGCATTTCATTTATACTTGGCGTGCGTTGAATCTCTGACTAATTTACATCTTAAAATGAAATTCATTGATAGACTTAACCAATGAATCCAGGAACAAAAAAAATAAACGCACACAAAAATATATATATGCATATACATATTCATTTGCATCTACGAATGATTGCCACTGCAAATTGTGCATTCTTCATGCATCGCATATCTTTTGAGTTGAAGATCCATTTTTCTAAATTAAATCTTAATAACAACATCTGCCGTAACTGCAAATTTAATAGATGGTCTGTGACTTTATTGTAATGGTGCTATGTCAGTGGCCAAAAGAAATAAATGGGTCAGTGAGTTATGTTTTCTGTATGTATATTACCAGCAATTGTAATTATTTTTTTTAAGAACGTTTATTGAATGCTAATATTTTTGTTGATAATGCTTAAGTTGAACATCGCCAAGCTAAGTGAAGTGAAATATTCTTTACTTTTTATATAAGATGCGTTGTAAAATAAAATAAAATGAAATGGAAGATTAAAAATCTATTCGAAGCAAACGTAACCCAGTGCACTTATCTAAACCAAACATAACTTTTTTTCTTCTTAAGTTTCCCACGCGAAATCAGTTGATATTTCATTTTGGTTTTGATCTCATTTCACATTTGATATATGGTATGTACAGTACATAATGTACATTTTATAAAGTTCAAACTTAACTTCAACTTAAAACATTTTACATGTTATGTAGGCAATAAAGTTTGAATTCACCACAACTGTCGCGACGGTCGCCGCCGGATCAATATATCTTAAGTGTTATTACTTAATTAATTCAAGTTTCACTAACTTAAGAAAACACACAAGAAAATTAAAAAATACACATCTTTTTACATCATGTAAATTGCAATTTTTTTTTATATTCAATTTTTTCAAAACATTTTTCTCCATCACGTCCATGTAGTAGACTTTATACGCTCATTCGCACGTCCGTTTGCTTTAATTATGCAATCTTGCTCGTATAATCTTACAATCATATCATTAAATTTATGTGAGCTTTTGGTTAGGATCGGATCGGTGCGCTGTGTGCCCTTTTTTGTTAACCGCAAGATGGGTTTACATATTTGTATTATAGCTAGTTCATGCGCGACGTGAGAGTGGTAAGTTTAAGCTTATAAGAGAATAATAAATCTTAACTTGCATTATTTATGTACATATGTCCATATGTATGGTTAATGTATGTATCTGTGTCAAATGCGGTCAATGTAATAAATTATTTTTTCTGGACGATTACATTAGCATGGCGTTTGACACCTTTGGTGTTAGATTAAGAGATCAAGCTGTATAGTGTATACCAGTTAAGTGGATAAATCAAATAGGCCTTAAGTGTATCTACCAGGCATTTAACCCATTGACAAAAATTATTATTATTCATTTTTGGTTGGAAAATAATTTGAAACTTTGGAGACAATGTGAAGAGTCTATAATCTATGAATATGTAGGGGTTCACAGCTGTAGTGAACCAAGTAAAAAAATGTTAAATTCAAAGATATTTACAGGTTAAGCAAATACACTGCCATTAATTACTTAACTAATATTTTACTCCTATTGCAGGCAAATTGATAGTTTATTCTCAAAATTTTCTTCTGATTTAAAAATAAAATGGTTTTGTACAGCTGTGAACCCTCCATATGTACTATGAAATAGAGTTGTGCGATTTAGTTCACTTGAGTGATCGATCAATTTAGTTCGAATCGTATAAATGAACTAGTTCGTTCATTTTAGTTCAATTTAGTTCACTTTACGGAAAATTTAAAAACTGCAAGCAAATCTAATCTTTTCAATTATTCCTAAAAGTAGCTGTGTTGTTACTTCAGAGATCTCGGAGGAATCCGTATTCTCAGAAATATAAACACAATCACAAAAATTTTGCTGTCAAAAAACTGAGGATGGTTTTTTTTGGATTCGTTGCTCAATTATTATGCCAGTTTGTTAACTAGAAACGTTGTACGACGTCGTACGACGTAGCAGAATTTGCTGTCAAAGCCAATAGGAAGAAAACCGAAGTTTGCGAAACTTGGTGAAAGTTGCCAAGAAACAAAAGTAACCAAACAGACCTATTTTCTGTCGCAGTAAATCAAATATAAATAAAGGAAAAGCAAGTGTTTTTGAGGAATCTTGTTTATATTTAATGCTCCTGCTCTTTTAAAGTGACGGAGAAAAACTAATGAGCGCTCTGAAATATAAACTGACCAAATTAGTTGTAAGATAGTTTCGCGAACTGTCACTGTGCTCTTTGGTGGAGAACAGAGAAGTCAATCATGATAAGGCAGAAGAGATCAGCTAAATCGTGTATATCTTTTACATGCCAGTGGAATGTAGAAATTTAAATATAGACATAGACAGACACTAGTAAGAGCCTGACTACACGATTCTTTTTTTTCGGTTGTTTCGTCTTTTTGACCGACCGGTTGAGAGGTAAAGAAATCTGTCAAAATAACGAAAGAAGAAACGAATCAAAAATGATTCGTGTAATCAGCCTCTAACTCCTTTCATCCAAAGAAAGTAGATATAAGGAGTGTTCAGTGAGGCTGTTCCGAACAGTTTGGAACAGTTTAGAACAGAAAAGAACAGGTTTTTGCTGTTCAGTGAGAAATGTTCTGTTCTAAACTGTTCTGACTTGCTGTTCAGTGAGTCTGTTTGAAACAGTTTGGAACAGTTTAGAGCAGGATTTTCTGTACTTGCTTTTGAGGTAGAACAACTTAGAACAGATTAGAAGAGGATTTTTGGGAAATGTCAGATTCAGTTGTTGTTCTGTTCTGACTATTTCTTCACTGAACAAAGCTATAAACTAGTGAAAAAGTCAAATGTCAAAAATTGAACTAGTGAACTATTCAACTAGAAACGTGAACTTAGTTCAGTAGTTCACTACAGTGAACTAGTTCATTGAACTAGTTCGTTCACGAACTACACAAGCCTACATGAAAGAGCCATCATAGCCGTGATATGCATACATAGGTTTAATAAAAAAAAAAAAAAAAAAAAAAAACAATAATTATTTGTCGTGACAAAACGCGAGATACAATCAATTTCCTTTGAGTAAGCATTTTAAGGTTAACATTAATATTAAGAATTTTTCTATAATTTATTTGGAAAAAAACATGATTTGCATTAACCAAAATTAAACAATTATCTTTGTGAGCACCACCTATTTAATTCAAAATAAATTTAATGTTGAGAGTGTACATATGCGTATACATACATACGTATATTTTTTAAATGCAAAAAACATTCTTCAGTTTTGACCTTAAAGTTTATTGGCGAAGAAAATATTGGAAAATAACATGCATGACTGGGTGCTGGGTCACAGTACGTATTTGCTCTTATAGTGAAAAATTACTCAATTTCAAAATGAAATTACAAAAAAAAACCCAAAGCAAACATGAACTTAAATAAAATGTCGCACAAAGTAGTAAAAGTTTCTTCAAACTTTAAAGATTGAGTGCAGTATAAAACACATAATTAAATATTATATAAGTGTTTGACCATTTAATAAATTGAAGAATGGAAATTTGAATATGGAAAAAAAACATGAAACGCGTTCTTTAAATTAATACAACAAGTACTTAAAATGTTTTCATCTCAGAATAAAGAACGTCATCTCAATTCTTGAAAAAATGTGAATTTTTGCAGAAAAACTTTTAAAAATCGTTGAAGCGGTTTTCTTAAAAAATATTTTTTTATATATAAAAAGGCCATGGGCATTTTGGGCCCATTTTTCAGCTTTGCTCAACAGTAATAAAATTTATTTCATATGAAAGCTAATGGAGAGTACTTTATTTTATTATACGGCCGGCGGCTTAATTGAAATCGAGCGCGAAAATGGTTATTTGACGCATTTTATAAAAAAAAAGTTTTTAAAATGGAAAATTTTATAAAAAAAAATGGCGACAACTAAAAAGTTTTTTTTTCCATTTTTGAAAACCATAAGTTTGTTCTTTCATTCCTTTTTTAAATCAACTTATTTCTGTTTATAGTTTTAGAAAAAATTGCTTGCAATATAAAAATGTTGAAAAACAAAAAGATTGAGTATTGATTCATTTTTCACAATTTTAAATACTAGGTTCTAAATTGGCTTTTATATTAACAGCCTCTTAGAATTTTTTATTTTAAGTTGTGAAAAAATTAGTACACTACATAACATATGTACGTACCTTGCGACATCACGATCAAAATAATTTACCCTAGAAATTTAAGTCAAAATTTGGACTTCGTATCCATTTCTGACTTGATTAGCCATAAAAAAAACTCCACCTTCCTATTGTCTAGCTCAAGTGTTTCCTGACAGTTCACGTAGTAATTAAAATCCTGTAAAAATTTATTGAAGCTTAATCACGTTTTTTTTTTAAATAATTTTTCGAACTTGAAAATTACCTTGATACTAGTTTTTGGTGCTCTTTGTTCAAAACGAATTTGTTCTTATAAATTAAAAATTAATTGGTCGTATTAATTAGATTTTTGACTGTTTAAACTATGTATGTCTAAGTATTTCGAAACAGTCAGAAATATGCTTTATTTAATAAAAAAAAAAAAAATATTACATTTGTCAAGGTCAACTTTAGCAAAAATTAGGAAGGATTTTTTAAAACTTGGACGACTGTCTTAAGTCAGACAGTGTTTTTTAATACGACCAAATATGTTTTATATGATTGATTTTTTTAAATAAAATAAAAATTTTATTCAACATTTTGACGGTTTACTGAAAGCTTAATTCGATGATTTTTTTCTCTAGTGTTTTCGTTACGAAATGTGATATTTTTTCACTTGAGTTTGTATTTTACTTCGTATTGTGTGATGTAAACTCGGCTTACTTTCAAACATTTAGGGCTATTTGCTAAAACAAAACTTAAGTATTTATGTTCAACTTAAATGCTTATGTTGTACTTTTTCCTCAGCGTAAATTGTCACATAAGCTCTTATGTTGAACTTAAATACTTCAGTTTCGTTTCAGCAAAACGAAACTTAAGTTTTTATGTTCAACTTAAACGCTTATGATCTACTATTTACTGAGCGTAAACTGTCATATACATAAGCTCTTATATTGAACATAAATATTTAAGTTTTGTTTCAGCAAATGGGCCTAAATAGGATCAGGGCAGTTAGATGCTAACCCTAGAAAAGTATCACAGTACTTTTTTATGCGTGTCGTCGTGTTTGTTTTTATTTTGATCAACAATAGTTTTCGTATCCACTTTTTCAGATTCACTTTTTCAGTACGAACATCATCATTTTTTGATTTAAACTCAAACAAACTCTTAAAAGATGTTTTCGAATTAACTCAGAGTCATCAAACTGTTTGAAAAATTGACTAAAATACTTAAAATTTAATGTTTGACATTTTCATGCAAATTGGTTCAAATATCGGAAAAGGTTCATTTTATACTCTTTTCAAAGTAAGAGAACTAAAACATTAAGATAGAAAAAGAAAAAGCTTTAACTACAAGTTCGAAGAGAGAGAATGTTGCTTATTTTACAAAGTTGTTTGTCCAAAATTCAAACATCCAATTCGTTGTTACATATTTTTTTAAACACTGCCAAGTGATACAGCATACAATTAATCATAAAATTCGATATTTTCCCCAGAAAAAGAAGTTGAAAAAGGTTTCAGGAGGATTCACCGCTGCATTGAAGAAATTCCATAAATGTCTGAAGGCTGCTGGCATTGAATTTGAAAACTATCTATGAGAAGTGGTAAGCAACAATATTCTACAAAAATATAAATCATCTTTTAAGTAAACTAATTTTCCTTAACGTCATATTTATATGTTTTAGCTTTTTTGAGTAGGAGGGACATTGAATTGCCCAAGACCGACGCACGATAGTGGCGGCGCAGCGATTACGCCCGCTACTTAAACAAGAAAGGCAGTCACTTCATGTCACTGATTCACCCACATTTTTTGAGCTACATGCAGCAAGATATTATGTACAATAAATTATGAATATCCAATCCAATGGTTGAATGCGTTGGCGTTGCATTCGGTGGCATCCCCGTCCGCATTTATGTATGTCTTCGTTGTCAGTAACATTGCCTACATAATGCTTAACTTGTATTGCTGTACATCACCCGCTGCCACCTTATAATCCAGCTGCAATAGCTACTGAATTGTGGTAGGTATGTAAAAACAAACAATCAGTGACAGGTTGAACATAAAAAAGTCAGTGCAGAACTGTCTATAGAAGGGCCTTGTGTGTATGAGAGGGCGCATTTTGTTACAATTTTTTTTATTTAATTTGTTTCCGATAAACACGGTCTTGCCATAACTTCCTAATTTTTCAAAACTTGTTGATAAACACTACAACGAAGAAAAAATCTCTGAGCGCTCTCAGCCACAACAACTGTTCTTTTGACAACCAAATTCAAATTTTTTTGTGGTGCGCAAGTGCAAAAGTGATAAATAAATACAAAATAAAGACGCAAAGTTAATAAAAATTAAAATAAATTGAACTTGTTATTATTTCTCGTTCATTGCAATAAGTTTTCTCCTTCAAAAATTAAATATTTTAAGCAAAAGTTGAAAGTTCTTTTTCAGAAGTTCAGCAGGAGAATATAACACATGAATTTTTTATAATTGAGCGGAGAATGTTGTCCCACGAAATGATTTCGCCTCCCTCAAATTGACATTGAGCGCTCAGTGAAATTTTATCCCATTTCCATTTTTTCATAGCAAGTGTAAATATTTCGTCAGATAGTATGAAGGTACTTTAAGAACGGCCCTGGTTACTGATGGCTGACTTTTTAGTAATTTAACTGATAAATGAAAATGATTTGTAGGTAGTTGCAATTTTAACAAGGCCCGATAACGTATTAAATTTAACATCAGATACTTGATTTATGAAGTAAGGAATGGAGATTTTCACAGTTGGACCTGGGAGATAAAACATAAAATTATTAAAAAAAAAAAAAAACACAAGATGATGAGAGATTGATGGGGACGACTCGATTGTTGTCTGGGTCATACGTGACTAACCATGAAAATTTGTTTATTATTTTTGTTTTTTTTTTTTTTGGTTAGTAGTTTCTTCATGGATGGATGGATCATGAACGTACCGAATCGACTGACATGAGACGACACTACAACGAAGTTCGACAAAGTATGTAATTGGATTGTGCTTTGCTCCAGTGAACCTTTGGCACGTGCGATTTAATTGAATGTAATAAGATACATGTGGTTAAATTAATTGGAATTTATTTTTTAGCCTTCCTAAAAAAAAAAAAAGTACCTATTAAAAATCAGTAAATAAGGTCGATACTGAAGATTCATAGTTCAAGAGAATTACTGTTTTAATTGTAAAATCATTACACAATAGAAGATATATTTAATTCAGCAGAAATCATTAAATTAAGTTACTCTTAATGGTTCTTTTAAGCATTGAGTTTGTTAAATATTACAATAAACACGTTGTTACATTTTCAACAACGTGCAATCAAGCAACATGTGTCTGATTATGTTATGCTTTTAAGATCCAGTTTTTCAGTGTGATGTAATCCGTGTTTCGGAGTAAAGCTCGAGATAACACCTTAAACATGAACTTAACTTATTTAAATCTAGAATAAACTTAAGTTATTCTACCAAATTTGAAACCGTGTAGGTATTCAAATTTTCTATGACGTATATAAATTTGGAATTTCAATTTTTGATTTATTTATTAATTTTTTTTTGTATTTCAATAAGATTCTTAAGTAAGTTTGCTATTTTAAAAAACAATTAAAATTGGGACATGTTAGAAATCGGAGTTCCAAAATGTAGAAAATGTTTTGATGCGGAAGTAATGCCTACATTTTTCATACGCATCAGCAACGCAAACTTTATTCTTTGTAGAAATATTACATTACATAAGTCTGACGTTTCGGAATGCAAAAGAAAATTAAATCGAAGCAGGTAAAACATTTTTGGATGCGCAGTAAATGCACATCTGATGAATTTTTGAACTCAGCCATCATTTCTAATAATCAACATATATTTCTTAAATTTCGTGAGATTACTTGTATTATCTTTTCTTTCAAGAAAAGCATTTTAGAACCGGGCTGCTTTTAGTTGATTGCGCTGGGCAAGAAACAGCAAATTGGCTAAAAGAGAAAGCCCCAAACCTAAGTGCATGGAAGGGCAGCGAATTGATGGCACGCGCGGGAGATGACATCCCCAAGATGCATACCATAACGCTGTTCTTGCCAAGAAGCAATGGGCAAGATGACAAGAAATCCTTGTCACTTATAGAGGCTCAGAATGATGGACTGACGGTGAAAGCCTGGAAAGTCCTTAACAGCAAAGCCGAAGGAAAAGGGCAGCTGATGGTGATAGGCATCGACGCTCAGTCAGCGGAGGCTATAGTGAAGGCAAATCACACCCTTCACTACAAGTTTGGGCAAATAGCCGTCACAGGCCTCCGAAAATCCACCACTCCTGGCTTATCAGAGTCAAAAGAGGCTAAGCGGGGGCAACCAACAGCCAATATTGGGGCAGCAGGCAAGGGCAAAATCACCGCCCCAACCACTGCTACAGTCACCCAACCCATTGCCTTCCCCACTCCTTCTCCGTCCTCAATCATAACCCAAAACCCATCCACAATCATTCTACCTAACCCAACCACCCAATCCTCCGAAGGTATCCAATCCCCACAACCTCCCAAAACAACCCCACAAAACCTACCCGTCGTCCAAGGCCAGGCAACACCACTGGCAAAAGAGGATGAAGGTCGAAAAGATGAAGAGATGGAGGGCATGGACCTCTCGCCCATACGGTTCGACCAGACCGAAGTGCCTCCTACCGAAGAGGAGGAAGAAGATCTGCTTGCAGATGAGGGGGCATTTGCCCCCATTCTGTAAAGTAACAATGCACGGACGCGGGATCAGCACCAGGCTAGCCCAGGCTAATCTGCATCACGCAAAGGCGGCATCAGCCGTCATAGCGCGAAAGTTCACAGCAGATAACCTAGGGATAGTGCTAGTCCAAGAACCCTGGATTTACGGGGGCCAAGTAAGAGGCCTAACATGTAAGGACTCAAAATTAATATGGGATACGAGACAAGACTCGCCCAGAGCATGCATAAAATTAAGAAATAATATAAATTTTATATGTCTTTCAGAATTTATGACGCGGGATCTGGTGCCAATACAGGCCCAAATATACATAGAAGGAAGTCCCCGCACGATGGTGGTAGCATCAGCCTACTTCGCCGGGAATGAAAACATACCACCGGCGGAAGTACAGAAGCTCGTGGACTACTGCAGCACCAAAAAACTACCGTTGATGGTGGGATGCGATGCAAACGCCCACCATACAACATGGGGTAGCACCGATATAAATCAAAGGGGTGAGTACCTTTTAGACTTTATTATCGAGAAGAATCTAGATATATATAACGTAGGGAACACCCCTACTTTTGTAACTAGAAATAGAAAAGAGGTCTTAGACCTAACATTCGGAACTCCGAACTTAAGTTGCTTGATTAAGGATTGGAGAGTCTCCAACGAACCTTCAATGTCTGATCATAGAATTATAGTGTTTACATTAGAAAACCTTCTGACAGAGAATACCTCTGGAAGGAATCCTAAGAAAACAAACTGGAATCTGTATAAAAATTTTCTCAAGGCAAACCTTGAACAAATAGGTCCAGTTAGAACGACTAACAGTCATTTTGAGTTAGAGCACATAGTTAATGAACTTAGTGGGGCCATAAATGAGGCTTATGAACTCAGCTGTCCACTAAAAACTATAAAAATGCAGAAAGATGCTCCATGGTGGAACAATAATCTGTCAAAGCTTAGATCCAAAGTAAGGAAACTCTTTAATGAGGCAAAAAGAACTGGAGAGTGGCAAAACTACTCTGCAGAGTTGACCAAATATAACGGGGAAATTAGAAAAGCTAAGAGAAATAGTTTTGCAACTTTCTGCGAGGGTATCTCTTCTACCCCTGCAGCTGCAAGACTACATAAAGCTCTAGCGAAAGAGAAGGCAGTAACATCGTTAGCACTTCGCAACCCTGATGGTAGCTTTACAGAAAATGAGGAGCAAAGGGCTACACTTTTGCTAAACACTCATTTTCCGGGCAGCTTACCGACCTCTAGTAACATAGTTGAGAGAATACCTCTCAAACCAAACCGGGAAAGCTGGAAGATAGCCTCAACTATCTGTTCAGCCAATAGGGTCGATTGGGCGATACACACCTTTCAACCTTTTAAGTCACCGGGAGTAGATGGCATCTTTCCAGCCCTTTTGCAAAAGGGAAAAGAGGAACTATTGCCGTATCTCATTAGCATACTTCGTAGTAGCATAGCACTTGGGCACATACCAAATCTATGGAGGAGAGCTAAAGTTATTTTTATTCCTAAAATTGGGAAAAAAGACACAACACATCCGAAGTCATTCAGGCCAATAAGTTTAACTTCCTTTCTACTGAAGACTTTGGAAAAGTTAATTGATAACTTTATTAGATCAGAGGTATTAATAAATATGCCTTTGAATCAACACCAGCATGCTTACAGAGCGGGAAGATCCACAGAAACCGCGCTGTATGAACTCACAAATACCTTAAAGATTGCTTTAGAATCGAAAGAAACGGCCTTATGTGCCTTCTTAGATATTGAGGGGGCCTTTGATAACACCTCTCATGAAGCTGTAAACAAAGCTCTCATAAGGAAGTGCGTACCCATCACCATAATCAGATGGATAAGTGAAATGTTAGGCACAAGAACGGCGGAAGCACACGCAGGACAAAATGTCCAGAAGGTCATCACAACAAGAGGCTGTCCGCAGGGAGGGGTACTATCACCCTTGCTGTGGAGTCTTGTAGTTGATGAATTATTAGAAAATCTTACTTCTCAAGGCTTGCGCTGCATCGGTTTTGCTGACGATATTGCAATAACAGCCTTGGGAAAGTTCGAAGAAACCCTTTGTGATATAATCCAAAAGGGCTTATCAATAACAAGGAAATGGTGTCTATCAGTGGGATTAAATATAAATCCCACAAAGACAACGATAGTACCATTTACCAAAAGGAGACTTCTGCCACGCATGAAACCTATCACATTAGCGGGAGAAGTAATTGAGATCCAGAGGGAGGTTAAATATCTAGGAATTACACTAGACAGTAAACTCCTCTGGAACAAACACGTCGAGATAACAATCGGTAAAGCCACAAAGGCCCTAATGATATGCAAAAGACTTGCAGGCAAAACATGGGGCTGCAAACCAAACATCCTGAGATGGATGTACACCATGATGGTAAGACCCATCATTACCTATGGTGCGGTTGCATGGTATAATAGAACCGAACTAGCCACAACTAGGAAATCCCTAGAAAAAGTACAGAGGCTCGCATGCTTATGCATTACTGGAGCAATGAGAACATGCCCTACAGCAGGTATGGAGGTTATCCTTCACTTGTCCCCACTACACGTGGTCGTAGAAAGCACTGCAAAGGGAGCCATAATGAGGTTTGCCAAGGAGGGAACTGGGACGGGTAAAATCATTGGTCGCAAAGAAAGAGACTCGATTTCCAGGTTCGCAATAACAAACCTCCTTGACATTCCTAGAGATGGCATAACCAAAAAGTATAACTTCGAAAGGAACTTTCGAATAGAGCTAAGCAACAAGAAAGAGTGGGTAGGCGAAACAGAGAACTACACGCTCAAAGCAAATGCCATCAAATGGTATACAGATGGATCGAGAACAACTGAAGGGACTGGGGCAGGAATCTTTGGGCCTAGAACCAAACTTTCCTTGCCGATGGGCCAGTCTACAAGCATCTTCCAGGCAGAAGTAAATGCCATAGGTAAATGTGCAGAATGTAATCTCGAAAGAAACTATAGAAATCAAAACATTGCCATCATGTCAGATAGCCAAGCCGCTCTCAAAGCCCTAAACTCATATACCATCAGCTCAAAACTAGTATGGGAGTGTGTGGGCAGGCTAAACGAACTAGGCAAGAAAAATAATGTCACACTTCATTGGGTACCAGGCCACATCGGCGTCCAGGGCAATGAAGAGGCAGACTCCTTAGCAAAACTAGGGGCAGCCACACTCCTAACGGGGCCGGAACCCTACTGCGGTATAGGAGAAAACGTGATCAAAAATAGAATCAAAACAGAAGAGGAGGAAAAAAGAGTAAAAAACTGGAAGGAACTCCCTAGGCTGAGGCAGGCGAAACTTCTTATTGGTAACTATAACCAGAAACGATTCCAAGCCTGTATCAGCTTAAGTAGAAATAAACTCCGCATTATAACGGGCCTCCTCACAGGCCACTGTAAGCTAAGAAGACACCTTAGTATTCTTGGCCTAGTGAGCAGTGCCACTTGCAGATTCTGCAATGCCCATGAGGAGACGCCGAACCACCTATTAGGCAACTGCGATGCACTCATGCACCAAAGACATAGATACCTGGGACATCACCAGATAGAAGAGAGCAGACTATCCTCTCTAAAAATACCCCAAATACTAAAATTCCTTAAGGAATCTAATTTGGAGGTTGAGCTGTAAATGAGCAACCTCATCACACAACTCTAAATGGGGGGCACAATAGATCTTAAGGTCGCAGTGTAATAACACCCAAAACTTTCCTTCCTTCATTCATTCATTCAAGAAAATAAAAATTCGTGTTTTTTAAAAACAACTTCATATGCGGTTGTTTTCGTTTTTTTTTCTAAATTACCGAAAAGATATTGATTGTAATAATGCCGTCACAAGCAAAACGGGCGTATCAAAGTTTGAAGCATTTTTGGAAACGTTTAACGTGTCTTATTTTTCTGTGAAAAACAAATTATTTTCAACTGTAAAAGGCTCAAAATCACTAGTGACAATGGGCACAACATATTCACATTCTGCTCTTTTCATAAGCAAAAAGGACCCATATGCCAAAATGATCTGCATATGTGCCTTTTTTGCTTAGTGTCTAGAACTTTATTGGTTCATGCGCCTCTTTACCCACAACACACTAGAATCCTAATCATAAATTGAATTGTCTTCGTGAATCTCTGAATATCTAGGAAAGTATGAAGCTTACACTTAATCAATTCAATGATTCACGACAGGTATGAAATGAACGAGTATCTCATAATTCGTGAGTGGATCACAAAACAAAACGCCGCCGCTCAAGAAGAAAAACCAAAAAAAAATCAAAAAACATACTTTCTTCCCATACCTTTACCACAGTCCCCTCATAGTTTTTGGTGGTTTGTGGCCCATGTGCGTGGCTTACAAAACGAGCTACTTGTTTTTAATGCAATTCTCTACTATGCACATTTTTTGTTTCTATCATGTGCAAGTAGGTACATTAATTTTTACAAAGTTGTGGCGGTCGTTAGAACGGCATCACTTTTTCTAGGAAATTCAAACTGCCGGGTAGGCGCGAAAAAATATTAATTTGGTTGAAACCCGCTTCATTAAAATTTAAAGCCATATTTTTTAGGTTTCTTTACTAATCAAAAAAGGGCGCAAGTCTATTTTCTCTTACAAATAAAATAAGTTAAATTAATGAACACGACAAAATAACATACTTTTTGTATTAAGAAATAAATTTAAAAAAAAAAACAATTTGAAGGTGCGAAAACCAAAAACATTAAAATGCATTTATCTGAAAACTACAAAAGTGGAGATTTTTACGCCCTTTTTGATTGAGACGGCAGAATAGTTCTTTGTATTTGGTATGTCTAGGAAAGCAATTCATAGAAAGTACACAACAAGAAATATTAGTAAATCTAGTTTATAATAAGACAAAATGACCTTCAATATTTAAACATTCTTCGGTTAAATTCACCAATATGAACTAATTGCCATAAACGAACCACAAAACTCTCACTTACTTACCTACCCAGCTTGACCGAACATCACTCTGTATGGCGTAGAAAAAGATTTATCTATCTATTTTAAATCAAAGTCTATTTTTGGAATGGGTGAGTGGACTTCGATTTTTATATACTTCCCATAGCCGTGATCGTCTAGTGGTTAGGACCCTACGTTGTGGCCGTAGTAACCCAGGTTCGAATCCTGGTCACGGCAATGTTGATGCATTGTCACGGGGGAAGTGTTTTTTTTTTTATTATTTTTTTTTTCAAACGCCATCAATGTCAATTTTATTGGAAATGAAGGTAACGAATTTAATTCTACCACAATATTGAGATCGTAAAATGCGATATTTCTGTAAAGTTTTGGCACGAAACTGAATTTGATTAACCCACCTTACACAAGATATGAATCTTTCTTTCACATTACAGTCAGTACAGTATGTATTTGTGCAATGTACATCTATTAAAATACTTTTAAGTTAAAGTCATCATTCAAGCAGGTAATGATATGATGTTACTATTAAGTTTTATGCGTCATTTAAATAAATAAAATTATAAAAATTGTGAGCATTCCTACAACTACTTTTCTCGTAAAACAAAAAAAAAAACTATTTTTCACAAATATAACAAATGAAGACATATTTTCGTTGATTAACTGCGAAAAGCAGCAGCAGTTTTTTTTTTTTTTTTGGGGGGGGTGGTGAGAGAGAAATGTCCGCGTTTCCACAAAAAGGCCCAACTCCTGAAACAATTTTCAAACTTTACCTTTTGAAGGAATGATTATGAAATTTTCAATAGCTTAACTTAGGATAGTTTAATTCTTAAAGAAACTACGGGTATTTTCTTATAAACAGAGATTTTTAAATGAATCGACAAGTTGCCGAGAAACAAGATTTTTGAATGCTAAAAAGTCAATTTACGAAAATAGGAATTGAAAAACTAAAGTTTCGGAAATGAAGGTTTTTAAAATTGAATTTTGAACTGTTCACTAACTTGTTGGTCAATGTAGTATAGTTTTGTAATTTTTATTTCCTCTTTATAGAATTGTAGTTACAAAATAAAATGCACTGATTTTGTTTTATTTATAAGGATTTTTATTTACAAAAGAGGAAAACAAAGTCAATAATATAATTAATTTAACACAAGTTTATTTGCAATACTTTTTGATTTTAAAACCATTCTAGGCACAACAAAATATGACATCATACAATGTCACACAATCTGTTCGATTGTCATGTTCTTTGAAAACATACTCGGCGCAAATGAAAAATTTTAATGTCTTATATTAGAAGGTCACACATGGGACATGGCCACCCCATGTTAAATAAACGCATACCAACTGTATCCTCAGGCTACTTTGAAAAAGATTTAAGAAATTAAGAAAAAAAAATATTTTTCAACGCACATTTAGTTATAATTGAAATCTTTTTGATTGTGTTTTATAATTGAAGTTAAAGAATGTTCAGTAAAAAAAAAAACAATAAAAATAATTCTAATTGTAAAATGCAAATTCCAATTAAGTAAAACATGAAACCAACAGTTCAATGACGAATATTTATTCAATAAATTAAACCTACTTTGGAAAAAAAGTAAAAGCAATTATTTTTTTTTTAATGATTGTATAAAATATGATTTATATGTCAAAGGATACAAAACAATATTCGTTATTGTTGCTGTCGGTCATTTATATAAAATATACCCGAGTTCGTAAAAGTAAACATGCTCAATCACTACTAAAAACAATTGCAAACAAAATGGTAGTAGTTATGTACATTTTGGGCAAAATTTGGTTTTATTGCTAAGAGCAAACATCAGCGCTTCTAAAGCAGTGAAACGGATTTCATTTGCCTGCAGAAATGCGACTTGAATGTGGCAGTGTTGCCCAAGTTTTACTTTTACGAACTCGACCATAGTGTTTGGGATTTTGAATAGTAAACATATTTGACCGAGAGCCCATAGCAAATTTTGGGTGTGAATGATAGCAAAATTTCACTGGTGTTTAGAGATAGATCTTTATTTTCTATATGCAAATATGCCGTGGTTGGGGCCTTTGCAGATAATATGCATTGAAAATGCGTTTTTTTTTCGACAGCCCAGATAAAAGGTATAGTACTGAAAAAAAAAAATAGATTCAAGAAAAGAGCTAAGTACCCTAGACATGAATATGGGGTTCCAAGAACTTTAGGTGGGGCCTTCTGTATGCAAGATGCACTGAAAAAATGCCAAAAATGGGTTTTACAAATAATTGCGATAGCAAAATAGTTCCTGTTCCCAATGATGGAGTGGTCCCTTCTCATCACCAAAATGAGCCTTCAAGATTTTTTTCCCTGGTGCCATCTGCCTGCAAGAATCATTCAATGAATGTAAAAAATCGATTTTACAGATAATTGTTATAGCAAAATAATTCTTGTGTCCAATGATGGAGTGGTCCATCCTCATCACTAAAATGAGGGTTCAAGACTTTTTCCATGGGGCCATCTGTCTGCAAGACTCACTCAATGAAAATTCTTTAAGTGAGTCTTGCAGAAAGATGGGCCCATGGAAAAACCCTGTAAACCCATTTTTTTTTCCAATTCGAGCGAAGCACGCAGATGCACACCCCATTTTAATCAAGAAAAATTGTTGTAAATGTTATAAATTAGTATTGGCAAACAATACATATTAAATACCTACATATTAAATATATTTTTTGTAATCTTTCATCCATTTTTGAACTACCGACTGCTGACTAAGGGGTAAATTGAATATAAAAGTACCGACAGGTAGGTATTTAAGGAAGTTTGTTTCTTCTAAATTCTTTTATTCGAAGGACCTGCAGCTTCTGATATATTCAAGTTAATAGTAATAAAAAGTAAATAAAAGTAAGTAAGTTTATACTCTTTACGATCTACCTTTAAAGTTTAAGTGTGTGTGCTTTTGCACAATATTTACACACTATAGGAAGATAGATAAAAATGTACAAGAATTTTCATCAATTAATAAAGAAAACGTAGGTAATCTTCGAGTTTATAAATACTAAATGACAATTATTATGCAAATCAAATGCCATACCCTCTCGGTAAACAAATAATACTGCAATATACAATACGCTGGTATACTAACCTCCAAAGCTCCATCATAAACCTTGCCGTTGTCGTCGTTTCGCGTAGTGTTGAACTTGTACCGGATTGTTTAGGAGTTGTAATATAGTGACTCAGGAATCAAGACCACAGCATGAATCTTTAAGGTACCTCCGTGCCACACACAGTCAACAATACTGTCCTCGTCGAACAGAGCGCGACGTGATGTTGTCGTTTATCTGTTTTTTCTGATTCTGTTCTGTTCCAATCCAAGTCCATGCTGTATGCATAAATTGCACCTTGACTGAGGTGGTGGCTGCATGGGACCTGGGAGTCCATGACATCAAGTTGGCTAGAACGCCACATAGTCTACACCGATTGTGTGGTGGCACGCTTGTCAGAGTTTTATGCTAATGTTACTATACACAATGAACATTGTGTTGTGCCACCGGGTATTTGCTATAGAAATGTAAAAAATAAACAAATAAGAATTAAAGTAATAAATTTTCTCATTGAATATGCTAGTGCGCTTGGTAAGTGCAGTATGAGTAATTACTTATAAGGCTTTGAGTATGCCGTTCCAACTAGATTGAATTGGAATTTTCAATACCAAATTGACCTTAAAGGCAAACAAATTCCTTTAAATTTAATTAAAAACATACAAATATGTACATACCTAATCAGCCTTCACCAAGTTATGGGTAAATATGATTGTTTCGTTTTTAATAAATAGTGAGCATCAATAACTATAAACCATACAAAAGTATACATTTTTTTTTTCTTCAGCACATTGAATTAACTAAATCAAATTTCATACATAAATTATTAAAAACCACACATTTTTGAATGAAATAAAAAAACTCATTCACGAAAATACCAAACCAATGCACCGTATTAAAAAAATTACAATACCACAAAAAAAACAAGGTTGCTGGCGCAGGACGAAAAAACGAAACGGAAACAAAATGCATGCCTATGCATGAACATAGAACCGTTTACCACTACATTCAAACTTTTTATAAATCAACCTATGACCAGGGCTGCCACTTCAAATTTCAATAAAGTGGTAGATTAAGCTTGAAAAAGAGGTAGATTACAATTTTCCGTGGTAAAATTTTGTTTAAAAATAAAAGAGAAACTATATATTTTTAGTGCCTGTTTACATTGTATTTTTTATGAACGGCGCGCATCTAGTGAGATGGGTAGATTTTATGGTGAGTAAGAAAGAGAAGGGTAGATTCCACCCATTTGGGTGGGATCACTGATCTCTATATGACCCTGTTTAGATTGGAAAGATTGAAGCCGGTATCCCGGCAGTTTGTAGGAAAGAGAAGTGCGGGGTGAAGGGTTTCGTGAAGTGGCCTAATGAGTATCATTTGTTGTTGTTTCAATGGCCAAAATTTCAAAATTGTTGTTGTATCAATGTATTTTGAGGCGCCTCAAAGTTTATAATCTAAACACGACGACCCTCACCATTCCGCACTCAATTTTTCCAATCTAAAAAGGGTATATTAAGGCTCTCCCAAGCCAACGCGATTAATCGACGCGACAATAGAAAACAATAACAACAACACGTGGTTGTGAAACAAAACAATACGTTGTTATTATTGGCCGCGTTCGGGGGGCAAGCCAATTTGTGTTGTTGTAATCCCTTGTTGAAAAACTTCTGATGTCAGCTGATGCCACAACAACTCAAGGTATCTGAAAATTTTTGGGATAGGTGGATAGCCTATCTCACTACCACCCGAACGCAAGCATTGTTTTCTATTGTCGCGGCGATTAATCGCGTTGGTTTGGGAGAGCCTTTATACCAAAGAAACTGAATATGAAGAAATGAATCCTCGGCTGTCATTTGAGTTTGCCTACAAGCTCTATCAGATAAGAAATGAGAAAGTATGTGTAAAAATGGCGGTATAAAACTCATACATTCACAGTATTTATCTTCACAACTTACACATTCACAGTACTTATCTTCACACCACCCTGCTATATTGTTGTTGGATTTCACATCTATTTATCGACACAAAATTAAATTACAAATACAACAATGTAAACAAATGGGTTTTGGAGGGTGAAACGTACGAAGGATTCATTTCTTCCTATTCAGTTTCTTTGCTTTATACACTATACACTAGATAGTGTATAAGGCAGCGTTGCCACAAAGAAAAAAATTTTGAGGGCCACTTTGAGGGCCATTTCCTTAAAGTGCGGGCCACAATCCGTGAGAAATTTTGTTTTTAAGTTGTAGGTAGGTAGGTCGCTAATTGTTTGGCAAACAACGTTTACATTAGCTTTGTTCGTGTATACTGTTCAAAACTACGAATTTCTACACACTTTATTTTTTTTTATGAACATTTAATTATTTTTGCTGAAAATTTGTAGAAATTAATTATTTTTTATAGAAAATCTGTTGTATAATTTAGAGAGCAACATCTGAGCGCTCAAAGATTTTTTTAAGGGGGACCAAAAATCTCAAATAAGAGCTGAGATTTTTTTCGGAGATTTCGACTATAAAAATGTTTGTATTGTTCAAACAATTAAACCTGTATTCATAAATTTTAACCCACTGATTTTAGCGGATTAACTGGTAAAGCCAATAAGGTCTAGTTGTACAAACGTGGTTCAATATTTAACTCACGATTTTTAGTTCGGCGGATTAACTGACTGACACTAACATGCTTGAACCAGTGTTGAACCTCAGATAATGCATTTAAATCGGTGGATTTTTAAACATTAAATTTTAAAGTCTAATCTAAACCACGGTTGTTGTACATCTGGATCTTGGTCAAAACGGCTGTTCGTTTTACAGCCACATTGTAATTAATATCAAAGCAGTAAATAAATATAAAACGAAAATGGAATAAAATACAATAAAAATTAAAAAAAAAATGAAATTGAAATAAATTACGAAGTGTGGGCCATTTCTTGGTGGCCCGGGGCCAAGGGCCAAAATGAAAAACAGAGGGCCGAATGGCCCGATCGGGCACATTATGGCAACGCTGGTATAAGGCCCATCGCCCACTAGCTAACTTTTTGTTGCTCGGAATTGCCGTCAACATAGAGCAACAAAAGTTGCTTGCATTCACCCACTATGCAATTTCCGAGCAACTTTGTGGGACTAGACTTTCACTTTTGTCGCCATATTGTTTTTGTGATGGCTGCTTTCCGGTTGTCTGGCTATGTATAATCGTGAGTTGGCAATGCGAAATGAATTAATTTTTATAATTATAAAATATTATATTATTTATTATTAATGTGTAGGTACTCACATTGTTGAAAAAAAGGAAAGCACATTCCATTTCCAGAAATTGGCCAAAATGACAGATGGTACAGGGGAAATCCACGCCATTTTGACAAGCGGAAACGCTATTTTGACAAATAAGGATGCCGGCAACAAGAAATTGCCGATAAAAAAGTTCTGCGAGCTACTCCGAGCAACAGAAAGTTGCCTAGTTTGCGCTCTCCCATATAACCTAATGTAATTGGATTGGGAGCAACAAAAAGTTTCTGGGGCTAGCAACAAAAAGTTGCCTAGTGGGCGATGGGCCTTCAAGTAGGAATATATTTACTTACCCTGTAGGGGAGAGACAAGAGACCTGGTCGTTCTGTCGGTGCCAGCGGTGCCGGTGCCTTTGGTATCTGGATGCTCTCAACTTCCAAAAAGAACCTAAATTGGGTGCGATGGGGTGTGATCCTCCCCGCTAATTGCTCATCAGATCACACTCGAGGTTGGCCCCCGTAGTGGGAGCATCGTGGGATTGTGGTTTCATGTCAAATACGGCAGCGCTTGGTATTTCCGGATTTTCGGATCTTGAATACAAGAGGTACAGATAAGCCTCCGGAGTTTAGCAAAGGTGGAGAATAGCCCTACATATTCTTTAATTGCAACTGGTGCGGCCGAGCCATACCAGGTTGCTGGTTGACAATATCAACTACTTTACGGAGGTAGTTTCCCGTGAGATTAATGGGCATGTGCTCACGTAAAACTTGACTCTATCTGTAGAGCAAATGTGCGGTTAACTTTATGTTGGTGTAATTTGGCTTGATGTGAAAATTTTCTTAATGTGAATTTTAAGGAGCTCAACAAAACACACAAATTATGTAGATCAATACAATTATTGTTGTCAGTGAGTTCTCAAATTGGTCAAGTCATGGATCAGCCTTTTAGGCTGGTCCATTTGTCTATACAGATATCTATTACCTATACCTATGCAGATCATCCTTATATGTCCATTTGATGGTGGTAGTACGAAAACCAATCAATAAAATTAATCAACTTAATAGATACCGAGAGAGGGAGGAGCCATATTAAGATTTATTTAGCGTTTAAAGTAATGCCGATCGGTATTGAAAGTTCAGCTTAGAGTTTGGTTCGTTTAAAGGTGCAGCGCATTATACAAAAAAATAAACTGCTTGCATAGATACACCATTTGAATGGCAAATTATTATTTTTGTTGTCTAAGCAAGGTAAACTTGGCCAGGCCTGCCTGCTGTATACCTATACCAACTCTGCAAATAAGTAATATAAATTCATAAAAAAGTGTGATATATGAGTTGCCAGATAATGTTTGGCCTTTTGCCAAGTCTGGTCAATGGCAACAACCAACCATATAGCCATTTACCCAATCACCTATACAAAATTCCAAAAGCCTGTACCTATATTGCTTGTATATAGTTATTTATCGATTAGAACCTATCATCATGTCTTTCCTTACTTTAGAATTATTATTTTTTTTAAGTTTATGAGCGTCTTTATTCACACTTTTAAGTAAGCATTTTAATTTACATACATCTCATTTAATAAAGAATATGAAATAGGTAGGTTTTTTTTTTTAATACGTTGCTCTGCGTGGGAGGCATTATTTATTCAATTTGTGGTAAGGTAATTGCGTGCCGAAAATAAAAGCGGAATAAACAAAAATAAAATTGTCCTATAATTTATCTCTACATAAAATAAAGGCACATAGAGGTATACAAAAGTGTTCATTTATATTTCAAGTTTATTTGATTTTTGAAAATTGTTTAAAGAATTAAAAAAATGTATATTATTTTATAGTTTTTTTTTTTTTTGGTTTAACTATGGGATGTCTAGAGAATTATTTGTGTCACGATCGTTAAAAATTTACTACTGTTTATATTTGAAATATACAGTCAAAACCCATTTAGTCGACGTTTAAGCGAATTTGTCGACTACAGTGACATTTATAGCCAAAAAAAAAATATTTGTTTGGGCCCAACTTTCAACATAAATTTACTTTCATTATTTCAATGATTGCACTACCTTATCAATCATCATTTAAGTTAGGCCAAAATGAAATTTTATTGCCCAGATATATTATTATTAGACTTTATTTTGGCATCAAAGTAATCAAAGATTTAGACTTCTGAACATCTTAAAATTAATCATTAAAATTTTCGATCATGAATTTCAATGATAGCTATAACTGGCGCCTTAGATATATATTATATTTACTTACTAAAGGTTGCGCCACCTAGTATCAATCTGGGTCTCTACCACTGATCTCTATAATACACTGGATAGCGCATCCATACAAGAAAGTTGAAGCCATTTGAGAATTATGTTATAATGTTGAGTTGCCTATTTTTTTTTGTATAACAGTAAAACTGTATAAGAAAATGAAATGCAAAATTTTTTACAAAATTGCAACTAAAATATTTTAAATTCACTTTTACAATTATTTTAAGTTACAAAAAATCAAATTTACAAACAAGTGATGGTTCTTTTGCTTTTTTTTCTTAGAAATTTCACTTTGGTTTTTGCCCTTCTTCGGTTGTAGTAGAATTTTTGAGATTTTAGCAACTTGAACTGGCCTTCTCAGCCTCACTGAACATACCTAAAGTGTTGAGTTGCCTCACATACCTAAAGTGTTGAGTTGCCTACGTACTTGTCATCTTCATATTGGAATAAGAAAAACTGTTATACTTTGTAGGGAATCCACTATCCAGTGTGTTATAGAGATCAGTGGTCTCTACCAATAAGCTTCTCAAACCAGCTTCATGTCTGGCTGTAACTGTTGTCAGCTTCAAATTGGCATCAAAATAACCTCTGATTTTGCATTTTATAGGCCTAAATCTTAAATTTAAAAAAATTCAATGAAAGCTATTAGCTGGCACCTAATAAATCTTGAAATACTTTAACTTATAACAATCTAGATTTAGAGAGCTTTCGCTGTAGTTTCAACTATAAATTAAGTTATTTAACCAGTCGAGCATAACAAGAGATCTAGAAAAATATATAAAAACAAATAAATAATAATTAAACAGGGTCAAATATACAAAGTATACAGAAATATCTACAAATGTATGTTTTTGAAGCGTGTCGATGAGGCCCTTAAAAAACAATTGTTTATAATAAACATGTCATAATCTAAGAGGCCTTAGATTTAAATGTGTTAATTTAATAAAAATTTAAGAAAAAAACAACATAAATAAAATTTAATCTAGTAGAATATTATTTTGTAATTGAAATTAAAATAATCCTCTCCTATGTGACCATAAACAAAAACCCTCTTTTATTCAATGAAAATACCAAAACAAAATTTTGAATTTATAATCTCAAAATTTGAATCGTGTATGTATTATGAATATATTTATTTTTTCTTTCTTATTTCAAATGCAAATTATATTTGTTTTTAGAATCATTTCCTTATAAATCATCTTTGTTTTATTTTTACTAAATAATAAATAGCCTCTTCTCAAAAGCTTAATTCTTTTTTTGGGTTTAAAAGAGAAAAAATAATAATAAAAAAATATTTATCTTGCAAATTAGGAGGGGGGGAAGGTGAAAGACTTATATTAAATTTATGTTAATGTGATTTTTTTTTTATTTTAATTATATTTCGTTGATAGATGTTTGTCCTTGAGTTGAGTAAATTAAGAGGAGCAATAAATGTTGTTAAACGACAGGAAACAGTTACTTATTGTTTTCATTTTATTTTAATGTTGAAGTGCATTAGCACATGAATTTGGATTTAACTGATTTGTTTGACAGAAATGTATTTTTTTATATAACATGTTTTATTTTAAGTAACGTTTGTTGAAAAACAAAAAAAGAAGAAGTCACAGGTTCTTTTGGTTGAAGGCTTTAAAAGGGTTAAAGATCGAAACTCTCATGGAAGACATGAGCGGATTTGATGTTTTGTTGAAATTGACTTAGTTTTATTTTAAACGAGATTAACACACTTGAAGTTTCGTACGTTAAAAAAAAAACTGCACGTATAAATACCGTTCTATAGTTCGTCCAATAAAGATAGTCAGTACAGGGAAGATAGAACGTTTGGTTGCAGCGTAGTGCATAAGTCTATCGCATATAAAAGCTCTTATTGCGATGCCGTAGTACTTCGTAAATACTTCTTTTCATCCTTAAGGGATAGTTCACAGTTCAATAAAAAAAAAACTTTTCAGCAGAAAATTGTTTTTTTGCGATAAAATCACTCCCATAAGAAGTACATGTATTTTTTTTTTCGAGGAGGAACTGTATACTAGGCTTAAAACATTAACTCTGTAATCTCTTCAACACAAACTATAGAAAAAAGAGTAGTTGGCTCGGGTAATCTTAGCAACTCTAATTTTGTGTGAATACCTTTAATAAACACAACGGCAAGAGATCGTGATCGTGAACATGATTGGTTATTGTGGGCGAAATTTTGGTTCTAAAAAAAGGTATTTATGAGGGTTAGGTACTTATGCGATAGGCACTTAATCGGGTTTTACTGTAGTGTCTTATTTGCATAAGCCTTTCACAAAATACTCGTATATTTGTCATTATTGAATGTTTCTTCTAAATAATTATAATATTCCATATCATAGCACAGTACTCTAGAGAAATTGACGTTAAATAGCTTGTCGGAAAATGTTCCTGTCCTGGATTAGTTTCTTTCAAATTTTGTTTTTTTTTTTTCAAAAACTATTAAATTGTTTAAATATTTTGCTGCTAGCATAGTAATAATCAGCAGTATTTATTTTTTTTTTCTAGGTATTCGTCATTGACACAAATGGTGGTGATGTTTAATTCGTGTAATAAATTTGACAATATTGACAGGTCTGCCGTGATGGCAGAGACAGACATAATCATAGTGTCTGCATTCGTGGGTAATCATTTTTTACAATAAATTTAACTTGCAATTTAATGCTGAGAGTGGATCACCCTGGTAATTTAAAATGCTGTGTCTGTCGTTGCAGTAGAATATAGGCGCACTGGAGTTAACATGTACAAATTAATGCGTTAGGCGTTTCTATACTCATTGAGCAAGCATGAGTAAAGCCACCTCAGAGTTTAAGAAATTATGTGTGAAACACTACGATCGATAGAGACTTATAAAAAATAATGACAGGGAGTGTTTTAAATTAAGCTTTAATTAAATGTTTGGCATAATGGGCATATATGAGCATGCAAGCGGATATTTCAAGAAATTTGAACTATCTTTATTAAATACCGGGAGTCGGGAGTGCAAACAGTGAAAGACACTTATCGAGGATTTTATTAACATTCACCTTTCTTTTCTCCTGCTCCCCCTAAATAAATGTACCTACAATGTACTATACATACAATTCCGGGGCTTATTTTTCTTTGAATCACGAAATGATTTTCAAAAGAAACCAGAAGATTTTATATTAAAATTGTTGGTGTAAAACGTACATAGATTTGAAAAAAATCAATTTATTTGACGTATGTTCATCTCAGAGATTTCTCCACGTCAAAAAGTGAGCAAGCGATTTCAAATTCGTTTTCCTCAGAAAAACTTCTTTGACAGCAAAACTGAGAAATTTTGCTGAGGAATCCTGTTCATATAAATCAGATTTCTGAGGGCTCTGAGATCCCATTTTCCTGAACATGCCGCTTTACATTTCAAAATTCTACGTGTGTCATTTTCCGTTGGATTTTGGGAGTGTTCCATTTCCATATTGAAAAGTATGCATTTTTTTCACTCCTTTACTCCAAATTTTCCATAGGTATTCTATAAAAATGGAACACTCCCAAAAATTTAAATAGTTACCATGTTATGATATACATAATGTTAGTTGGAATTGATTAAAGTACAAAAATTGAAAAAAAAAGTCCGAAAAGTTAGTCCAATTCGAAATCCATCACACTGAACAGGAGCACAAATTAAGTACCTGTCAACTGCCAATTTTACAGTTATAACCTGTATAAAAAATCTAGGAACTATAGGAACACCGCTTAAAGGCCTTCCACACTATCCCACTGAGTATATTGACACATGTCAAAAAAGGGGGAAGCATAAATCCTGTATAATAGTGTGGAAACAAAATATGAAATTTCATCCCACACGACTTTGACAGCCCATCTCACACAATTTGACATGTGTCAATACACGAAAATTTTTAAGATTGGTTCTAAAACCATCATACATTGGCCAAGTTCATGACACGTTTTTGACAGATCTAAAAATTCAGTTCTGAAAAACGTAACACTGAACGCACAAAAAAGTCTGAAATTATTTATTCTGTTTTTATTATTTTTTGCACTTTAAAATCAAAATCCGAAAAGCGATACGAGACCCAGACGATCAGACCACACACCAAAAAAAAAACTGGATCAAGAACTGTTTTTTTGTTGCTTTTAGCTTTTAGCTCAGATAGAATTTTTAGAAAACCAAAATCATGGAAATATTTGCTGTTGCCATGCCTTAGGTACCTACGGTTAGACTAAGTTTCAATATTTTTCGTTTTTTTACAAGAAACAATCAATCATCAATTTAAATTTAAATTGAAATCTCTATTTCTTTACTTTTTTTTAAATAAATGTCCTTAAAACATAATTCCCTCGGGGTCAGTTTGACTTGCAATTATACAGAACTTATGTTCTAATTGCCTTATGTATTAAGTTGTCTGTTTAAAAATATTATGATAGCATCAAGGATATGACCTGTTTGTGCTCATCATTCAATCAATCAACTCTGCACAATCACCTTCTTATAATATTTCTCGACGACTTTATCAATATTCTCAATCTCTTGCGCAATTAACTGTGAAAATTTATAGTGATGCACTAAGTAAGTGTAAATGAAATATGACATACTTAAAACGTATAGTGCACCGAAGAGAAGAATGCACAAAGAACCGCATCATATACAACGAACCAGACTTTGTGCCGCTTTGCTTGTCTATCATTCGCGCATAGCCCTATTTTCAATTACCTACATATTTATAAACTAAAAACTAGGTATGTATATAACAGTTGTATATAATAGGAATTTTCAAAAGCGAGCTTTGTTTTTTCTAGAAACATGGGCATAGAAATAAGGGTTGTATCTTGTACTTTTTTATAAATTCAGGCGCCAGGCATTTAGGTCGGTGAAAGTGAAAGTCTGTCACCTTGACATCTGTCACTTTGACATCTGTCACATTGACATCAGTCACTTTAACATTTTCGTATTGGCTATAAATATTAACTAGGGGCGATCAAAGTTAGTTAGGCCCTCGCCAATTTTATACCATTTTGTATCGAGAGACATTTTACAGCCGATCCGGTGTTATACGAATAAGGCCTGCTTTCTTTAAAATCCAACGTAGCGTACGGCACTAAATTAAACGGAAAAGAATTTTAATTGACATCTTATAAAATTCAAAGGGTTGAGAGTTCAGTTGAAGAATGAGGTACATATACCAAGTCTTAGTTCGCAACATAACACTGTATAATTTCCACCCGCAACATGATATTAGCTATATCAACACGAAATTAATGAAAACATCTAATTTAGGGGCGTACAAATTTCACACCTTTGCAATAGCCTACTTTAGGAATTCAAGTACCTAATTAAAATTACAACATATTTTATGACTAAACTTACCAATATAGCTAGCTTGTATGCCTATAAAATTCTTTTCACTTAATTCGTCTCTACGCTGTCAGTCTGGGCTGCTGTTGCAACGCGGTGTCATTATGTAAGCGAAAGTGAATTGAAATCCCGATCCCCACCATTCCGGTGACTGATGGCTGAGGCAGCGAGTCGCGCCGATTTAGTGTGGTTCCGCATGATGGTCTCTTTTGTTCTGGCAAATAAGCTGGCGACGACAGTTTGGATGATTGGGGTGGCCCGTTGTCGGCATACCTGAAAGTTAGATTGGACATGGTTCATGAACTTCTAAAAACATTAGATTGCCACTATACTACATACATATATAAAAATAGATAGAGTATTGGCCGGAAATCCAGTTGTTTTGAATGGGGTGCCAAAGAAAAATAAAATCTGAATAATATGTATATCTGATGTGCCTAACCCGGATAATGATAATATAATTTGTTGCACCCGTTCAAGGCCATAGATTCAGTTTATAGCGTTATTGTTTTTATTTAATATGAGAAACTGAAAAAAAAAAAACTGAAGTCTGTGCTTTCGTGTTTGGAACGAATTTGTAAAACTAAACAAAGAGTATGTCCCCTTTCACACGAAGAAACTAGTTGCTGGGAGATTTTTTTGGAGTTTTCTTTTAATTTCCTAAAAAAATTTCCTGTACTACCTTTCACAGGAAGAAACAAATTCGTAGGAGATTTTCTGTATTTTCCTTTGAACAGTACCTCGGTTTAACACCTCATACGTATAGTATGAAGAGGAATCTCTTGAAATCGTTGACCCCCTTACTTTCTGCCCTTTTCTCAGAAAAAACCCGAAAGTTGCTGGAAACTCAGTTTCCTCGTGTGAAAGGGGACTATAGGTATGAATGAAAAAGGTGATATATTAGTGCCTGTTTACATTGTATTTTTGATGAAGCATATTTTCGTTCATCAAAATGTTCCTTGTGTTTACATTATAGAGAAAAAATCCTTTCATTTCAATCTACCCATCCCTATCTCACATCCTTAACAACCATATGTATCTCTCACTCACACTAAAAAAATTCTTCACACTAAATCCGAAAACATTTTTTGAAACTGGCGCATCGGCGTAATTTGGATGGAATTAACCCTTCTCTTTCTTACTCACACAAAATCTACCCATCTGACTGGATGCGCCGTTCGTCAAAATGTAAAAAGGCACTTAAACCTTGACTGAGTTCCAAAATTCATCAGATGCGCATTTAAGGCTCTCCCAAACCTACGCGATTAATCGCCGCGCCGCGATTTGTTTGACAACCACATGTTGTTATTGTTGTTTTCTTTTGTCGCGGCGAATAATCGCGTTGGTTTGGGAGAGCCTTTACTGCGCAAACTGCACATCAAAAAAATTTTTAACTGCTTCGATTTAATTTTTATTTTTTTCATTCCGAAACGTCAGACTTATGCAGAGTAATATTTCTACAAAGCATTAAGTTTGCGTTGCTGATGCGTATGAAAAATGTAGGCACTACTTCCGCATGAAAACATTTTATACATTTTGGAACTCAGCCCTTCTTACTAATTTCCCCTAAAAGTCCGACCGAAACCCATTTACTTATACACTGTTGTTCTTGTAATGTTCTTTCAAGAAAATTGGAAGTAACCTATTAACAGATTTTTTTCTGATTTCATTTTCACGTCTGTTTAGTAAGTATGACGTCATTGGTTCGAATTTTTTTTTATCAGGGGTGTATAGCGAAATATTTATTAATAAAATTAGAAACTCTCAAAAATATCCAGGTCAATCACATTTATCTCGGTAGTCGATTTACTAAAACGCAAGTCAACCTACATGGATCTAGGAGCGAAAATTGGTATACCGTTAAACCTTCAAATCCGTATCTGGGTTATACCTACATTTCCAAAATTTGGCAGCATGAGAACTTGCTTCGGTATCTACATAGTTCCGAATGACCAAAAGGATATTTCAGATTTCAATTTGTATTCTCAAAAAACAAAAAAAGATTTCCGTAATCAGATCAACAAAAGGTTTTTTTTTTTCATATGATTCAAAGATTTCCACATCTATCTTCTTCTAGAAAAATATATGTACACAAAAATAAAAACAAACTCTGAATATTTAAACAAACGAACAGTTTAATTTCCTTGAAAAATAAAATCTACACAGAATCTTTAGAATTTTTGCAAAACCAAAAACAAGCTTGAACACTCGGAAAATTATTGTGTTTTCTTGGTCTTGACATGTAGAGGCTGTCCGCTTTGACCGCTGATGAAATTCCAACCAGTCTTTAACTTGGAACGCCATTCTAATGGTTTATCCTTAAAAATAAAAAAAATAAGAATATTTTCAATAATTTTCTATAAATTGATTTCTTTAACTTACATCAAGGAAATTCCCAAGGATGGGAACAGCATAAGCCATCCACACACACAAAATTATAAATTGGCTGAAGTACATCTTGAAATTATCGAAGTCTCCGGCTCCAGCGGTTGTTGTTGCTTCGTCAGACATTTATTGTTAGTTCTTAAATCAGTTTGGAATACCTAATAAAAAAAAAGCTTCCAATTGAATATTTATTCTTTCTTCAAAATGATGCTTATTCGGCAAAATTCATAGAATATCTAAAATATTTTTTTAATTTTTAAGTATACAGTTTTTAATAGATTGCTAAGAAATAAAAATTATAAAATCTATTTATCGTATCAAGTAGTAAATTTTAAAGTAGATTTTTAAGTATAAAAGCATTCAGGGTTAAGCAGAACCATATTGGTTTACTATCTGAATATCTTAGTGCCAGTTGTACAATCGAGGTTTAAATTTTGATCCGTGGTTCAGGAATTTCAACTCGCCAATTTAGGCGGGTTAACTGAGGTTCAACGATGGTTCAAGGTTCGAATACGTACTAAAAGCCAATTACATGCCTGAACCATCGTTGAACCAGAGTTAATCCGCCGAAATTGGTGAGTTAAAATTCCTGAACCACGGATTAAATATTTGTACAACTGGCCCTTAGTAAATTTGTAGATTTTGGTTTGGTTACTTCCTTATCGACAATTTACTAGCTATTACATTGCGGAAAAAGAGTCCACCGTTTATCGAGGTCATTCTTTTCTTTTGCGATAAAAAAAATTAGGAGTTTATACTATGGTTTAGGACATTGGCCTATCCGTTATCATGTGAGACGTTCAAATGAAGACTATAAATAGTAAAAACACGGTGAAACGACTCAAATCGAAAGACTGCATATGGACAGAAAAATAGTACCTAAAAGCATTACCTCAGTTTTTCCCCATAGAATTCAAGAGCTCGAGCTTTATCTATACGACAAGGTCACTCCTAAAGCATTAATTCTCTAGTTCCAGCTGTACAATCATGGGTTAAAAGTTTATCCTTGGTTTAGGATTTTTAATTCACCGATTTCACATATCTGAGCCTTGAGCTTGAACCATCGTTTGAACCTCAGTTAATCCGCTGAAATCGTCCAAATAAAAATCCTGAACCACGGATCAACATTTAACCCACAATTGTACAACTTGGGTTCAAGATTTTTAATTGACGTATATCGGTTCAGGCATGTACATACATAGCTTTAGCGCATACACTTGAACCTTGAACCATATTTAAACCTTAGTTTATTTGCCGAAATCGGTGAGTTAAAATTGCTTAACGATTGATTTAATATTCCCCTTTTAAGTGGAAGAGAAAATCGGAAATTTTCACAACCGATCGTAGTAACAACACCAATGTTGTTATAATTTATAAACTCTCAAACGAATTTCTACTCTTTTGCAATTAATTCATATTGCTTAAGTGTTTAGTGTGGGTAGCTTTTTAATAGCGTCCATTGAATACCAAGAATAATTTAATTAATTTGCATACTCAAGGCATATCCCGCGCACAACAAATTCATTCTATAACTTCTATTTATAGAGTATTCGCAATCCCAAACTAATCCCCTTTTTAAACCTTGTCCCACAGAAAAAGAACACATTAACATGCCCAAGACACAAATCATTCAGTCAATAGAACCAAACCGCAAAGCTTCCGTCCTCTTATACATTCAGTCCCAACATCATAACGAAAACTCCAGCTTATAGCCAAACAAAATTTGACAGCCATATCGTGTTAGTCAAGCTTATTCAAATGACGTCTCAGATGACACATTCGATCCCCTACTCGACGATGGCACACTTCACATTCATTTTTTGAATGGAATACTTGAATCATACCAACTCGATGTCATGACTCAGGCTTTAATGTTCCCTTTCATGGAGGAGTAAAACGATTACCATTTTATTCAAGGACACACTACTTTCAATTAGGTCACAATCACACAAATCAAACAGGTCGTCGTGGTGCCCAGAACAGTGTTTTTTTTTTAGTATGTGTGATTTATGGCTCGAGTCGTTTACACAGGAATGGGGTAGGGCTTCTTAAACTCGGCATTCCATTTCCATCCAAGCACAAGATCACGATTATTGTCATTGCCATCTGGTGCATGCAAGAGTTGTAATTGGAATTGGAAGGTGGTGGGTGGATTTTAAATGTTGTGTTTATTGCTTTTCGACCAGGAATTAATGACATAGGATCAATATCAATGTTAAGTGATTTTTCTTAAGATTTATAAGAATTTTAGATGAAAAGCTCAAAGCTATCAAGGTACCGGTGATATCATACAATTAAATAATTGTTTAGGTAGTTAGATTTTTAACATAAAAACTGTATTAAAGTTCAGAATGTTCTATTCTGCAACTTTACAACATGATCACAAGTAGTACCTAGTTGATTTGACCATCTCATCTGTGTAGTGTCTGTGTATATCTGCTTAAAAACTAATGTCGAATTCCTTTTAACAAAAAAATCAATTTGTTTAGAAGAAAAAATCGATTTTTCTGGACAAATTCCTTGTATTAAAAGAAAAAATTCGATTCTGTTTAGAAAAACAATCGAATGTTTTTGGTAAAAGAAATTCGACATAAAAAAAATGTCTTAAAAAACACCTTTGTTCGTTTACTTCCAAACACTTCCAATTTCTACCAATTTTAATTCAAATATTTGTCATGTTTAATATATCCGTTCCATCTCATTGCGTTTTTTTGTGCACTAGGACTACATTTTTAATCTAATAACTGCTAATCACATTGAAAAATTCAATTTTACTTTACAAAAATGCAAATTTTTAATTTCTATCTTTTCTGCTCTCAAATGCTTTGGTAGTATCATCATGGGTATCGCGTTTCGGTTTCTGACCCTAGAATTTTCCTGTCTCGTGCCATCGCAGTGTGGGGTTCGGTGGCGTATGTGGAATATATTTTTTAAAGGTTCAAGGTTAAAATATAGCCAAATTAAAAAGAAAACTATACCGACTTTTGATCATATCTTTTCATTTGGTCAAGCTTGATGGAAAGCGTCAAAAAGTAAATAACCCTTTATCGTTACATAGCCATGGCCATTCAAACTAAAATTTTAATCCCAATAAGCTATACTATACTGAAATTGTGCCATATCAAGGTGTCGTTGTTTTTTAAATATCCGAATATGTTTGGGTGTGTTTGGGTGATGTCCCAAGCAGTTAGGACATATTTTATGATTTTATTTGACAAGAAAAGCGAAAAATATTAAATCAGTTTTTACTAATGTACACATTTTGAAGGTTTGAATGAAAGAACAACAACTTGAGTGAGCTACCACCAAGTTTTTATATGCTGGAGTTATAGCTATTTCACCGGGAAGTCATCAGATTCCTTTAGTGGTGCTTGGTCTATGTACAAATTTAATAAACATATTTGTAGTGCTGTGGAACTTATTACAAATTTTTACAAAATACCAATTTATAATGTTTCTCGTCATTAAAATAGGCTCTGTGCTTAATTTTCCTTGAAAAAATAACTGTATAACTGTTTCAAGTATGCTCACCGGCGCAGGACATATTTCTTCCTCTTACTCCAAATTTTCCACATTTCCCACAAATCAGTTACAATCGACAAAAACGCTTAAAAACCACATTATGTCCCCCCAAACAGCATCCATTTTGAGACAAACGCTGCGATATGCACTCTGAGCAGTTATTCTATTTTTAGAAATTATGGCTATTCTCGTTTTTTATATGCAATGTTTTTATTTTTATTTTCTTATTGTGCTTATTTGCTTTGTAATTAATTATTCACATGTGGTATATGCAATAGTCCGATCGTCTATACCTCTATATACACGGTGTGAAATTGCAATAAAATTGATATAGTCTGTCGTTCGCATCGCACTGATGGTTTAAGCGCTAGATGAATGTTTGTTTATATAAGTTTATTTAGTTTTGTTATTAAATCAACTTTTTACCCCAAACAAAAAGTTTTACCGTCAATGTTAGTTTGTATTGATACAGAAATTGGCAACAGTGTGCGGACTTAATCATTTGGATGACTTTTTTTACAGGCCTTTATTCAAATATTTAAAATGGTTGGAGTTATGGAACGTAGATTAGTATGGAATGGTAAGTAAGTACCCACCCCATGAACTGATTTTGACTTTTCAATATTTAATTTAAAAATTAAATTTCACTTTAGGCGTTTTTCTTTTTCAGAACTGAGCCCGAACTGTCAGACAAAAATGTTCTGTTTCTTTTTCAATTCAGAGCGCTCAGTGCTCGGAATTTGTGTTTCTTTTTTCGCTCAGAGATAGTTCGGAGCGTGCTCAATGAGCTCAGGATTAAATATTCGAGCAAACAGAGTAAAAAGCTGAGCGCAGCCAACTTCATACAGTTGTCATGCAATTTGACAGATATGACAATTTATTGCTCAGAAGCGTTTCATAATTAAATCTGAGCACACTCTGCACAGAGTCTACTCCGCTCGCTCAGGCTCTGCTCAGTGCTCTGCTCTGAACAAACTCTTAACAAAAAAGAACGCCTGTTATAGTGGCTTCATGACACCTCTGTTCCTTTACTTCCAATTTGAGTCCCAAAGTTCTGTCAAAGTTCATATAAAAAATTAAATTGAAAGTTTTGGGAAGTAAACGAATAGACCTGATCAGAAAGAGACATTCAAGTTAGTATAGATTAAAAGAGTTAAAGTACCGACTAAGACGTCAAAATTAGTCGGCAGAGTGAGTTTTGAGATTTATTACACAAGATTTTCTTACGCCTCCATAGGGCTAGAGCCCTGAACGGGCGACCACGAAGACGAGAGTATAGATAGGACATTCACATTTTTTTTTTTTTTGAAGCTAAGACATAACCTCAATGGAGGTAAAATGTTATAACTGTAACTGGCATAGATTGGAATAGTTATTTTTAGTCGCGTGCTTGATTAAATAAACCTTAAGTTGGGAAAGGCGACCACTGAGCGCCTTAGCCCTAGTCGAGTTTTATGTGCTTAATTTATTAATCCGTCACTGAAAGATTATTGGCTTAACACTCTTGGCGTAGTATAGTTGTATATTAAAGTGCTGCAGCGATAGAAATTTGAATTAAGACTAACGACCGGAAATGCCGACACTGATTTAATTATTTTATTTTTCTACTTTTTTCCTATAGCATCCCATCAACTTTATAGCATGTTGGTTTTTTTGTATTTCGATTATGATAGATTTACATGTATCTTCATCTGCAAACATCAAGAAAAGTAGAGCGGGATAGAGTCATACCAAAAAACCGAATGTGTGAAAGAGCACCACTATGAAGATGAACATGTTCGTCTTCGCTATAATCTTCATCTGCGTTCCTATAATCGAGATCTCTGCATTTTGTTCTTCTCTCTCTATCCAACAAACATACATTTTATATTTTGTATCCCTTATTTTTTGCAGAACTCGCATGAAGATACATGTAAATCCACCATAACGCTATAAATGATAGACAAATAGCTTTGGATGATGTATGTAGGTGGGACAAATAATGAAGCTTGTGCGCCGCCGCCACCGGCATCTTCGCTGATCTCGTGTATATTGATTCACCTGGAGGCTATTTAAAGTTTAAGACGCAAATTTGCTTACAACATTTCACATTCTCAATTTAGCTTGAAACGAGTTTCGGTATTGAACCTGACTTGAACTAAGCTTGAGGTAATCCTATACCTAATTTCAGTGTCAAATGAGGAGGCTATGACATTGAGTAAGTATATATACCTACAGTTGAGCTTTTGTAAATATCATTAAATTTCTTGTCCAGAGTCACTTCAATTTGAAGTTTTGTATGACCCAGGCACAACAGTTTTGTTCATCAGTTTAATTGGAACACTTTTTGTAAAAGGGTAACACATTTTTTCTTACAATATGTAAAACAGTTTTATGAGCGATTTATTGATTGGACGGGACTAGCGAAAGGAGGAGACCAAAGAAAATCCAATTTATAACAGTTATAACAGTTTATGCAGTTTATCGTCAAGTTACACGCAACTTGAAAAAAAACTCAATGTGCCCTATCTGTGCGCCAAAAGATAGATCAAGGTCTGTAGAGGGCCTTATAAATAGTCTACCTACAACAAAACAAAACAGTTAGAATTTGGCAGTCACTTCCTTTTCAAATATACTTCAAGAACTGCGAAGACAGATTTCCCAAAGTAGGTATAGGTACCGCCCAATAAAGACTGTCAAGTCTAGCTAGAAATATTATCGAAAACACTTATGTCGAATTCTTTTTACCAAAAAAATTCGATCTTTTTTCTAAACAGAATCGAATTTTTTATTTTAATACAAGCGATTTGTCCAGAAAAGTCGATTTTTTCTTCTAAACAAATCTAGTTTTTTTATTTAAAACTTCAAATCCACAAAAAAATTATGGAAGGAGGAGGAGTTATTAAAAAATGTATTATTCCCTTAGGAGATAACGAATTCACACCTACCACACATTAAAATAAATTATTCTTTTTGTCCCCAGAATAACATGCCTCAGAATATACAACTAATTTAAATTTTTTTCCCGAATTCAAAAGACTGCCTATAACATTTAATCCCCTATTCAGTTAGAATAGTTAATCTACACCCTTAAAATTTGTTGTCAAAAAAAAGCTCAAAACTATTATAGTAATTAATTTATTCACTGGTGGCACATTTTGTCCATAGGACTTACCTCTAAACTAATTACCAGGACACTTTTTTTTGGCAGGCTTTTGACATTAATTAGAAAACATATAATTAGCGTATAATCAGTTGGCTATAAAATATAGCTACATATGTACTGCACATTTAATAAAAATTATTTAGGTAAAATAAATTCACGGCTCAGATGTGCGTAGGGACTTGGACTTGAAATGTGTGATACATATTTCTTTAAAATGAAAATATGAAAAAATAAAATGTTAAAACCTAGAAAACTGAGTCGTGTAAAATTAGTAGATATGACAACTAAAAAAATGAAATTCAAAGCTGGACATTGCAAATATATGATCGTTTTTTTGTCAAAAAGCTGAAGTACTGCAATTACTTTCTACATTTGAAGTAGGTTCGGAGTTTAATCAAAATCTCATACAGCCATAAAGAAATACATAGACTGCTTTTACACACTGCAAAATTCTCTTGCGATATCTCTTTTGGTTTCCTTCTGATTGCAAAGATGCTTTTACACACTGCAAATTTTATCTCTGCGTTTTTTATAACTTTTCCTTTTTATTCCATCTTCGTTTACTTTGCGTAAGTGAAAAGGTTTCATCTATATCTGCACTCTTTACTCCACTTGATTAAGCGAAGTTCACGTAGTGTAAAAGACGAATTGAAATAAAACATAGTCCAACAATAACGAAAAACACCAAAGAAGAAAGGGCGATAGCGCTGCAATTTGTTCAACCTCTGCAATTTCGTCCACCCCGGCCACCACATACGTCCCTCGCCTTAGTTTTTCGAAATCGCAAGAGAATTTCGCAGCGTGTAAAAGCAGTCAAAGCAGTCAAATTAATGCCGAATTCCTTTTACCAAAAATAATCGATTTTTTTTCTAAACAGACTCCATTTTTTTCTTTCAATACAAGGAATTTGTCCAGAAAAATCGATTTTTTCTTCTAAACAAATCGATTTTTATATTAAAAGGAATTCGACATAAGATAATTTCAACCAAATTTGAACGAAATTCAGTAGGAAATTACGTAAAAACCTTATACTACGTTTTCATTACAGCTGAAATGAGGTAATTTGGGAAATTACAAAAAAGGTGTTCACATTTCATATTTCCTAGTTTTGTTTGATGATCCAGACTGTCAATCGCTTGTTTTTGTTGTTTTTTACATAGAATTCTGTCATTTTAAATATGTTCCATTAAACGTGGAACGCTTTAAAATGACAGAATTCAAGGTAAAATTGAATTCTGTCATTTTATTTTTTTTGTAATTTGCCAAATTACCTCATTTCAGCTGTAATGAAAACGTAGTATTGTGCACAAACCTAAATGGAATCCATTCAAAGTGGAACCCATTTAAAATGACAGAAATCAAAGCAAAGCGTTTGACAGTTTGGAACAAAATTAGGAAATTTGAGATGTAATTTGCCAAACTACCTTATTTCAGATCTAATACTGCGTTTTCATTAGAGCAAATGAGGTAAATTTCGTTCAAAATTTCCAAATTCAATTCGAAATCATCTCATTTCCCATACAAATTCAAATTTCCAAATGAGGTAATTTCAACCAAATTTGCACGAAATTACGTACAACTTTTATGAACACACCCAAATGGAATCCATTCAAAGTGGATCCCATTTAAAATGACAGAATTCAATTTAAAAAAAAAAGCAAAAACAAGCGATTGAAAATCTGGACCGTCAAACAAAATTAGGAAATTTGAAATGTGAACACTTTTTTTGTAATTTGCCAAATTACCTCATTTCACCTCTAATGAAAACGCAGTATAACACGCCGACTCCACAGAATATACAGATGCCCAAGATCCAAACAACAATCCAATCAACAATCAGCTTGTTTTTTTCGCACTGGGCACTTTATGTCATGTCGGTATAGTTATGTCGATAAATTACACTAATAAGTCAGAGCAAGAGGATCACACAAAAATTCCTTTCAGTACTACTTCTACCTCTCTCACACACATGGAACGTCAAATCTCATGGCCAAGATTTGAACAGAGCTCATGTCTTCTTTAAAAATTAGTTTTCGTCGACATGTTCATGACATGGACATGGATTTTTGTGCCTCCATTGGATTTTTTGTAGACATGTTCATAATCCTGCCATCGTTCATGGCCTGTGGAGGCGGCATGTAAGGGTCAAAATTCATGAAAATCATGAGATTCGGCAACATTGTCTGAAATTATGTAATTTGACAAATAACAGAAAAATGTTTACATTTAAAATTTCCTAATTTTGTTTAAAAGTCCATACTGTCAATCGCTTTGTTTTTGGTGTTTTATACATTGAATTCTCGCATTTTAAATGCGTTTCACTTTAAATAGATTCCATTTGAGTGTGTTCATAAGGTTTTTACGTAATTTCCTACTAATTCGGTACGTGCAAATTTGGTTGAAATGAGAATTTGGATGGGAATAGAAATGATTTCGAATCGAAATTAGGAAATTTTCAACGAAATAACCTCATTTTCTCTAATAAAGCGTAGTACTTTCCAAAAACAGTTCATTGGCCGTGTTCGGTTGGCAATCCGATAGGCTATCCACTTATTCCAAAAAATTTCAAATAGCTTGATGCATGACCTGGGCTCAGATCGCGTAAAGCTTCGTATTCATTATGCGCGGCAAATCAACGAACATTGTTATGCGCATCAGCCGCGCAATATGAATACCGGGTTTCTACGCGCGGCAGTTCGAACATTTGTGCGCTCGAACATGCCGCGCACCGATCCATTCGTGATGGATTTTTGAAGCGCGGCAATGGTCGAACATGGTTTTGCTCGCGCGCAGTTGAGACGGTAGTTTGTTTTGTGATTTGGGCACTAGCTACTAGCTGTCAATTGGATTGACTGCCGCGAGCGGCTGCCGCGGTTCATCAACTTTTTCTCAAAAAATGATATGCGTGGCAAATATCATGATTTGCCGCGGACGAACATGGTGCGCGCGGATGCCGCGCATAATGAATACGAAGCTTAAGACGATTCGATTGAACGATAATCGTTTTGACAATTGCTCTCTCTATATTTCACCTCACATGTGATAGAGAGAGCTATAGCCAAAACGATGATCGTTCAATCGAATCGTGTTACGCGATCTGGGCCCAGTTATTTCAAAAAGGATTATAATTGATAACACAAACTTATCCGTATATCATTGGACTGCCAGCCGAACGCACCCATTATCTTCCCTGAATTACTCTATACCATCCCTGGTTATAAAATTCTTTCTACTTTTACGACGCCACCTATTGACTAATCCTCATACCAAAAATTATAAACGCCAAACGCATTTCGTTTGTTTTCTTCTACATCTTCGTTTGTTGGAATTTTTTTGCCCCGGCGACACTTTCAAGTGAAATTCGTTGTTGGCGCATTTTTTCTCAATTTTAAATTATACCCATAAAATATTCATAGAAAATAAACAATTTAGCAATTTCTAATTGTATCGAATAGTGAAAATAATAAAAAACGGATTATAACTTCGATTATATAAAACCGCGCTCCTCAAACAGCGCGTCCGAATCTCAATCCAGAGATAACCTTAAAATCGAAGAAAGAAAAACGATTGGAGCAATTAAAGTGGAACAAAACTTTGCGACGTTTCTTGCTTGTTCTTGTGCTTGTGTATAGCTGGTGCTTGTGAAAAAGTGCAAATTCTCTAGAACCTCGCTTGTCGAAGGCATTTGCCATTAAACTCAACCCAACGTTGCAGAAAATCTACAATCATTTCGCCCAAACGAAAACAAAGTTTCCATCGCATCCGAATGGAAGTGGACGCCACGATTCCGGATGAAAATGTCGATGATGACGGCGACTACATTGCCGCCATGAAATTGGCTGTATCGGAAGACGAGGAAGGCGGTGGGGGTGGGATTGAAGGTGGTGTTGTGGCCGAGGATGGTGGGGACAGTTCCATGGATGCTGCCAACGCTACGAGCAAAACAAAATTCGAAAATGGTGGCTCTGAAGCTGCTGGCAGCAGCAACAGCCTAGTTAACAGCAATAAGCGCAAACTGTACTATGACTTGCTGCAGCAACCAGAGACAGACGATCTTTTTGGCTTCGATGAGGAAACTGGAAAACCGACATATGGCCCATTGGAAGATGAACCAGTCCCCGGAATACCAGAAGAACCTGACTGCGATGTTGGTCCGCCCAAGAAAAGTCGACAGTCAATCGAAGAGGGTGTGAGTAAACTCGAAGCGAGTGTCAGTAAAGTCGAAGAAGTCGTCTGTGCATCACCATCGCCCACACCATCGACGTCGACTGCAACAACTATTGTTACCCCAGAGACTGTACCTGTCGCGGTCTCTCCCGATGTTCCGGTGGTGCCCGCTGCTCCGCCACCAACACCAGTAGCAGTAGCCGTCGCCAACAAGTCGCGACTGCCAACAGATGATTTCTACAAGAAACCCTTCGAGTGCGGATGGAAGCGTGAGTTGGTATATCGCGCAAATCCCGAGGCGAGCAAGGAAAAGGCTGACATTTACTTCATCGCCCCTTCGGGCAAGAAGACTCGCTCCCGAAACGAGATTACAGCCCTTCTGGAGGGTGACCTCACAATCGAGCATTTTTGCTTTGCAAAGGAACCGCTGGGCGCTAGCCCCGAAAAAGAAATTGTACGCAGTGCAAAGCCAACAAATCGCCAAACGGCTGAGGTAAATAGACAAAATATTTTTTTTTTATTTTATAATTTTAAGATAACTTAACGATTATTTTCAATTTGAAGACAATCTATATTGTAGAGCATATCTGCTACGAATTGAGCAGTGTAAAACTAAAGATCTTTTTTTTTTTGTTCTAAAGTAGGAATCGATTGGGCCAAAATAATGATAGTCCAAGCTCAAAAATCCTTTAGCGGCTAGTGCTAGCCTAAACTTTTTTGGATGATTTTCGGACAGTTTACGTTGAGGAAAAACTAGCAAACAACTTTAAGTTCAACTCAATAAGAAGTTATAAAAATAAATTTGGTGGCACAACAAGTCATGGAGAACTAATGCCTACTGACGAATCAAATTGGCTTATTTTTAGCGGCACTTTTTTATGACAAGATATACTCTTGGAGGTTTTGTCAGTTCCTCGCTAGAGGCTGTAGCCGTTTTTTTTTTAAATATTATTAGGTGGACGAGGCTGGGAATCGAACATAGACCTCTGGTATAACAGTCCGGAGGCCACGGCTACTACTAGAAAAGTTACTGATGAAATTTATAATACCTATGTAGTTCAAATAGAGTGCGTTACCATTTTTGGGTCACAAATTTTGATTTATTTTTTGTCTTATTTGTATTTAAAAGCAAATAATTCCGCTTTTGGTCAGAAATTATGGCCGATCATTTATTCTCTCAAAAGTTTCGAAACTGTCCAAAACAACAGGAAATTAACAGTATTTCGTGCTTCCTAACGTCCTAGGTAGAGGACTCTCTTTTCGAAAATAGTGCGAAATGGACATTAAAATATATTAAAAATAAAAATGCTTAGACTTGCATCATGTTCAGCTCAATTTACTAACAAAATAAAGAAACTGTTACTACAGAAGAGCTCTATTAGATTAGAATGAATCCTTCCTGGTTCTTTTTTTCCACAATTATTTATTATACCTACCATAAGGTAGCCATTTTCATCTCTTCAAGAATTTCTTTAGCTTTGAAGTTCTGATATGCGAATAAACTTCTTTCTTGATTTATAATGTGTCTATGGCTAGTATAAAATGTTGCTTATTTTTTTTTCTGTCATAGGTCGTAAGCACTCCAAGTAACACAAGCAGTGGCAAGCGCATTTCGAAACCTAAAGCACCGAAAGGTGCTTCTCCACCACCACAGGGATGGACAGCAACACGGGCGCTCAAGAACTCATCATCTCTCAATTCGAATTCAAATGCGACAGCAACTGGAAGTACTGGTACAGTTGCATCACCTAAATCCACACCCAAGTCATCTAAAAACAGAAAGTAAGTTCATATTTTTGTTAATGGTGTTTTGTTTGCAGTTTTTATTCCCAATTACTTCCCATCCCTAATAAGAAAAAAGTATAAAATAATAATCCTTCTTCCGGACATGGACAAAAAAAAATTGAGATGCTATTCCTTATATCTTTTTAACTAATTCCTCTCTAGATAAATCCTCTTTTGTCTGTGCCACATTTTTCTTTTTGTCCACACAAAACACATTTTCATTTCTTTAGAACCGGGGACGCAACAACGGCTGCGCAGCCTTGCACAATACAGTGTGCCGCTGCTATGGGATTGATTCCACATTTGCAGTGCATAAAGTGTCTCTGTTTGTATCATCACGAGTGCGTCGGCTTGGACCGAAAGGATAATCTGTATCGGCTAGACACAGATGGCAGGGGAGCCCAAGGCTACAATCGCAAGGACTATGTTTGTCAGGTAAGTAGAAATGTTGCTATATTCGGATTTTATGAATCGATAGTCTGTCGTTCAAGCATTTGCATCGACCTGCATTGCATGGCATTGACATTTTGAAATATTTTATATAATTTAAGCGTCTGGAATGACCCTTTCAAGTGACATTTTTTGATTTTCGGTTTTTTTACCGATAAAGGTGTTAAGCGACAACTTAAATTTTGGTCTATTTATCGTGTCTCTATTGACATTACTTACAAGGTTAGCTTCAGCTAAAGGGGCTAAATACGCATTTGTTTTGATGATTTTTTAATGCAAGAAGAGGTTAAGATCACTTAACACATTCATGAGCTGAGAACACATTTTTAAATATTTTTGCATGAAGCAAGAAGCAAGAGCACCGTTGGTTCTATGAAAAGGCCATATCTGAGATTCCTGACAACAAAACGAAGCCTAAAACCAAACATTAAAAATGCCAACTGCCACTTAAACCGTTTTTCAGAAAAAAAATTAAATTCATTTTTTCTTAAAGGTGTCAAGTGCCGAGTTTTTTAAAACACACCTTTCTCATCAATTTAAATAAAATTTGTTGGTATACAAAAAATTGTACATTTTTTGTTTTTTCTTGTGATATTTTTATAAGTTTCTCTCACTTTCAGAATGCTTATATATAAAAACTTCAAAAATGTCACTTGACCCCTTCTCATTCTAGACGCTTCAATTAATAGTGAAAAGCAGTTCTTGAGTAAATAATAAAAAAACGATTTTTTTTTCTCTTCTTTAATTGACCATAATGTTTATGGCCAAGGCGCTTGAGTCAGAATGGTTCTTCGGAGAAAAAGCTTAATAGGGAAGTTATTTACGAAAAGTTGATGATCAGAAGTTACATACATATGTACATGTATGCACGTTACGTAATTTTGTAACCAAACATCCTGCAGATAAAATTTAGTGGCACAAGAGCTCGTGAAGAACTAGAACTTAGTGACTAAAAACTCTCAATCAATGCGTGTTGTTAGGCAGGAATGGAAGGACGTAGAATTTTTTTTCTGAGCCCGAATAGCTAAAAAGAGTCTTTCGTGACAAGAGATTCTCTTGGTTCTTGGAGGATTTGTCACTTCCTCGCGAGAGATAGAAGCCCTGAATTTTTTTTTTTAAGCAAAAGTGTCTGGAAATCGAAGACCTTCGTCATGACAGTCCAACGAGGCACTGCAAATGGTCAACTTTATATTTCATGTTTATAAGCTCGACAATGTTATCCCATGTCCCACTCTATTTTATCCTTGGAGTTGTTACGTCGATCCACATGAAATGCTCCTTTAGTTAAATGTTAATAAATTAATTACCGCAGTTAACTAACTATGGTTTAACTCACCACTGCAAAACTGGGCCTTTAATAAGTATGAAAAAGTTTATGAATGTAATACAGAAAAAAAAAGATACAAATATCTCCTCAATTAATTTGAAGCTAACTCGGGTTCTTTAAATTGGCTGAAAAATATTTTACGGGAGGTAACTTCAGTTTAATCCCGAATAAAGTATTATCTCGCAATGGACTTTGGACCTTAGTAGTTAAAAGCAAAATATTCTCCGGGGCTTTCATCGCGTAATTTTGAAAACGATCGATCATCGTCTTACACGATGAGAGTCCGGATTTTCGAACTTAAGCCTAGTTTATACATCAATGCGAAGTGAAATCCAAATCGGAATGAAACATCAAAAAATCTCGCTACCAAAGGTTTACAAAAAATAATTTTTGTTTTAAATTTAGTTTAGATCAGTCCATTGAATTATATTTATTTCGAAACGAAAATTTCTTCCTCCTTGTCACTTAAATAATTGCATTTAATTTTATTGTATTTTTCACGTGTACACAAAAGCTTTTTTTTTTGTATGATTCTTCGATAAACTAGGCTTTAAGGAAAAACTATAATTTCGGAAGGAAAACAGGGGGAACTTTTACTATCATCAATAATTGTACAACGGTTAAACAAATTGAACAGTACTTGATTTCACCTTAGACAAAGACATGTTCACTAATTTGCTTTAAATATAATTTATCTTTTTTTGTATTAATCAGAATATTAGTTAAGCGGCTTAAATAATTGACCTTCCTTTAATTTTAACTGCTAGTGCTAAGTGCTTCTGGTTTTTATTATGTAATCAAATCTAGAAGCATTTTCTCAGCTTTTAAAAGCTTCACTTTTTAGGTTCAGAAGGCTCTTAGACTAAAAATCGAAAACGCAATAAGATTCGTATGTCATAAATAAACCAAAAGCAGCTTTCCGATAATAACAATTGAATCAAAAGTATACGAACAAGCGTCATTACAAAAAATTAAACAAAAAAGTTTTTTTTTATCAAATAATGTAAACAGATGCATAACTGCGGTAAAAAAATAGCACTATTACGAGAACCGAATTTCGTTGCAAAATAAAATGTATGCCAATATATCGAGAGAAATATGCAAAATTTTTATTCATCAACTTTTACAAAAAACTTAAATTTTCTTCAAAAAATCAAATAAATATGCGGTAAAAAAAATAGCACCATTGCTTCATAATAAACTTAAAACTAAACCATCGTAAAAATCCAAAATTTTTGTCTATGATTTTATGTTTTATTATTATTAATATTTCGTTGCATTGCCTTTGTTGGCTATTACTGCTTCACAACGTCTCGTCATTGAATTAACTAAAATTTGACACCTTTCAACTGGAATATTCTTCGCCTTAACTGCAGCCCAGAGTGCTTCGTTTCTGGTCGGTTTAATTACTAAGACTGCTTTCTTTACGTCGGCCCATAGATTTTCGATGGGATTTATGTCAGGCGATTGCGCTGGCCACTCCAGCACATTAATTTTTTCGCCTTTTTACTGGTGTGCTTGGGGTCATTATCTTGTTGGAATACCCACAAAAGCGGCATTTCTTCCTCTGCATACGGGAGCATAACATTTTCCAGAATATTCACGTAGACGTGTTGATCCATTATGGGTTTTGATCCAGTATATGGGCCCAACTCCATAGTAGGAAAAACAAGCCCACATCATTATGCTTGAACCTCCGTGCTTAATCACTTTATTTGTATATTTGGGGTTATATAACGCTTTTGGAGGTTTTCTTTACGTAGGAACGAAATCCTTTACCGCCAAATAACACGATTTTTACTCTCATCCGTCCATAAAACGTTGCGTCATTTTGCTGCTGGTATGTTCAAATGCTGTGTTGCAAATGTTCAACGCGTTTTTGCATGTTTTGCTTATGTTAAAATTATGTTCCCTCAATCTGTGCTGAACGGTTTCAACGCAAGCTGTAATATTCAGGTCTTTTTTGAGCTTAGTTGCAGGCTTGGAAGGATTTTTTTTGGCTTTCTCGAACTAGGCGTCTGACGAGAGTTGTGAACATAACTGGTTTTCGTCCACGAGTTTCGGTTTTGGGTACGTAAATTATTGCACTTCGAATCTTTTGTTGGAACAGCCAACAAAACGTTGGACTTCTCAATACGTTTTACCTTCTGAAATCATTTTTTTTTTAAATAATTTCCCGTTTTTCGTTTTTGCAATGTTTTCCACGTCCCATTGTCTTTGAAAAACTAAATTTTGTGTTTTAAATGAAGAAACTTATTAAAAACTAACAAATCTTAACATTTGACTACTTTACCTTGAAATATAAAATATTTTTTCCTAACGAATACTTCGATCCGTGCTATTATTTTTACCGCCTCGTAAAAAAAGAACCGATACCATTTAAGTACCAGAGATATACAATAGAGAGAGAGTTAACACTTCAAGCAATAACAAAATACAGTAAAGGCTGGAAAAATTCCATTCACTAATTAAAAAAAATTGAAGTGAAACTTGTACCGGTGGTGCTATTTTTTTTACCGGTACTGTATACTGTTCTTGTGTCCAAATTGGTTTCGATAACAAATTTTGTGATGAGTTTTGTTATAAGAAATGTCTTTTATACCGAAGCGATACATGGAGTTGTATCTGTTATTCTCAAAAGCATATTTTGGCGCTTGTGCTGTTCTTCTATACACTGATTCCATCGCATTCAACTGCTTACTTTCTTAAATAAGCAGTGGCGAGCGCTTTTAAATTAACGATCATCTGATATTTCTCTGTATTCATTTGGTTTTGTACGACCTTAGAGCCGTTCCTAACCTTAAGCAGTATACACTTTGATCAATGATTTTCACAATGATATTTTTGGATTTTTTTTTCAATAAAAGGCATAAAATCGTAATAATATTTAAAATTTTATAACTGCTTTTGATAGACTATCGACTAAATTTTTATTTTTATTTATTATTTTGTATGTAATTTGAATTTTTTCATTTTTCAGTCTTGCGTTTCACCAGTAAATACAACAATCTTTAAAGAGAACAACACAATTCCTAAAGAACCAGATATGCAAATTCTACTAGCAGCACTTTCCCAGCCGCCTCCACCTCCTCCTCCACTTCCTGCTCCCGCACCTATTGTCACTCCTCCTCTCAGAGCTCCATCGCCAAAAGCAATGACTGCACAAGTTATTCCCCCTGCAGTCTCAAAACCAAAATTCACAACTCCTGAGCCTAGTGCTGCTGCAGATCTGCCGCAGACAATTGCAGTTATTAAAGGAAAAAAATACGTTGTCGTTAAGAAGCCATTGATTCAGCGTTTCACAGCCGCTGCTGAGTGAGTAGAATGTATAGTGTCTCACAGGATATGATTATATATTTTCAAAACTGTATTATCGACCACCATACACACAAGAAAACGAAAATCTAATTATTATTATTATTATATGTCCATGTCCCTAACTTCCACTAACAAATTAAATTTTTACACATTTCTGCACTTGCTTTATTTAACATATGCTCAACTAAATATTCGTTTTTTTTTTTAAATTGTTTTCTTTTTCCAGAAACAACACTGTTGAAGCTGCGCCTGAAAATGATGTTAATACAAATGATCGTTCCAAACGCAATAACTCGTCGAATGTACATAGAAAACAGCATAGTGCAGTAGGTACTTCAACACATGCCGTGACAACGGCTACAGCGGCAGTTCAAAGCTCACCACCTGGTAATAGCACTGCCCAACCAACAAGCAGGGAATCAGCTGCAGCTGCATCGTTGACGTTTGCCTCGAATTTCTTTGCAAATGTCTCTGTAGGATATGGTGCTATTCTACATATACTGAAGTATCTTAAGATTCATGTAAGTTTTTTTTTTATTTTATAGTTATACGCAGCTGTATATTCAAAAGCCCCATTCCTGTATATGTCTTTCATACGCGAAATCCTTATGTTTATGGATTTTTGTGAATTATTCGGGCGAAATTGTGCAAGATTTTCATTATTTAGAATCAATTGTCCAAAATTTCTGACCCTTGTTTCTATTAATATCAATTTTCTTTTAGGAACGTCCTCGTGCTGCTTCTGTTTGTAAAATTTGGAATCTTGTAGCAAAAGATCGTTCCCTCTGGCAAACTGTGAGAATGAAAAACTCAAAAGTTGGTAATTGGGCTGGATTTACAGCTGCCCTCCGCCGAGGAGAAACCAAGCATTTAGATCTAAGAAAGCTTTTACTATCTAGCACTAAATTAGAAGAAACTTGGTCAGAATTTTGCAAACACATTGGAATGGTGCCCTCGCTAGAACACATTAATATGTGCCGTTGCTCGGCGAAGGTAGTAGAGAGCATTTTCCTGACAAATCCAAATCTGACGATCTTAAGTGCTTTGGCGATAAACAATGAAAGTTTAAATTTGATAAATCTAGACAATCTAGTGATGTTACAAGAGTTGCGTCTACGCACATTAGACAAGTGTACGCTTGAAGGAGACCTATCACCGCTACGCTCTTTAACAAATCTTCGACATCTGTCCTTAACTTCAATTCGAGATTTGGGAACAAAGGGAATTGAAGTTATCGGAGAATTGAACAGTCTCGTTTCACTTGAATTGGGAGATTGCAATGAATTTGACTCGCGCTTCACCGATAGTGTTCTTCCCAAACTATCGAATTTGGAGCGCCTGCGGTTAGAAATCGGTCAGGAACAGTGTCGTACATTGGATATTTTAGATTCTGTAGCTAAGCTGGAAAATCTTAGCCAACTTGAGTTTGTAAATTTCGACATAAAACCCGGCTTTGATGATAAACTAGCTCAGTGCACAAATATTCTTAAGCTCTTGATCATCCCCACATACATCTCACAATCGGCCACCACTAATAACATTGTGCTTAACGCAGTTTTAAAGCTTCAAGACACCCTGGAAGTGTTTACATGGGGTGTTACTGTTGAACTGCTTCGTGTCACAGCACTCTACGTGGACCAATGTGAAGACTCTACAAGAAAAGAACGTCACCACTTCGATGAATGCATTCCCGTATTGAAGCCAGTGCCCGGCTCGACTGCTGCAGATACCCCTGGTGATGAACCCAGCCCCGGAGCAAACGCTGTCCCACAAATCGAAATCCTCCCGCTGGATAAAGTTGAAGAGATCCTGCGAGACAATCTGGCAACTACGAAGTTCACAATAGTGAAAGTGCCCTACCATGCCACATGGAAACAGCAACTTGTAGAATAGTGCTAAAAATATTGAGGGCTCATCTTCCTCTTAACATATCCAGAGATGTGCGACGCAATGAATTTATTAATTTCTCTTTTTTGTCATTTAAAAAAAAAAATAACTATGCTTGTAAGCAAAATGAGTAGGAGGACTTTTTAGACCACGATTTGTGATCGTTTTGGTTGATGGAAAATATCAGCCCAAGGATTCCATTTTGTGTAAATTAATCAATGCTTTTCTTTTATATTTTATTATTATGATCATATATTTCACTTTATTTGTTTTAAAACAAACACGGCAATATTGAGAGAACCAACTAATGAATTTGGTTTCGTTTTTTTTTTTTTTTTTAGTTTTTGTGTTTCTTTCGGTATAAGCGTTAATAAAGTAAAATAATGAAAATACAAAAAAAAAAATAAAACAACTAAGCGTTATAAAGAATATGAATATTATAATATTAAATATTGTAGAACGCAATACAATGAGAAAAAGAGCTAAATTTAATCGAAAAATAAAGGAGATTCAAATATCTTATAACAACTGATGAAGTTTTATTATCATGATAATGAATTATAATATTTTGTGTATCTATCTATTTCACATTTGATCTGTAGACGATATTAATAGAATAAAGAAAATTTACTTAGCGAACAAAAAATATTATTTATTTAACCGTTAATTAAAAATACTTCATTGCGTGTTATTGCAGGTTTTACAAATAAAAATGAAATGCACAACCATTCAGTTTTTTGGCAATTATTATCAAGTTTTCTCATCCCAGAGTCATATTCCTTTAAATTTAACAACATCAATTACGATAAATTTAGAAATATAATTTTATTAAACACAAAGGGCATACATTTTAAAAATTCATTATGCAACAATTAGCCAGTTCAAGTTTCTTAAGCTCTCTGAGATCTCAGTAATCTCAGAAATCTGAACATAATTCCTCAGTGAGATTCCTTATTTTTTGTGTCAAAAAGCTGAGACTGATATTTTTTGGATTCGCTTTCTCAATTATTTTTTGTCGCAGTTGATTAATTAATGAAAAAGAGATGGAAATTGGTTTTGATTGGTTTCTCCTCCTGCTCAGTGGAGCTGACGGAGCTTGCTCAGTGAGATCTCAGAAACGTGAACTGGCTAAATAATAGTTACAAAAAAATAGATGCAAACGGGGTCAAAATTTGGCACTATCAGAAGACACTATAACTTTTGCAAAGGACGGTAATTGTCAGTATTTTTTTTTTTTTTTGATATTTGTAAAGTTAAAAGGTGCAGACTATACGTCGACAAGCCATGATATTCTATAAGGCTTCGTTCTTTGGGCTTTCTTATTTTAAAGTTAAAACAAATCAACCAACATCGGGTGAGTTTTTAGGGCTCCCGTGTATTTATTTTCATTTTAAAACTGTAGATATAATAGGGGTACTTACGATCCAGTGACTCTGTCACTATTTATGTGTAGCAGATTTAATAAAAAAAAAATATTTTTGATTTTCTGTTATTAAAAATCTAAAGCTACACGATAGAGCCAAATGGCTCGGCCGAGACAAATTGCATCATGTGAATGGGTTCGGTCGAGCCATTTGGACTTTCAGCAAGTTATAAATCCACCAGTCCAATTGGCACGGAGCCATTTGGCTCGATAGTGAATGGCCGTCTTAAGGATCGATTGATTATTGGTTTTTTCATTGTTAGGTCCCAACATATATAAAATAAACACAAATCAATTTAAATCCTGTATTGCATGCAACTATATCGCGTTGCGTTGTTCCGAAGTGATGGCGGTGGCGGCGATCGCTTTAATATTTAATTATCAACATTGTGTTTGAAAATAACAAAAACAACGCGTTGATAATATTGTACATAAAGTCTTCATTTAACGTTTTCAATCTAACTGGATTTACATAGGTACCTACTAGATGTAATTTCTTTTGTTTCTCGCTCCGAATACGTGACTTCAGGAAAAGAATTATTTTCCACCGCACGATTCCAACAGTAATTCCCATATCAATATACCATATTATCTATATACACTCGTATCAAATCGCAACTTAATAGTTCGCCACTCAATTATAATCATTTCACAAATGATTTCTTGGACTCATATGCTTTGTAATAAACTGGATTGGATAGATATTAATGTTTCGATACGACTTGAATTTCCGCAAACATGGAAAGTGTAGCTAATACGGGGTATACTAAACTGTAACTCAATTAAGACTTATCTAGAAAATGGTAATAAAATTAATAATATTAAAAAAAAAAAGATGTTGTCAGAAGTGGGATTCGAACCCACGCCCACAGAGTGGACTGCGACCTGAACGCAGCGCCTTAGACCACTCGGCCATCCTGACTACTTGGGGGCAGCCTGCAAAATATACTATTTCAAGAGAGTAACCAAAAATTTAAAATATATATTTGGCTGCTATTCGATTCGATCGAATCTTATGATTCATTCTAATGTTACATAAATAAAATAAGTTCCACATAAGTTTTGGATGTACATAATAATTATTCGAGTGCAATACATTACCGCTATATTGCGTACATTTATATTAATACATTTTCAAGAACGTTTGTTTTCTGTTCGTTTATTTAGATTTTGGAACAAAGGTTTCCCTCCGAGACAGGTATAACAAAATGGAAACATTCACGCGGACAGTAAGCAGAATAGGGATATTTCACCCTGAGGACGTGAGGTGAGGGTATGGAAAATTGTTCCTAATCTTAAAAAGAAAACTAATTGCTTAGGAAGGTATTCGTAGGCTGGTTCTGCCTTAAAATCACGCTCTAGTTGATTTTTTAACCGATGCTGAAAAAGTTTTAGTAGAATCACGATCGCAAATACCATACTACAATTTTAACTCCAACATCCGGATGGTTTCAACGTAGGTATTTTACCATTACTGCATTCCTCTTCGGTATATACGAACAATTAGAGAGGGTAATTCGTATCATTTTGGTAGCACTTCTATCACTTCCTCCCGCAATTAACGTTATCCACTTCAAAAGTTGTCCATGGCGATTATGACTACTATCAACTTACTGAACAAAAGGAAATTCATACATATCGCATCCAATGAAAAGGAGGTCGAAATCTGATATTGCATTATAATATAGTAAGTAAGCTGGACTGGACAACAATCCGAGTGCAAAAGCTTTTCACTCAAATCTATATGATAATTAATACTAAAAAAATAACTTACATTTTGCCCAGCGATAGTGACTCAACCTACTGAACTGGTATGAAAAAATGTGTAACAAATTGTTGAGGCCTACGCCTAGGGCGTGGGAGAAATTCCAAAACTCATTAGCGATCGGGCAAGAGATAGATTCCTGGGTGCATTTCAAAATTTCTGAAACCAGCAGGGCAAAAGTATAAGGTATGGCAAGTGGTAGGTATGAATATACTTTCTCGATATAGGTGAAGGTGATTTTATGCATTGCAAAAACGTGAAACGCTATATATTTATGTTATATCAAATATCTATAGGTAGGTACATTATGTATATGAATTTTCGTTCAGAATTTATGCATACCTAGTCATACAATGTGTATAGGAAAGTAAAGAAATAGGTACAGGGTGTTTTAGTCATACTACTAAAGTGGAGTTTACTTATATGGAAGGATATGATAATGCTTGATAACATGCATGACAAATTGACAACCTTAAGTGGGGTACACATTATCGATCACGTATGACAGTCGGCTGACTGTCAGTCAATATCAAAAAATTTTGTGAGCATGAGCTGGCCTGGAGTTTGCCTGATAAATCATCAAACAGAGTGTACACACTTAGCCAGTTCAGGTTTCTCAAGCTCACTGAGATCTCAGAGATCTCAGCAATCTCAGAAATCTGAACGTAATTCCTCAGTGAGATTCCTCACTTTTGCTGTCAAAAAACTGAGACTGATATTTTTTGGATTCGCTTGCTCAATTATTTTTTGTCGCAGTTGATTAATTAATAAAAAAGAGATGGAAATTGGTTTTGACTTCTAGCGGAGAAATTTTGTTCAGGTTTCTCCTTCTGCTCAGTGAGCTGACGGAGCTTGCTCAGTGAGATCTCAGTGAGATCTTAGAAACGTGAACTGGCTAACTATCAGTCGTGAGTAAAACTGTCATACGTGATCGATAATGTGTACCCCGCTTTATAGATGTTTGACTGACAGTTGGCGAATTTGTGTGTTTGATCGATAACTTGTACATACCCAAGCATCACTGGCTCATGGAGAACCAGGTCCTAGTGACATAACTCTCAACCATTCCTGTGTGAGTGTCTGCAGGAATGAAGGGGACCTATAGTTTATTGCCGAATCTGAACGGCTAAGGTATGTGGCACTTTTGTATGACAAGAGATACTCTTGGAGAATTTGTCAATTCCTAGCAAGAGGTAGTAGCTCCAAAAAAATCTTAAGGTGAAAGCGTTTAGTATTGAACCCCCTCTGACATGACGTCCCAACGCACTAACCGTTACGCCACGGGCTACATACATTTTAGGAGTTCAAAATCACTGCATCACAGTGTACTTAAAGCCAGTCTTGGATTTTATTTAAAAAAAAAATTGTTTAATTATAAAAATATGCCTATAATCAAAGAGAATTAACATAAATCAAACTGTTCGAAATGGTATGTAGTTTTCTTTTGATAAGAAGTTTTTTGTGCCTTCATGTACCTACATATGATAGGTAGCGCTAAAGCCATTCAAATTGTGGTAATTTGTTATAGGTAACCTGCCCTTTCGATTCTATGAATCAAGATTTAGTAATTTACAGGAAATACAAAATCATCTGCAATTTTTTAATAGCTCTGAATTGCACTCAAGAAGTTCTTTCCAACATATCTTTATCTAGTTTACCGATTCAATCAAATCACTTCAGTGTTTCAAATCGTCGAGACTCGAGACTGCCTACCTACAAAAAAAAAAAAAAAAAAAACAAATATTCAACAATATCAAAATCAACCGAAAGAACAAGAACACAAATAAACGAATAAAAATACTAACAACAAATTTGTTAATAGAAAGGAAAAAAAAATAAAATACATTTTATTTACGGAATTTAAAAGCAAGCAAGCCACGAACAATGAGTAAAAATAAAAAGAAAACAAGAAATCCCCAACAGCACTCCATTCTCCACTCAATATGAATACCCAACTCAAACATCATGCAACCAAAGTCAAACCGAACACCGTTCAGCGAGCCCATTAAAGTTGAAAATGGAAACAGTCGATTGTTGGACGTTGAAACGAAGCGGTCTTCTGCGCTCAAAAGTATTTGAATATCCCTCAAATCCCATTCATCCCACGCTTTGCAAGTATCGCGCGCAGGTTCATCTACCCAATTTGGGACGATTTTCAACTCTTTTTTCTTTTCTGTGTGGTGTTGTTCTTGTTTATTTAATAACGGACTCGTGAATTTGTAATTTACATAAATAACGGTAAAATATTTTCATTCGCGAAGTGCATAAAAGAAGTAGGCTGGTGTGTGTGTGTGTTTTGATTTTGACTGGGAAGTGTTTATTCTTCTTGAGGATACTCTTCGGAAACTTGACAATCCACAAAGTACGGGGTATTTTCTTTCATCTGACAAAAGACATCCGTGTAAACGGGAGGCTTAGCATCAAATCCAGAACCGCAGCTTTAACCGATTCGAACCAGAGAAGATCAAGGAAGACAACAAAATAGAAACTATGAGGCAGATCGGCATTAGTGAGGTGAGTGGTAATTTCTTTTTATTATATATTTTTGCTTAATTGTGCATCAAGAGATAGAGAACTAGTTTTGAATTTCTTCGATTGATTTCATGTTGGTGTCTCGTCTCGGTGATGCTTCTGACATCTACGCTGAAAAAAAAAAAAAAAAAACAAATGTAACCAATACTCTATGAAACCACGGGCTGGCGATTGATGGTTCAGTGAGAAGCTAGCGTGGCGATATGTTAGTTTGTTTTATTATTTTTTTTTTGTAAACGTGATGCAGTGGCATATTAATTAGCATTGAAGTGGGAATCAAGAAAAAGTTGTCTATTCAAAAGTTCGTTTGTCTCTGAAGTTAATAATGAAGACATTCCTAAGATTCTCCTTTAAAGAAGATGTGCCGGAATGTAATGACAACCGGGATATGATACTTATCCGACTTACGTAGATACCTAACCTACTTAGGTACGTGCCTACCTTACCTCTGTTCGTTTAGTGCCCAAAACTGCCCATTTTAGACCGATGTTCTGTCAAACATCATAAATATCAAAAAAAAAAAAAAAATTGCATCAAATCTGGCTGTTTTGGGCAGTAAACGAACGGTCATTATATAGCTTTTATACGTATTTAATTGCAACCTAAACGTTATTATGTATCCGATTTTGAAAAATGCAATCAATAGCTTTCTACATTTAATACATCTCTTTGTAAAAAAGAGAGATAGATTTTAGTTGTGTTATTAACAAAAAAAAAAAGTAGGTATTAAAGTGAAACGACCACTTTAATTTTTATTTAGTCCGTCTTGGCAAATTTAAGCTTCCTTATTGTACCTAATCAAAGCAATTAAATTAGTGTTGCTAATCAATTAATTGCAAAAGTAAAAACTTTAATATACCTACCTACCTATACTGGAATAAACGCATTTCTTTAACTTTTTTATATGTAAGTGCAACTAAAATATAAAACAGTTTTTTTATTGTAAGTAGGTAGGTAAGTTAAATAATTATAACGATTTATCACAAATAATAATAGGTACCAATAGCTTTATTATTTCGGTAAAAATAATTCATTAATTTTGTTGAATGTATCAGTTATAGGTAGTTCAATTTGAACAATAACAATTATAAGTTAGTCACGGAAATGATTTTCCAACAATATTATTATCTGTTGAATACCTACTTTTTAATCGATAGATAACTCCTATTGGGTAGGTACCTACATACATATATGGATACCAGTAGCGTGGCGTGGATGATTTTAAATGGTAAGTCGAAGAAAAATTAGTCACCCGAAAACGTACAGGTAACTAAATTATGAATGTCTACCTTAAATTGTCTATATCGCTTCACGCCATGATATAAGTTTTGATTTACAAATTTTGTATAGAAAGAGTCATCAAAATTTAATTTTACAATTGTTATATATTAGAAATCTAGTACAATATTTATACTCGATGTAAGATAGGTTTAATTGTAAGCTACGATCTATGTAAACCACTATGTATTTATCTTATCTGTCATAAATAAATAAATCACTTCCTGTTGAAATTCTAAAGCAAGCTATCATAGTTCTTTATTCTCCATCCACAGACATCTTTAAAGATATAATAACAATAAAATAAAAAGGTGTATGAACTGTATTTTTTAAAGAAAAACCTACATGACCTCAACAGTAAACTTCACACAGCAACGTAGCGAGACACATACAAAGTTATTAAAATAAGACGAAAAAAAGCGTGTTATTTTTGCACAGAAAACTACCCCTACCCTGCTCAATGAACTTCATACAACAGTGAGGCATACTTAATTCTCTCTTCTACAACTCCATACCCACAAGAAACACAAATAGAACTTTTAAAAATTTTCGCTGGATAGAACAAGCTTGTTCTGTTTGCTCTTGCTCCATTTATTTGTATTAAAACTCCCGACATAAGACGCAGAAAGTTATTTTTTTGCTTTCTTATGGACAAAAATAACACGGTTTTCTTCGACATATTTAGGGAATTTTCTAGCAATTTAGATTAATGTTGCTCGTTTTTTAATAAACATGATTGAGATTTTCAAATGGTAACTCGATAGGAATCGTGTTATATGGACGCCACGCCACTGATGGATACCAAGATCAAGATTATGATATCGCTGTTGAAGTCTCTGTAAAAAGTTAACATAAAGTCGAATTCATAAAAATTTTGGCGTTGTCGGTTAAGTTTTGGCAACTTCCCAATGAGAGGCCATAAAATAATAAAATCAAGAATTTTTTTCTATTTTTTATGTCGATATAGGTATGTAGCTCAAACTCTTCTTTATCTAAAACGATGGTCGGCGAAGTGTCTCAAACTCAAGGCCGGCCTTCTTTTTACTTTGTCTTATTTTCTGGTGTTGCTTTTAAACTCTATTAATTCTAGTTGTAAATTATACATATAACTAGCTGAAGCAATGATTGAGGTCAAAATAAGAACCATATATTGAAAAATGTGTACCTACCTATCTTACCTACATACAGTCAATCAAACTCATATTCGTACAGTAAGTAATATGCATTTCTTTTTTAATTACATCAAAACCCCAGAAAAATCCGAACTATTTTTGATTTAAAGTCAAAGGTCTGATAACCATTTAATATTACAGAGTACAGACAAAGAAAAATACCATCCCCTGACAAAAAGAGGACATTGTTAACAAAATTACAAACACTTAGTTGAAAGAAGAGAAATTTATATTCGTGTTTCTTTGGTTTTAAACCAAAAATTTTGTATCTCTTGTATTGCAATTTTACCACTATTCTTACAATTTCTTTTCCAACATTCTTGCATCTGTTATATATTCACTATCCAAAGCCTATGGTGGAAATGGCCTTATACGTTATGTAAAGGATTAATATCTGCTTAATACGATGGATCCTCTTCTCACTTTTGCAAAATTGTTAACAAGTAACATGCAAGTGTTATACATTTTATGCATCCAGTTTTTGTTCTTTTAGAAAGTAAATTCTTTGTATACTCAAATATTTGTGCACTCTCTTAAGAATTTCTTACAACATGTCGTTAAATCTTCTGTGGTCTTAAATTCCTTCAATTATAACCAGCCTACCTATTGCCAAGAAACAACCTCAAACCAACACCCAGCCTGCCTCATACTCAGTATTTTGGTTTTTGACAAACCAATTACCGCTTTTCTGAGATGAAAGATCTTAAAATTTGTATTATTTCTCAGGGACGAAAATGCATCTACCCATCTGGTATTTTAATAATTTTGGCGAAGTTTAACTGTTTTACTTTGTTTATAGAGTTAATGATTGCCTTTTTTCAAGTAACTCTACTTTTACATTTTTGCTACCATTGATGCATTTGGCATTTTTTTAAAGTTTCAAATGTCTTTGTTTTTATACTTGATGTAGCATTTTCCGCAAGTCGATTTTTCTAATTTCGCGAATTACGATGCGTTATTTGTACGAGTTGAATAATAATCAAGTGGTTTGATTTCGATGCTGCTTGTCTACAATATTGTCAAAATAAGAACCCCAATGTTGAAAAATGTGTACCTACCTACCTTACCTATGTACATTATGTAGGTAACTAAAAAAAACTTCTTTGAGTGACTGGAAATAAATACATAAATATTTACCATTGTATTATTTTTTGAACCAAAACTTTACTGAATATCTTCTCTGGCGCAGGAATTGGAAATTTTGAATTAATTAGGTAATTAGCTTTACGTACAATCAATTTTGGCACATTACGCTCATTGACTAATCCATTAAGTGAACTTAAATGAGAAAAAATAAAAAGGTTTTTAGGTACAGACAAAATGTATATAATTAGAAGCCAGAAATAATGAAAATTATGTCGAATATTGAGGGCAATGTTTGGTACGAACTGTTTGCATTTGTCATTTATCAAAAATATATTCGTAAATACCAGTAGCGTGGCGTGGATGATTTCAAATGGTAACTCGAAGAAAAATTAGTCACCCGAAAACGTTTAGGTAACTAAATTATAAATGAATACCTTAAATTGTCTATATCGCTTTCCACGCCATGATATAAGTTTTGATTTACAAATATTGTATAGAAAGAGTCATAAAAGTTTAATTTTACAATAAAATAAAAAGGTGTATGAACTGTATTTTTTTAAAGAAAAACCTACATGACCTCCACAGTAAACTTCACACAGCAACGCAGCGAGACACATACAAAGTTATTAAAATAAGACGAAAAAAAGCGTGTTAATTTTTCGAATTAAAATTAATTTTTTGCACAGAAAACTACCCCTACCCTGCTCAATGAACTTCATACAACAGTGAGCCATAATTAATTTTCTCTTCTACAACTCCATACCCCACAAGAAACACAAATAGAACTTTTAAAAATTTTCGCTGGATAGAACAAGCTTGTTCTGTTTGACTTGCTCCATTTATTTGTATTAAAACTCCAGAAATAAGACGCAGAAAACCGAGTTATTTTTTTGCTTTCTTATGGACAAAAATAACACGGTTTTCTTCGACATATTTAGGGAATTTTCTAGTAATTTAGATGAATGTTGCTCGTTTTTTAATAAACATGATTGAGATTTTTAAATGGTAACTCGATAGGAATCGTGTTATATGGACGCCACGCCACTGGTAAATACACATAACTGTAAAAGATAAATGAAACTTTGAATTACAACTCCTCCACTATTTTTCAACCTTAGTGAATCATTTATAATAATCGATAAGATATTGCACTTAATTACGCACGCGGCGTTCTTTTACTTTATCTTATGGGAATAATAATTGTTTATTGATATAGGTTTCAGCCGAGATTGCAAAACTATCTAGATCTAGATCTTAACTTTTAAAATAAAGCAATAGCTTCTTAATGCTCTAGTGATTGTAATCTTGCTATAAATGGGAAAGATAAGATAAGATATGTATGTGAGATGTTGGTTTGTTAATGGTTTTGTAATAAAGTATTTTACAGATTTAAAAAAAAAATAAGGTTAACATTTCAAGGTAACTTTGGTCGGCAGAGAAAGATTCCGAAATTAATTGTTTTTGGGGTCCTCAACATTAGCTACATTAAATACGTAATTACTCCTTAAAATGGTCATATAAATACATAATATGTACGTACAGTGTACATAAGTGTTTGTTATAAATTTGTGACTTCTTCGCAAATCGTCTGAACACTCACGCAAGCCATTTGTGACATTTTGCGAGCACTTGTGACTGCACAAAAATGTAACACTGCAAATGCGTAGATTTGCGAGCAAATCTCTTCAATAGATTGGCATTGAGCTCAGATTGTTGTCAATAAGTTGTTATTGGTTTCGTGTGCTAAAAATTTAAATGGCGAAGGCTAAAAAGGTGTTTTTTATGCATCTTTTCATCTGTTACCTCCTATTAGAGAATTGTGTACTCATCATCTGTGTAATTTTTTAACAGTTATAATTTTTATTATAATAAACAAATTCGTATAAAGTCATGGCCTATATTTTGGCACCAAAATATTTACCGATTTGACTTTCAAAATGTCCCAAAATTAACAATTAATATTTTCCATGATGGTTTTCAATAATAGCTATAACTGGCCCCTAAGCTAGTGATTTATAAACCGTAATAGCAACTCGAAAATAAGCCACACAATTTGCGATACCTACCATTAGCGACCACGACATTTGAGAGCCCCTTGATCGCAAATGTATTCAAGTTTTGGGAGAAAATTAGCAAATCTTCTTTTTTGTCTTCATCTTCTTTTCCTTTGTCTTCTACTTCTTTTTTGTCTTCTACTTCCTCTTCACGCAACCCCAATTACTCGTAAAATCTCAAGTTTTAAATGTGTTTATGCACTAAAATACAAGTCTTACCGCCCTTCACATTCTACAATAATCGGCAGGGGTCCAAAAATTAATAATAATTTTGACAAAATGGGCGGATACCACGCCTCTTTAACTTTTGTTTTCTGATCCACAAGGCCTACCGTTAGGAGGTGGTTCATAATTTTGATAATCTGTCAATCTCAGCTAAGCAAATATGTATGTACTCCGAATTTGAAGCTTCTGTTTTTATTGGTTCTAAAGTAAGAGGGATGTCGAAAATCGCTTGAGTTTCTTCTTGTGAAAAGGGTTAGTGCCTAGATTTTAACTGTTCGTTACCGTGCTCTTTGATTTGTTGCAAAAATCCTATCATTTTCACTTGTTTCGAATTGAATTCCATTGTTATTACCGAGCGGAGATTTTGCAAAATTTTTCCAAACCAAGTTACTAATTTTATTCTGCATTTCCGCCCATCGAATTCAACTTAGGTAGGTAAGTATATTAGGTTATAACTTTTTCTATCAAATAAGAAACCTTGAAGCTACAAGTACCTTCGTCGTCCTATACGTGGCGTCTAATACTTGATTGCAATTATTATTTTTGTTTGTTCTTGACAATCAATGTGAATTGGTTTTCTTTTATTTTTTTTTTTTAATTTTCGCAAAACAACAAAAAACAATTAAGACATTCCATACTCTTGAAAACAAATGAAATTTAAAGTCAGCCAAAGATAACAAGAGTATAGGTATTGATAAGATAACGAAAGCAACAAACATTTAAGTAATAATTTTAAATTGCTTTTCGTACTTAAATATAAATTCTGGCTTTAAATTAAAAATAGGTGGAAACACTCATAACTCTGTTGAAATATTTCTTTTTTTCATATTTATATTGACTCCATTACAGAGGGGCTGGCAAGCAGTTTCGATGCCGATGCCCCTTGTTTTCATACCATATAGATAATAATTAAAAGCATCCATTGGAACGCCACGATATGCCGATGGATAGTTGTATGGGAATGCGTGGCTGAGAACATTAAGTTCAATGGTCATCATCCATCCAAATACACATTATACATACCTCCAGCTGGTCTTTACTCGAATGTGCTTGAAACTAGCACGACCAACGTATAGGAGCATTAGCATTGTTTTTCTCTTTTTTTTTTTTTTTTTTGCCGGACATCACCTGTGTTAGGGGCTGTTGGCTCTTATTGTATTAATAAATAAAACATTTTTTTTTATATAAAAATATAATTTTACTTTCAAAATAATTTGTCCGTGAATGAGTTTTATAATATTTGTTATACGTTTTTCATTAAAAACGCATCGTTTAGCTTTTTTGCAGCGGAAGCGATGGTACATACATAAATATGATTAACAGTTTGTTAAAATTATATAATGTAATAATTTATAAAAATACAATTTTTGTTAATTTATGTACAAAATAAATAAAAAAATGTATTTTAATAAATTTAAACATGTTTAAACTCGGAAGTTATAACTATCAGCCCATTCAAGTCGCATTTCTGCAGGCAAATTAAGTCTGTTTCAAATTGTGTTCACTGTTTTAGAAGCGCTGATGTTTGCTCTAAGTATTGAAATGAAATTTTGCGCAAAATGCAATTGTTTTTAGCAGTGATTGAGCATGTTTACTTTTACGAACTCGGGGATACCTACATAAATACCTATGTCTTTTCTAATTTAGCTGGTATCGAGAAGAAAAGTAAAATTTGAGTCAACTGTTGCTGCAGCTACTTTTCTTGCTTCAGCTACAGCTTCACATTGTAGTGCTGTATATTTATTTACTGGCTGAACAGAATAGAATGCTGCAACTGGAGCCGCAGATGGAAAACTGGAAGAGCTGTCAAAAAGTGTCGTACGTTATTTTTTTACCTACCCACAATGCAGCTGTACAGCTTTAATTGTATTTTGAAGAGAAACAAAAGAATTTTCTTGTTTACATGCTCAGAATTCAAATTTTTTGTTTCCAATAATTTTACTTTTAATAAATAATTTTTTTCGCGATACAAATAACCATAATATTTTTTTCAGACCCAAAAAGTTGTTTTTTTTTTCTTCATACAAATTTAAACGTCAAAAGTGTCGTACGTGAAAAGTTAAAAGTTGGTGAACTCTTCCGTCTGCAGCGGCTACGTTCCGTTGTGTTCGCAACATTGAATTCAATATTTTGACAGCTATTCCAGCTCCGGCTCCAGTGAATCGAAAATTATCAATCGTAGACTAAAAATGTTATGGCCAAGATCTAGAGGATTATGTTAATTTTTAGCAACTTTTGTTAAATGCATTTCTTTAAAAAGTTGAAAATGAGTGAATACCAAAAAACATGGTAACCATCAATTCTTAACAAATTACAATTAATATGTTTGGTGTATTTCAATGCCAGCTTAGGGAATAATTTTGTAAGCTATTTTTAATTATGTAGTTGAAGAGATTAGATTTATCTTATGTAGGTAGAGTGTATAGAGTACCTACATAAATCTTCGAAATCGATAAATATATGTAAATGAGATAATATATCTTTTATTTTGAGCAAATTGTTGAGTAACTTAACGATTTTGAACTTGCTTATTTGTTTTCACTACTTGCTTGCAAAACTCTTTGTTTAAAAATCTAACAAAAGACTCTTTCGAAGCACCAATCACAGCTTAATCTCATTTCACTATACATATATCATCATCAGTGATTACTGATTACTTAACCTGTTTAAATTCAAACAGCAGCAAAACATTCACAAAAGATACTTTGTATTGTCATAATTCATAATGTTAAAATCAAACAATGTCGCTAATCGGTTAGCTCTTAAAAAAATTTCTTAAGACACTCTTGGAAGCCTACTCTATTATACATTTAAATTCATTAAGCAATTACATTCATAATGCTCATTTCAAGTGACATGGATCAATTCACCAAAAAAAATTTAAAAGAAATTACGATTACGCTTAAAAATTATCTTCTTCATTTCCCGTTATAAAAGCTTGAAAAGTAAAAGTACGATTTTAAAGCGAAAAAAAAAACAACAACAATTTATTAAAATTAATTTGGATCATCCAAGTCTTCAGAAATATTTATCAGCGAGGCGATTTTAATGTTTTAATTTGTATGCATTTAGATTTGTATTCTTCTTGTCTAGACCTGAGTTAGGTTTTAGATATCACTGCGATTCAAAAAAAAAAAAAAAAAAAAAACATGTAAATTCTCTTACACGAAATAAAATACAATGAAAAGTTCCAAAAAATCATTTTTTATTATGTAGTTTTTCCGTTGAAGAGCATACACTTGCTGAACTGAACAGTGAAATGGCCCAGTTAGTTCCAGTTCTTTGGTAGCCTTAAAGAAAGTTAGATGAGAAATCGACAAATAAATCATTAAAATATACAAATGACTTCTACTGAATATACATACATAACTTGTACATATATATATTTTAGTTTTTTTTTTTTTTTTTTTTAAATAAAGAAGTATACAAATTAGTGTCGAATAAATTAAGAGAGGTGCTATGCTCTATAGCTATCATCAGCGGACATTAACTGTGAATCTTATGTAACTTAATTGTTGATGAGATGATATTGCGGCTAAAGTTATGTTAGCCAATGAAATAGATAAGATGGATTAAAGTTAGTAATTAATATTTCTTTTTAAAATATATTTCACTTTTGTGTACCCAATATAGGAAGGTAAAGGTACCTGTTTTCGATCATTAAATTTTATCGTTTTTTTTTTTTTTTTTTTTTTTTTTTTTGTTATGCTTTACATTTATGAATTAATTTATATTATGCGGTTGATTATAATTTGATTATAAATTTGAGTAGCTTATAGATAAATGATATGATTATGCTTGGTTTTTTTTAGGTATTTTTTGGAATATATTCGTTCAATCAAACTTGAGAAATTACTAGGTCTTTTATTCTGCTTTTAAATTTATTTACATATACATATATATGTAATCTTGCGTTGACATTTTTTATCAAATTTCAAAATATTGTTTCGAAAATTCATTTTAGCCATCTTTTTTCTGTTTGATGAGAAAAAACCTGGAAATGAAGATAAGCCTTTTTCTTTTTTTGGAATTATGAAAATTCATGTCAAAATAAAAAATGCATTACATATTTGAATACCTACAAAATTATGCGGGAATACAATCTGCTTTGTTAGAGATTAATGTTAAGATAGTTACATATTTATATATAAAACGTGTAGATACCCAATCTTATAAAACTGCACGTACTTCCTATTTTGATTATATTGGCACGAAATTATTGTTTAAATATGTAAATTTAAAATAACCTACCAGAAGTGCGCAAGAAGAAAATATCTAAAAAGAAAACATGTACCGTAAAACGGGGTTACTTTGCCCCTACAGGGGTAACTTTGCGCCATTGACGAAAAGAGTTTGTTTCTTGATTCACGCTCAGACATTTTCAGTTCTCTAAATCTAAATTACTGTAAAGTACAAACACATATGCATACAAACATCTCTCACAAGTTACAAGTGATCCTTTGCCTGTTGTTGGTAAGAGAAGTAGTTGAGTTGTGAAGTGTTTTTTTTTTAAGTGTAAAATTTGGTGGTGTGCAACCAATTTAGTGATCTCTGATCAAGGTAATTACTTACAAATTTTCTAGTTAAAATAATGATCTGTTAGTACTTTACGCATAAAATATAAAGTGTTTAAATGATAAATAGGTATAATTATAATTTTTTTTTTTTTGTGACTATGCGCTTTTTTCTATTTTTGGGGTTACTTTGCTCCGTGAATATGGTATGTACCTGCTATAATTGCAACTAGCTGCTTATGTGGAGTACTAACGACAAATCGTCGCATTCGCTCGAATTCGATGTAAAAGTCATTCGAACTCTGAAAACGGCCAGCCATCTCCAAAAGATAAACCAACTTATTCGTGGAGCGGTTTTTTGAGCTCCGTTTCACCACCAAAACTGTTTTTTTTTTAAGAGAAACATTTTCCGTACAGGAAATAATTTCAATATTTAATTGAAGCTTTTAAGTTTTAGATTTATAATGAAATAAGATTTTAATGAAATAATGTTTTATTTTTTTATTTAAAAAAAAAAAAGTATTCATTATTTTTTGAATTTTTTTTCACAGATATTTTTATTGGATCAATGTTAATTCCATACGTTATTAACTTTGCTCCTCCAACTCTGCAAATAAAGGCACTATAAGCAAAAGTTTCAAATGGAGCAAAGTAACCCCGTCCCTTGAAAAACTTTGCACCATTTTTTGCCTAAAAAAAAAAAAAACATTCCAACTGTCATTCAAATGCTATCATATCATATTTATATTATTTCATAATATTTTTCATTTTTTAGAAAAGAATAAAATTAAAAAATTTGTTTTCTAAAAAATATCCCAAAAATGGAGAAATGTAACCGCGCTTTACGGTACCTATAATTCGTTTTTTTTTTTTTACAACTCGCAACCATTCATGTGTGCGTGTATGCAGGAATGGTGGGGACCTACGGTTTATTGCCGAATCCGAAGAGCTAATTTTGAGCGACACTTTTCTATGACAAGAGATACTCTTGGAGGTTTTGTCAATTCCTCGCAGGCGAGGCAGTAGCCGTAGACCTGATGGGTCCTATATTTCACCAACAACTTATCATCAAGCACCCAGGATCTTGTCATGATTTTTAATAAGATTTTGTTGCGTTGAGAAAACATTATTTCTCAGGACAAAATGTTCACGGACATTAAAGGAATTTAGTATTTTACGAAATACAGTGCTTTTACACTACAGCGATTTTTAATCGTTGCTGCTCTTTTGATTTCTTTCTGATTGCAAAGACCCTTTTATACACTGCATTATTTCAGGAAAATTAGCTTTGCGTAAGCTAAAAAGGTTTCATCTATCTACTCTCTTTACTCCACTTGATTAAGCGAAGTTCACAGAGTAGAAGACGAATTGAAATAAAACATACTCCAACAATAACGAAAAACACAAAGAAGAAAATGAAATTTCTTCAATATCAACAATTTCGTCTACCCCGCGGCCACCACATACATACGTGGTCCCCAACGTGCTTAAAAATTGCAAGAGAATTTTGCAGTGTGTAAAAGCAGTCATACAAGTAAACAGAACAGATATTGGAGCGGTAAAATCCCTTGTTTTGTTTTATGGTTGCATTTTGAAAGTGCATTATGGTGGTGGAACGGTATAAAACACTGAGTAAATCGTTCACCAGCTCTCGGACTTATACCTAAGTGTTATTTGAGTGTAAGTCTTTCCATTAGAAAATGGAAAAGCAAATGAAAAAGCATGTTTGACTTTGACACATGACAAATCACATCACGTGAGCTCATAAAAATAGAACACTTAATATAACGAGACAGCAAAATAAATCAAAAATATTTTAATTTTTTTTTTGTCCTCATTAAGGCCCATTTGCTGAAACGAAACTTAAATATTTATGTTCAACTTAAACGCTTATTGTTTCACTTTTTCCTCAGCGTAAACTGTCACATAAGCTCTTATGTTGAACTTAAAATATTTAAGTTTTGTTCCAGAAAATGGCCCTAAGTGTCATTAAGTATTATTTGTAACAGGACGTGTAAAATAAATAATTTCCAATTTTATTCAACTATATTTACTTACCCAGTTTAAAAAAGCAACAATTATAATTGTCCAAGAGTGTTCTAAACAAGCTCTGTCGATTAAAAGACACTGATTTTTTTAAATCTGCCCCTGTATGAGGAAGATCTTAAATTATTACTCAACCATAAATATTTAGCAGAAACGTAATACCAATTCGTCAATAATTACTTCATTTTATATATAAATCGAATATGGTCTTGTTAAACTATGTTTTTTTTATTGTAATGTAATCTGTCACGCACCAAAACCACACTGATAATTCTTGCCATAATATGTACCTATAACTGGCTGAACAGAATGATGACGGAGTCGGAACTGGAGCCGGAGCTGGAATAGCTGTCAAAATATTGAATACACGCAAATTCAATGTTGCGAACACAACGGAACGTAGCCGCATACGGAGCTGCAGCCGCAGACGGAAGAGTACATCAACTTTTAACGTTTAAATTTGTATGAAGAAAAAAAACTACTTTTTGGGTTGGAAAAAAATATTGTGGTAATTTGTATCGCGAAAAAAATTATTTATTAAAAGAAAAATTATTGGAAACAAAAAATGTGAATTCTGAGCTTGTACACAAGAATATTCTTTTGTTTTTCTTCAAAATACTTTCAAAGCTGTACAGCTCCATTGTGGGCACGTAAAAAAAATAACGTACGAAACTTTTTAACAGCTCTTCCAGTTCTGGCTGCGGCTCCAGTTTCAGCATTCTATTCTGTTCAGGCAGTAAATGTCGTGGTTTGGAATAAATCTTTTATCTACCTCAGAGAATGCCAGGTATAAATGACCATAAGCATTATGAAAAGTTTAGTTTCATCACTCTATACAAAAAAAAATTCAACAAGATCACTAAACTTACATTGGTAGGGCTTGAAAAAAAAAAATAATAATAATACAACTTGAACTCACAAGAAGTGCAAATGTTTGAAAAATTGTAAAAAAAAAGTGAAAATCGTTTAAAACATTTTTTCATCAGAGTTAAAAACAATAAAAAATAATGAAATTGAATATTCAAATAATTTATAATAAATGGGGGATGGGAAATAATGGGTGATGGCGGGCTCTTTTTAATTGATTGAAGCATACACTAGGTAAACTCCAAAGCAAGCATCAGCAGGCCGTCTTTCGTGAGAATATATTTCAACCGAGAAGCATGTGAATGGAGTTGAATTCACTTATCCTATGTAGGTACTTGTACATACCAAACTACACGGTATAATTTATCTTGTGAGGCTTTTATTTTAAAAACGAAAGTAAACTCAGGGTGTACCGCATATAAATGCAACTGCTGAATAATAGAAGAGCTTGCTATAATAAATAATTAAAAATGATAATAAAAAAATAATAAAAAAAAAAAAAAATATCCCATAGGTAATGCGACAATGAACTAATAACAACCATGCTCTTTCGACAGCACCATAAGATGTTAGTATGTATATATACTTTAACTTAGCATGATCAACTAACTATACATGCAGCATAATTTATAAATAACTAACAACTGTATGGTGTTGGCAATGAAAGCAGTTCGTTGTTGTGTTTATATGCAAATATGGGAACCACTGGTGTTGGATTTCTTATTGAAAAAGGGTTCCTTAGGGTTTCACCAACTATAAACTTTACCAGCGTTAATGAAATGAGATATGCATATATGGGCTTGAGCTTGGTGCGCGTTACATGGAATACCGAGTTTCATTATTAATTTGTTTCCTTTTCACGGTGAATGGCCTTTTAACACATTTATGTGGCATATTGCTTTACCATCGATTTTCCTTTTTTTAGTTCAAACAAAAATAAAAGACAAATCGCGAAAAATTATGTGTCAATTCCTTGTGAGCGAACGCTTCCCGAAATTCCTTCGTTTTTACAATACCATTGAAGGAGGCCCTTAAATGTTTATGAATATGTACACTAGGGTGGGGCTTATATTGGTACTGTTCGAATATCTTTTGCCCCCCCCCCCCCCTTCCCCCCTAAAAGTGATGAGGCTGACTTAAAAAAATTCTGTGCAAAATTTCATTGAAAACGGTTAACGGTAACACGTGCCACCGAGCACTTGAAATTTCCCATACAAATTACAGGTAGATTTGTGTGCGAATTCGTTTAAAATGTCGAATAAATTTTATCCCAGATTAAATTTTGACATTTCTACGTACAGATTCACCTCACTAGTTTCAAAAATTAATTTTCGGATAAAATTTAACGCATTATTAACTAAATTCACACACGGCCTTACTAAAAAATTCCGCAAAATTGTAATTATGTATGACTAAAAATGAAACTTGACGAAAATTCTAAAAGCATAGTTAAGTATAAAAAAAAATATTTTTACATTTTATAAAATTGTTTTACCCACTTAAAAATAACGATGAAAAACAGTGATTTTTCGTTTTTTACATTTTTCGTTTTACTGGGGCCAATTAAAGATGCTGCGGGTTTTTATTTTTTCGTGAAGTTATCAATATTATATATTACTTATACATATGATCAACAAAAGTTAAATAAGAATTAACAATAAAGAAAAAACTTTCTTAATTTTGTTCAAAATCCCAGTTAAAGGAAATAATCCATTGAATTTTATAGTGGAACCCTGTTTTCTCTCTTATTTAAATTTTGTTGATCATATAAGTAGTATAATATTGATAACTTCACGAAAAAATAAAAAAATAATAATATATCCACGGTATCCTTAATTGGACACAATAAAACGAAAAATGTAAAAAAACGAAAAATCACTACTTTTCATCGTTGGTAAAAAATCGTATAAAATGTAAAAATATTTTTTCTTTATACCTACTTTACCATGTTTTAAAGATTTTTGCTAAGTTTCATTTTTATTCACGAACAATTACAATTTTGCGGAATTTTTTAGTATGTAATTTGTAGGGGAAATTTCAAAGTGCTCAATGGCACGTGTTAACCTTAACCGCGATTTCAATGAAATTTTGCACAGATTTTTTTTTAAGTCAGCCTCATCACTTTTAGAGAGAGGGGGGGGAGCGAAAAAAATTAGAATATTGCCAAAATAAGCGCCATCCTAATGTATACATACTTTAGCCTTAAAATCATAAAAATAAAGTATAAAAGTAACGGGAAAGCTGAAGTGTACATAAATGAGTTCGAATTTCGCACTTATTGTATTTAAAAATTAAAATCAAATTCTTAAAAAAAACATTAAGTTCAATGTCAGATCAAAATGTGTTAAGAATGATTCAGTTTTTATGGAAAATTTGTCTCTCTTTCATACAAAGTGCACCACTGTGCAACGTGATTTGATAATCTTTCAGAAAATTTATTGACATGTTATTGTAAACAATTTTATTAGCTTTTTTAATTATTTCAATAAATTAAAATCAACGAAAAATGTCGAACCAATTGTGTAGAAGTGATGATTTGCCAAAAAACAAAAACGACTAAATTGTTTTAAACCATTTTTCAAGTTAACCTAGGATCACAAATTTTCTCACATACATATATTTTCTTAATATATGTATATGTAGGTACCTATACAGGGTACGTACATATAAAACTATTAATTCAAATATTGCACAATAATATTGAGCGTCTAGGGACCGCTTAAAGGATAAGTCTGAAAGACTGTGTGAGGTTATGTGTCGGTAGTTAGGAGGTTTGAGTGTTATTCACATCTACATAAATTTGTAGAACATCTTGGATTATAATGGTCAGATATGTATTTAAATTTTTAAATAAATGATTCAATTTTAAACAACCAAACCTTAAGTTTAAAACATCTTCTCATATGCTCAAGTTTCCTTATAAGTATAGGTACCTAAATATATAGATTACATTGTGTAAATGTAAACATAAATAACCTTGAAAAATAACATGATTTTCTTTGAACGATCTCATAAATCCAACTTTAAATTAGTTACCAAAAGAGTCGTATTAATTACCCCCATCATTTGTATTGACAACCGCTGACAGTTTAAACCATGTTTGTTTTTCAAATCTATTTTAATTCTTTTATATATGTTCATCCATACATATATAGATTTGCTTAACCTCTTTACCTGTCTATACGTGACTTTTAAATTTAACGAAAAAAAATTAAAACAAGCATAAAACCAAAATCAAGTGTAGATAGGTACAGTGTTTCATCTACCAAAAGACTCAGACCTCAGTAATGTTCATAAATTATGTCTCTCAGCCAGCAATGGCCTTAAAAAATGTTCTTGTTTGTAACAGATGAATCAAAAAATGAAAGCCATATTTAGTCTTGGAATGTCAGAAATGTTAAAATCCCAAAAAAAAAAAAAATAATAAACAATTTCACTTGGAAATGTACTTAAATATATATAGAACCGGTGTTAAACCACATAAATGCGTAGTAAAGTCCCAAAAGGCATTCCAACAAAAAAAAAAGTCGCAGTTAAGTTACTCTCGATCTTAAAAGTTAAGCCAAAAACTTGAATTTGTCTTCTTTTTTATTTTTATTTTTCGTACCTATATACATTATATTTGAAGTAGGTATATACCCATAAAGAAAAAAAAAAAAAAAAAACTTCTCCTGAGCCAGGAGTCATGGATTTCAATTAATTTAAGAGACAGATACAATTTACACTCTAGGTCAATTATATTGGTCATTAAATTAAAAGATGTTATAGCGAAACTGCAAAAGAAATCAATTTACAATCAATTTTGCATTATTTGTTAAAAAAAAATAATTTATTAAATCGATTTTCAAAATGTTCAAACAAATGTTGTCTATATTAAAAAAAAGCGGAAATCTTGCTTTGTTTGTTTTTTGGGATAAATTCAGAAAATAAATGTCCGATTCCAAATATTCTTTTCGTGTTTAAAAGGTTGGTCTTAAAATGTAGCTTAAGTGCCTGTTTACATTGGATTTTTAATGAATGGCGCATCCAGTGAGATGTAAGTGAAAAAGATATGGGTAGATTCCACCCAAATTATGCCGATGCGCACAGTTTCAATAAATATTCTCGGATTCAGCATGAAGATTTTTTTTTTGTGTAAGTGAGAGATACATACATGGATTTTAAGGGTGTGAGTAAGGGATGTGTAGATTGAAATGAAAGGATTTTTTCTTTATAATGTAAACACGAGGAACATTTTAATGAACGAAAACATGCTTCATTAAAAATCCAATTTAAACAGGCACTAAGGAATTATTTGTTTTGTATATGTATGTATATATAGGGTAAAATGGAGTGAAACAAAAAAAGTGGCAATTAAAAAAAGTAGTTTTGTTTTAGGATCTTTTTTTTTTTCAATATTAAGCATTTTATATGGTGACATGCAATAAACACAAACGATTTATTATTTTTTTTCTTAAAGGTTAGTCTTAGATGAAAGCTTATGGGATGATTTTCACAAAGGCTGAAATGGGGTTAACGCATCCGATTAAAAAAAATATTTTTGTTCTTAAAACTTTGTTCTTAAATTATGGCTTAAGAGCCAAATATTTTTTTTATTTAACTTAATATTTGTGGGGTAAACTGAGGTCAACACACTACATTTTTTGTCCCTATATTCATCGCCGGTGCATTTTTAATTTCCTCATACCTAGAACAAGAGCTTATAAATCAAAATCATTTAACAAAAGAAAGTTAAGGAAACTTTTGTAGAAATATCTATTCAATTGATCTGCAGTGTATTGTATAGAAAAGTGTGTATTGAACAAAAGTGAAGACCGCAAGTCGTCCATGACCCAATACTTTCTGCTGACCAACAAATATAGTTCTCTACCTTCAGTCAGTTCATTTCATATACTATGTGATTATTGGTTAGACAGCTTTTTTTCGGATGGAACACTATGGTAAAGTTTTGTTTTCCCAAGAATTCTATTTTTGGCTTAAGTGCCTCTTTGGACCATAATGAGTCAGTTATAGTGGTTTTTAGCTGAGATTTTTTTCGTTTCTTATTTTTCTTTCATTTTTAATTGTTGCGGTCGATGATGCTTTTAAAGCAAACGATGCGATAGAACCTTTTTTCAATGCAAAAGCATGTCACGGGTTCCGGTCGGTTTGAGTTAAATGTTTTGTGTGTCAGTGTGCGCTGAGAATAACATTTTTTTTTTATTTGTGAATTAATTGTTTTTTTGGTTTATTTTATTAAAGGTATATATGCAAAGGTATATTTTTGTATTCTTTTCTTCACTTGAAGAAGTTGAGAGTAAAATTTTTAATATAATGACAGAAAATTAAATTTAAGAATTTTTTAATCAAGTTCAATGTACTTTTTAATGTTTAAATGTCAATTTGTGAAAAGTAAACAAATATTGCTTTGTTCACAATGCATGAAAGAAATAAGATTATCGTGCAGTTAAAAAAGACTTGATAGAGCAAGAATTTATTGGAAATGAATGAGCCTATAGCTTTCTTAGGATGAAAACGAAATGTTATGGAGACTTTCAGGGTTTTGGGCTGATATTCATAAAATCAGTGCTGATGATTCGGATTCTTTTTTGCATTTTTTAGTGACATTTTCGTTTAAATTTTACTAATAATATTTGAGTATTTTGAGGACTGTTGCGTTGCTATTGCTATAGTCATCCAAAATTTTCTTAAAAGTAAGTTGAACAATGCTTAAAATGAGACCTTTTGTATGAATTTCCATAAAAGTGCGCACCTAAAAACACTTACTTTAAGGAATTGAATTTTTGATGAGATAGGTATTGTTTAAAAAAAAAAACAAAAAATACTGTATTGCCTGCCATCTGATAGTTGGTGCATACAAAACTAAAAACTATATACATTACTAGCTGACCAGCCCCGGCACAGGTACACAAATCAAATTTCTGTAAAATTAAAAAAAAAAACAAGAATTTCTGAAATGAGTTACCATTTTTTTGTACCCCATTTTGAACCCTTTAACCAAGAAAACCTTGTAAAAAATAATAACCTTTCAAACACAAAACTTGTTTTTTTTTTTTTAAATTTTATATGCCACATTTTTGTGTTCATTCCTATACACTAGGGTGGCGCGTATTTTGGCAATGTTCGAATTTCATTACCCCCCCCCCCCCCCCCCCTTCTCCTAAAAGTGATGAGGTTAACTTAAAAAAATTCTGTGCAAAATTTTGTTGAAATCGGTTAACGTTAACACGTTGTAAATTTTTTATTTTTTTAACAAAAAATTCCACAAAATTTTAATTGTTGATGAATAAAAATGAAACTTGTCAAATTCACAAAAAATTAAAAATTGGCCAAAATAAAACGAAAAATATAAAAAAAAAACTAAAAAATCATTGCTTTCCATCGTTATTTTTAAGTGGGTAAAAAAATTTTATAAAATGTAAAAATATTTCTTTTTATACTTTACCATGTTTTTTGGTTTTTTGCCAAGTTTCATTTTTATTTATCAATAATTACAATTTTGCGGAACTTTTTAGTAAAAGACTAAAAAAAAGAATTACCTTTTTTTTAAGTAACCATTTTTTTCTTTTTACCCCATTTCACCTTATACATAAAAAGCAAACAAATTATTTCTTCAAGGCAACCTCTAAAACCAACCTTTTTAACACAAAATGTGGTTTCTGAGATTAGCCCGAACAAACAAACAAAGCAAGCTTTCAAACAGATCATTCAAAGGTTATTTGGAAACAGAATTAAAATTTTTTTTTTTACACGTTCTCGCTTTTATGCAAATCATAATACACAGTAACTGCCAAATTGTTTATGTACTTTCAAAAATTCCTTTAATTACTAAAAGTCATATTTAATTTCAAGATTAGATTTTTTAATCATCAATTAAATCTTCAGTTAACTACTATGATAGGATTAAATAGGAACAAAAGTTTGCTGAGGAAAAATAAGTACTATCTGATATTTAACTGACTATTCTAAAGAATTGGTTTTTAATGACTAATTTATTTGCAAAATTTATTTTTAGAATTGAATAAATATTATTGGTAAAAGTTTATATTACAGAAAATGGCAAAAGGCAAAAAGCCAGAGGATCAAACTTACTTTGAAATTAACTTTCCGCAAAAAGTAAATATATTAAGGAGAGAACAGTTAATTAAAGAGAAACTCATTTAAATATCACATAACTCCACATTCTCTTGGTAGTATTGTCATTTAAATTTCAGAAAAATAGCACACATTTTTTTTATTTCAGTCAGTAAAATGACATTAAGATAATTCTTTAAAAGTTTAATCATATAATTATAATACAGAATTTAACGTACTTCACACAAGAAAGTGCATTTTTAATGGTTGGTATAATTTGTTTAATTTTATTAACGCATCTTGACCTAAATTGTTGATGATGATAATTACTCGTATTGTAGATAGTTGAATACATAAACAACGTTAAATGTCTACCTTCTCATTTGCACTTTACACAAATCAGCAGATTTATACTTGATTGGTTACATTTTTGACATTTTAACCAGATTGACATTTGCAAATATGAAAATTTATGGAAATAATTGAAGTTGTAAAAATTGACAGTTTTAGTAATAATTGACAATTTTCTTATCCTCCTAAATAGAACCTGATCTTTCGTCGTTTGAAGAACTTGTTTGACATTTATATGCCAAGCTTTTAACTAGACATTTTGCAAAACGTCATATTGTTATTAATTTAATTTATGCAGCTGTCACGTAACTCTTTTTCTAAACAAATGCTTCTTGAATAATATTTATTTATTTTGGTTATTGTTATTGATACTAAGTAGTTTATAATGCTTGATTGAGCAAGTTTACATTATTAAAGCAGATATCAATTCCAAACTGGAGCAATTGATGACTTTTTTTCATAATTCCAACACAAGCTCACAGAAGAATGTACATCAGGGTGACCTTGAAAAAGAAGAAGATTACATCATACAAACTGTCAAAAAATAGGTTAACTGGTACTAAAATTCAGAAAGACTGATTTTCGTGCGCTTAAATTGTCGATAGGAATAGTTAAAGTCTGGATAATCAAAAAAGTATACAGTTCTGATCTTTATATTTAAAAAGACAAAAAGAATCGGTATATTATTCCAATAACAATAGTTATTCGAATTCATACCGTAAAATAAAATAAAATATTTAATATTGAAATTTCATTTTAATAATATGTAATAAAGCTTGCGTATTATTTTTAGTAGGCATTTTAATTAAAGCTGGAATATTTACTTCATATATTTGACAAGTAATTTATTCGTAAAAAAAACTAAGCTGAGATTTTAATGAAACTGGATAAATAGTTATCACTACTCTGTATGCTGTCGGTCAGCTGCAGCTTAAATATGTAGATACACTCCGCTCTACTTGAATAGAAACAAACTTTTTGTTTACTATCAGAGCGCGTAGCACTTTGGCAGATATATAAATCCACCTTTTTGTTTATGTTCTTTTATGAGGGATCTATTTCGAATAAAACTGCATGGACAGAATAATTCAGAAAAATACCATTCGGTTCGTTTTTACCACTTTTCTAATTAATTAATTAAAAACAGTGTTTTTTTTTGCGTCACTTGAATAGAAACAGTATGCGATTTTTATCTATAGGTTACGGTTAGAAGAAAAAATATTGTTATAATAATGGAAGTGTAGATTAAAGATAATAATTGTTTGATCAAAGAAAAAATGGGTAGCGGAAAACCATTAAACGCTGCAGAAAAAGCTAAAATAGAAGTACACGCGGAAAACAAGCTTCCCCTACCCACAATTGCCAAAAAAATAATAAGAAGAAGTGTACAAATTGTTTGGTCGTTCCTTAAAAATAAATAAAGCTATGGAAAAAATATGAAAGGTAGATAACTAAGAGCCACAACAGAAGCAGACCGAAGAAAGATAATAAGACTGGCTTCCAATTCAAGTGACTCTGCTGCTAAAATCAAGGCGAAGAGTGGAATTACGGCTAGTCTTAAAACTACTAGACGTGTTATTCGTGGGTCACAACATTCAAAGCGCCTAAAATTAAAGAAAAACCACCGTTATAGCCAATACGAAGACAAAATAGAAAATATTTTTGCAGGAAGAATATGACATGGAAGGAAGAGTGGAAGGAAAGTGGTATTTTCTGACGAAAACCAATTTAATTTAGATGGTCCGGACGGATATAATTAGTATTCTTATGACATGAGGAAGGAACCAAGGTTTTTGGACTGCCACCATAGCCAAGAAGGTAGTGTAATGGTAAGGAATGTGATTTCCTGGTTTGGAACAATTAATCTGGAGTTTCCCTTTATGAAAATGACGGCAAACTCCTACAAGCAAATATTGCAAGAATCTTTCCCTAAGTCTACCGATGTCTTTCGACCAATACCATGGGACATTTCAACAAGACAACGCGCCAATCCACAACGCAAGGATCATTAAAAGTTGGAATTCCGAGAAAAATCTTACCTTGTTTCAATGGTCACCGTACTCTACGGACTTTATTATTTTCAAAAACATATGAGGATGGATGCTTCGTAGGGTGGACGATTCTGGACGTCAATATGAGGACAAAGAATCACTTACTGCTGCAATCAAAGAAGCACAGAGTGCAATTTCTTCAAATTACATAAAAGAACTGTACGATTCACTTTCCAAGAGGGTTTTTGAAGTTAATTTAAATGAGGGTGGTAGCACACATTATTAGAATATGATTATAAATAAAAAACTACCCTTTTTAACTGCATTTTTTCAATTTGTTTCCTTATTCAAGAGACTGTTTCTATTCAAGTGACGCAAAAAAAAACAGCTTTTTTAATGAAGTAATTTAATGAACTGGTAAAAAATAAGCGAATGGTATTTTTCTGAATTATTCTGCCCATGTAGTTTTATTCGCAATAGATCCCTCTTAAAAAAACATAAAAAAGGTGGATTTATAAATTTACCAATGCACTACACGCTCTGAAATTAAAAAGAAAGTTTGTTTCTATTCAAGTTGTGCGGAGTGTATAATAATTTTCTTTAAACTTAATAGTTTGTACCTATACTTAGCGTTTCTTGGACATTTCTCAGAGTTTTTTTTTTTTTAATTTTCTTTGGACCAACAATAATTGTACCTGCCGCAAAATTTATTTGAGCCATTCAGAAAAATCTTATTTTTCTCAAAAAAGTGCCAACAAAAGTTCGCTCTTTTTACAAAATTATCGTAGCAAGGTAAGTGCGTTCGCTGATGATATGGCATGTTCGTTTAAAAGTGATTCTTCTTTTAATCTTTATGCTGACATAAATCATGACCTAGAAATTTTAAGCCACTGGTTCCAAATGCATCAATTGGTAATTAGTGATAAAACAAAAATCATGTTCTTTAATGTAATTGGTAAGGATGTAAGTTTTGGACATTTTTATTTTCATTGTGCCAATTGTAATAGATATAAGTACAGTAACTATACTTGTAACTCGTCAAAAAATTCTCTAACATTTTATGAGTCCCGTACATGCTCGAAAAATTGTTTTGAAATTGAGAGCGTTAAATCTTTTAAATATCTAGGCGTTTTGGTTGATTGGCGGATGAGTTGGTCTGTTCATACTGGTGCCCTTAAAAAGTATCTTATGGGTGCAATTAGGCAAATCTACTTTCTAAAATCATATTGCTATTAAGGTGTATCTATTATGGTTTAGTTCACTCTAAGCTTGAATATGGGATTGTTTGTTGGGGTGGTACTCACAATAACAAAATGAACCCGCTTCTCGTTTCTCAAAAGCACGTCATTCGTCTGATTTGTAAAAAATCTCGTAGAAATAATAGCTTTATACTTTTCAAAAGGCTTAAAATTTTGCCTCTTAAGCATTTATATTTTTATAAAGTTTTAAAGATATTTTTTGCCAGGTCTGGTTACCTATCTAACAGATATTCTGCGAATTATAACTTGAGAATAAACAATCTAAACCTTGCTTCTATACCACATCACAATATCCAAATATACTTTAATTTTTTTACGTCCATTGCACCAAGGCTCTTTAATTGTCTACCTTACTGTATTAGACAAATACGAATTGAATCCATTTTTCTCAAAAGAGTGAAATTTTGGCTTTTAGAATTAAACTATTTAGATCTAAATAATCTCTTAAATGTAATTACTTAATTTCTTATTATTATCTTGTAGAAACAAAAAAAAAAAAAAAAAAAAAAAAAAACAATTAAAATCTTGTCGTGACCCCACATCACTTTTAATTTTAAATTGTTATATATTTTAAATTGTTAAAACTCGTATATATACTTTTCCGACTGCTATCGACTCTAGTTCCTTGTGTTCTACAGATTGCAGTTCTTTATTATTTACTATATGCTATACTTTATGATTGTATTAATGTAGCTTTAAGAAACAAAAATTGTTAAAGAATAGTAAAAATAATTAAAGAATAATAAAGAATAACTATAACTATAACTATAACTATAGTTAGTTATAGGTGTAGGTTATCTTAAGGAACAAAAAATAAAAAATAAATGGCTCCATAGAACTTTTTTTTTTAATTTTTATCTATCGGGTAAACCGATTAAAACTAAATTTTTTTTTGCATAATTCTTCTGAAAAATCTCAATTATATACAATTTTAGGTTTATGTAAATAAAAAAACTAAAAATTATATTTTGAAAAGTCGATTTTTCAAAAATTCATAGAAATATTATTTTTTTTTTTTTAAATAAAATTTATATTTCTTATTTAATATCTGCTTAAAATTCATGCACACAGGAACGGTTGAGAGTTGTAAATCAATTGGATTTGCTTTGCACAGACTGCAGCTCCACCAAGTTAAATAATTTTTTCTTAGAATTGTCTAACTAATGTTTTTTTTTTTAATTTATAAAAGTAAGTGGCTCATCCAAAATTATAACTGCAAAGTTGTTTGTAAAATTGAACCAAAATTGGTCAATGCGAAAATAAGGCCTAAAGGACAAACTTAATCATGTCGATTATGGAATCCGCAATAGTGGATCCACAGTGATTCGCAGCATATTGTTCTCTTTTCTTTTCACGGCAAATCGATGAAGAGAAAAAAGAGCACTACATTGCGAATCACTGCGGATGCTGTTTTGCGAATTCCATAATCGACATGAATAAATTTTTCGTTGAAATGAGGCCAGTAAATACAGAACTTTTGAAAACTTCATTCATAATTGGTATTTAATCTGAGAACCACTGCAGGTCATTGCTTCCCCGCGGCGTCTGTTTTGTTTTTTACACTTGAAATCAATTTTTAAAACTTTACAAGATCATTTAATTAAATATTATAAAGTATGATTTTTTAAAGTGAAATACCAATTTCATATTTAACTAACGATTTCTTTTTTATTTTCAGGTAAGTGTTCGTTAAGTAAAACTGACTACCATATATGTTAAACAAACATAAGTAAGTATTTTTTAAGGTATTTTACAGTTTAATCCTAGTTGATACATCAATTCGAAATGAAATCCAAATCGAAATGAAACATCAATAAATCTCGCGTCATAAACAAAGTTTATAAAGAAAATAAATTTTGTTTTATATTTCGTTTAAATAAGTCCGTTGAATTATATTTACTTTTAAACGAATTTCTTTCTCCTTTTCGCTTAAATTATTGTATTTTTCATGCCTTGGAAAAAAGATATTTTTTGTATGAAAATTTCACTTCGCTTTGATCTATAAACTATAGGCTTTAGATATACAATGAATTAGTAATTTGACCATAGCGCTAGCTTTCAGAAAATTGTCTAGTTTACACAGCATATTTATAGGTAGTGTATGCTTTAAATAGAGACTGTCCGTTGCGACTCAAAAAAAGAAGATCGTGTCATTTTTAACTGTTCTTTAAAAATGATTGTGTGAGAATTAAGTAACATCTGAATTAAGTAATTGTGATGTTAATTTAAATAAAAGAATGATTCAATTGACATAAATGAACATAATGTGTTCTCTAAAAAAATCAAGAATTTTTTTTAGTAAAAATTACATAAAATAAAAAAGTACGTATACGCCCCAGTGTACCACAATTTTTAATTTTTAGAAAAAATAAAACTATGACACTCATATTTATCATCGAATGTAAGGTTGATCATAACACATTAGTAAAATCCAAAAAAAAAGGCTTTACATGATGTTAAAATTACCACGATTTAAAAAAAAAGGAAAATTGAAGCAAATGTTTCCCTTAGGGTCGACATATTTGTGAATATGAATCTTTTTGACCCAATAAGGCTTATAGAATTTGTTAGTAATAGTAGATACAGTATTAGTATATAAACAAAAACCTTTTCCATGAAAATATACATAATGTATTTGCCACCTTTCATGATGATCGGTGAATACATACGACAAGAGATTACTGCTGAGTTCGTAAAAGTAAACATGCTCAATCACTGCTAAAAACAATTTTGGCAAAATTCAATTTTAATGCTGAGAGCAAACATCAGCGCTTCTAAACCATTCAACACAATTTGAAACGGACTTTATTTGCCTGCAGAAATGCGACTTGAATGTGGCAATGTTGCCGAAGTTTTACATTCACAAACTCCACCTATGTCGCATGCATATACATAAGCTTCACTCCATTATACCAGTGTCGTCCAAAGTGTTATAAAGGGAAATAATATTTAAAAATGCGTAAAGCGTATAAGTGGAAACACAATTTTTGCAAAAGAAAATAATCATGTGGATTATGGAATCCGCAATATTAGATCCGCAGTGTTTCGGAGCTCATTGTTCTCTCTCCTTTCTATACGTAAAATCGATGAAGAGAAAAGAGAGCATTAAACTGTGATTCACTCCGAATGCTGTTTTGCGGATTCCATAATCGACATGATGAGAAAATTAAAAACTTACTAATTGATCTTCCTTTGGGCAATTTGTTTCCAATACGCTTTGTGCAAATTTCAAAATATTATTTCTTTAATAAAGAGACAGGCAAAATAAAGTGCAACTTGAATGGATGTGCAGAATACCCTCTGGTAGGTGTATAAGATTACTTAAAGACTGTTTATATGGAATAACATGCTTGACAACATGCATAACAATGATCGATTGTTTGACTACTTAAACGCAAACAACCATTTGACACGCCTGCGCTATGTTGTAAGATGATAAAAATTGTATTATGCCGTACGTGCCACTTTTTCATTTCTTTTTAAATCTATGGTCGGTTTCACAAATATTTAACAGGCTTTTAAAATTTTAAACGACCCGACGCACATATCGACCCCTTTCCGCCAAATTATCGTAAGCGACATTTTCATATTGTCACTCAAAGTTAATTATTTAATTTTTTCCAGTGTAATTAAAGCTATTGAACATTTTGTCATCTATCAGTAACAGTATATTGTTAATAATGTTCAATGCTGAAATTTAGCCTAATTGGTTTCGTTGCTCAGCAAACTAAAAACAAAATGTGGCTTACGATACTTTTATTTTTTTTTTTCGGTTACGATAATTTGGCGGAAAGGGCTCGATATTTTAAATGGAACAAATGTCATTTAAAAATTGAATACTTAGCTTAAAAGGCTCTATGAAATCGACCCTAAGACACTTAAAATATTATTAAAATACAAAATCGATCTAATCGATATAATCTCACTTCCCTCTTTTACAAGCACATTAACCTGGTTTTTCCCTAAAAAAAAAATGCACCTGTTTAACTTATGTTATCTAAATATGTGTAGCAATACCTTTAAGATAAGGTGATATTTTGTCACTTTGGCAATCAGAAAAGAGCAAACATTAGTCACTTGTTTCTAATTAATATCAATATGTGCACCTTAATGTTAAATATATACCAAAGTGAATTTTTGTTTTATATTTCCTGCAAAACAATTCCGTTAGAAGCGTCATTCTTTTGTCTATAATAATAAAATTATTGATAGCGAAAATCAATAAAAAAAAAAAGTTGTTTCTGTGAATAGCGTTATCATATCTATAGTCTTTTGCAAAACCATATGATAACAAAATGTGACAGTGAAAAAGTCACACAGTAATTTATCGAAATTACATTCGTGTTTGCTAAGCCCTTTTGTCAAGAAGAATACCTTTTACCTATATCTACGGAGTCGAATTTACCTGAATTGTTATTTATTTTTCGGTTTAAATTTAAAAACTTTTACTAACAGTGAATACGAAATTGCGTATGTATGTCATTGTAAATCTTAAGTGATACTCAATACAATAATTTATTTTGATTATTACTGTGACGTGTTTTATTTTCTTGTTTGTGATCAAACCAACCGTATTAAAAACTATATATAAAGTGAGGTACATATTAGTTTCATTTTATATACCGCTACTGCTTGAAAGCTCATGTATTTCAGTTAATTTTTAACGTTTTAAATTATTTCTTAGATAAAATTAAATTGAAGAATGAATGGTAAAAAATCAACTTTAAAAAAAAAATTATTATCAGCTGTGACATTCTTTGTAGCAGTTTACCATTTTGTTTACGTTGTTTGCAGGAAATGCCTTAAAAACTATACCACGATTTGAACGTTAAATTCCTTTATTTTATTATGATTTATTATTCTAAATCGATTGCTTATAAATGTTAATGCTAAACTGCTTATGGATTATGTCATGTCTATAGCTACAATTTTCTTATACAAAAATTGCTAATGATGTTGTTTGAATCATTAAAAAAATTATATTGTGCTGCAATAATTCCTCATGACGTTTTAATTGTCAAAGTAAAATTTTAATTAATCGATCGTGTTATCACTTATCAATAGCTGCATTTTATTTTCCCCCAGATCTGATACGGATCAGATCATGATAATAAAACAAACTGGATCACAAATTTGTTTATTTCTCACAGTTGGCTTTATTTCCACAATAAAATTGACAGAAGGAAAATTTTCACAAATCTAGTTTGAAATAATATTTGGTATCTAACCCCCAGTTTATACAGGCGAGTAGAACTAGTAGCCTTTATATGTGTTAGTGTATTTGTACACGAGAGAGCCGACTAGTAGCTTAAATAGCATAATATTTTCGCCTGCGAGTTGCTTGCTAGTTAGCCTGCTAGTAATTTGACGTTTATGTAATGTTTCCCTCTTTATACACTTCTGCAATATTTGTTTTCTGTTTTATTCGTAGGAATGATTTTCTTTGGAAAATATTTTTGGCAGATTTGCGGTTTGAATTTGTCATGTCGTACAAATTAAAAAAAAAAAATAATAAGAAAAGAAAAGGATGAAAAAAAAAATTAATCGTCTAGACTAGAGCCTCAAAACTCACATATGTATGTACATATATCGCGAAAACGAGTGTTTATTCATCTAATTAAAAGGTTACGGTTGAACAAAAAGTGCGTAGGAAAAAATGTAAGAGAATTCAGAATCCCTTTTCAAGATGTTAGTTTTTTTTATTACGTTTTTGGAGTTTTATGAAGTTAAATAGCATACTAGTTGATCGAACGCGCAATGAACTACTAGTTACAGATACATTAACAAAACTAACACTAAGATAAAAATCCTACTAGTTCTACTCGCTTGTCTAAACTGGGGGTAAGGAAGAGCGAATATTTAAAAATGGAACAGTTTTATTTTTTTTAGTTTAATTTCCATTAAGTTAATAGTTTTTATGTATTTTTCCGTGCCTCGCGACGCGTCGGCTCTATTAAATGAAGAAAAAACTCATACAAAAAATTGGAATGATGGCGGCATGTGTTTAATTTCGAGAATTTTTAATTTTATTGAGTTTTTTTTGTAAATCTCAGCAGTGGTACCAACCTATAAAATTAAAATATTGCTAGGAAAGTGTTCAGAAAATGGATTTTGAAATCCAAATCCAAAGGCAGACCTGGATCTTGTGTTGTTTTTGTAATACTTGTATTTATGTTTCCAAATCCAATCTGGATCAGATCTGGGGGAAAATAAAATGCAGCTAATATAAAACAGCTGCGGCGAAAAAAAAATGCAAGACCGGTTCGCACGTACTTGCTCTTGTTCTTCAAGGCTATAAAGTTAGAAGTTAAGCAATTAAGGCTCAAGTTATGCATGGATATGTTTATTAAGAATGATATAATTCAAGTTTCCTTAGTTGCAAAACACTGTTTAATTAGTCAGCTGTTAAATATAAACAAGAATTCAAATTTTCAAAAACATATTCTTCTTCTTTGTTATGAAACATTTTTGTCAAGCTTTCAATTTGGACAGTATTTCATTAAGATATAAACTTTATTAAAATCGGAAATTTGAAACAGTTTCAATTGGAAAGTGATTCTTTTGTGCAAAAAGATCTAAAAATACTAAAATCGATAGTTTCTATATTACTTCCGTTAACAATCACTTTTCAAAAAATCTCAACTAATTTATTTACCTACCTACAAAAAAAAATGTAAAAAAAAATCCATTTTCTAATAAATTAACAGTACGATTTTTGGCATTCCCGTCTTGATTAATCTTCATCTGTCAGTTCAGATTAAATTGCTAATATGTATATATCGCAAATGAATGTCACATCACACAACACACCATTTTATTAGCTGTCAATTGGCATATTGTTTTGTATTTGGTTTCAAATTGATAGGTTAGTACATATATCTTCTTTTATTTTGTGAAGATCTCCTCCATTTCATTTCTTGTTTTGCATGCTTATTTCGCTTGCGAAACCCAATTTACAGTTACACTTATTGAAGAGATGTTGCGCTCATCACATCACATACGTAAAGAGCCCGCATTATAATATTTTTACATAATGAATACCATTTGGATTAACAGTTCCTGGATGTGTCGCAATAAAATTTAGTTTGTTATTTTTTGCCATCGATTGTTTTTTTTTTTTTTTTGCAATTTATTGCTTCGAATGTTATGCGTGTATTGGCACAAGTATAGATGATGCGTTGAAGTGCGTTGATGAATTTGATGTAGTCGAGATATTGATATCGTTGAAGATAGTTGTTTGACATGAACAAGTGATTTCCAATTGACAACACACTGAAGGACATATTTAAAGTTATTCCATATTCATTTTCATATCAAAGTTAAGTGAGTTTCTGAGATTAGTGATAAATAAAGTTGTTTATAATTTTGTTGATACAAATTAAAATTAAAAAGTAATTTAAAGAGAACTCTTCGTTAAAAAGTTATTTACTCATACATATGCATGTATGTATGTACTGTGTGTGGTGTACTTTTCCTACCTGCTTTTAGAACCACTTAGCAAAACTTTTTTTTTTTAATGCTAAAAGTTCTTTTTTTATTGTTTATTTTACTACTTTGAAATCAAATGTAGACACCTAGGAACTATATCTAGTAAATTTGCTCGACGGTTAATGATCTAGCAAAAATACAGGGTGCGGCAAATAGTTTTCCGTGTGAATAAAAATAAAAATTTTTAAGACAGTTCAAAAAAAATTTAGGATTTTTTTTTTTTTTTTTTTAAGTCACTTCCCATTTTTAAATAATATGCTACTTATGAATGAATCACAATACCATTTTAAAGCTTTGAAATGGTGTACTTTTGGTGGTTCAAGAAATTGGTTCAAACATTATTTTACCACCATCACTGTGAATCAGGAAAGAGTCAGTATTTTGGAGTGGAAACGGCTACGGTGATAATTGTGTGATTGTCGCAGGGTCTTCCACGTGCGTAAGATGATTCAACTTTGATTTAATTCAATTGAACGCTTTCTAATGAATAGTGAATATATTCAATAAGCTCTCCATTATAGAACCAAAAAGACGTCGTTAAGATATAATTCTTATTTTCTCATTATTCTCATTTTATCAGAATTCTTATTTTCTTATTCTTCTCGAAAGTATAGAAGCTTTTTTTTAATATTAAAAATAAACTCAGAAAAAGTTGAAGCATTTTTTGAACTTTTGGTAACTCAAGTCATGCTGCCAACTGCGGCATTTCAATTTCATTGAAAAGTGACAATCACATTTTTGTTATGATAACATTTAAGTTATCAAATATGTTATCAACCTACACAGACTGAATTCGTTAATTTGTGACTCTGACGCATTAAATATAGCCTTAGCCGATTCAAACCCTGTATATCTATTCCAAAATTCTCTATGACCAACATTCTGTGCTGGAACGTAATATATTTGGAACAAATATAGTTTTTACAATTCGGGGCTTAGGCAGAACTTAACTGACGAGGCAAAACTGGCGAGGGCTTAGCGAATGCCTATACAGGGTGATCGGTATAAGATGCGCCAAACTGCTGGAGCGAGTAGGTTGGGCTAAGACAAGAAAAAAATCGTATAGAAGGGGGTTGTCTATTTCCCCGCTTTTAGGCAGGAGGGGCAATTTTCGAAAAAATTGACTTAAAACAGAAAAAAAAAAATATTTAAAAACAACGGTACGATTTAAAATGCCATGCTATACCTTTTTTGCAAGCCAGAAATCTCTTCTTTGATTTTCATTTTAAATTAAGTTGTGTTAGCGAAAAGTTTTTGAAAAATTAATTTCCAAACTCGAAATCTTAGAAAAAAAATGAAAAAAAAAAGTTTCAAACTAATTTTTTTCAAAATTTTATGTAATTAAGTATAATTTTTGTTTATAAGCTTTCAATCAAAAACAGAAAACCGGATGCTAAAATTTTTTTTTTAGTTTGAGTTTTTGAGAAAAAAATAACAGGAGGAGCAATTTTCTAAAATAATTGAATTAATACAGAAAAAAAACTTATTAAAAAACATCGGTAATGGCTAAAACGACTTGCTATACTTTTTTGTTCAGCCAGAAATATGTGCTTCCATTTTGTTTATAAATTAAGTTCGTTTAGTGACCAGTTTTTTAAAACTTAAATTTTTGAAAAAAAAAACAAAATTTTAAATTGTGTTCAGCAAATGGGCCTAAAGGTTTAAAGATGTATCTGATGCAAATGCAAACCAATCGCAATACTCTTTTTCATGCTGCGATATAAATCTCGCACAAATCTGCACTCTGGTGAATAGAATATATTTTTGAAAGTGGGACTTCTATAACCTCTTAGTATTATTCAAACTAATTTATTACAAAAGAATGTTCACATTTAATTAATGTCACTACCAAATCACTTAATTCGAAATGAAAGCAAACATTTTCACGCAGCGATTTACAACAACCCACATTGATGCCAGCGACAATAATTAATAACTACGAATAATTAATACATCTTACTGAGTTGGGGGAGTGGGTTCAATAAAAGCTTTTCACTATTATAGCACAGCACGAGTGCGTATCTCCATTCCATTTATGCAATTTGTGTCGTGTCTCGTGTTTGTTATTACAATCATACTAACTAACTAGATATGCTGGTATACTCTTCGTACTATGTACTGTACAATGACACTACTTGTTTGTTACTTTTTTTTTGACTCGAACCAGGTGCCGCATATTAAAAAGGAAGCGTTGTGTTTTGTATGTCAAGGCTGACAGATAAAACATGGTCGTATTGTTTTGTTGTTGTCAATATCGCATTAAAAATATAAAAAAAGAAGTGTTATTGTCTACAAAAACAAATTGTTTTAAAACCGGATGTGGGTGTTCATTACGATATCCGTATAAATAAATATACCACGTGTACCATTGCCTTATTTGGTTTAGAAATGCATTTCACTATAAATATTCTCATTTTTTTTTTTTTCTCACTTCAACAGACAATCGCACAATATAATTCCTTCCATCTACTATGTATGTACATATATAAGTCTCAAAAAAATTGTTATGGAACTAAACTGACTGACACTAGTGCGTTTTTAGATCAATCCGTCACATTTAATCGTTACGTGTAAACATAAACTCCGCACATATAACATACAACTTGTTAATCTGATCAGAATACCGTGAAAGCCAACTAAAAGCGGCGATATAGACACCCCACATTTGCCAATGTGTCGCTCAGGAGCGCATTTAGTCTGTACGATGATGTGTTATTATAAGAGAAGTTGTTTAATTTTTTGTCAAACATCTGCATAAATTCATTAAACTAGAACCGTGTTTAATATTAAAAACTTGTTTGCCAGAAGAAGCGTAAAATTCTTAATGCTGGATGCATTGCAATAAATTGTACCTAAATCTGCGAGTTTATAAAAAAAAAAAAGTTTAAAACTATGACCTGATATATTATCGCATAAGTGAGCTCTTTAAGTCACTGAATTATTTCAATTGGAACTACTGTATACATACAATGGCCGCGTTCAACAGCACATTTGACATTTCTGAACTGTCATTTTTAGAGCTTCTGATTGGCCAGCACTCATAAAAATTCAATTGACGTCGATTGACATTTAGTTACGTTTCTTATGTTTTTTTCTGAATTTTCAGATGAAAAATTCTATCTGAAAATTCAGATGACAGCTAAAAGCAACAAAAAAACAGTTCTTGATCCAGTTTTTTTTTTTTTTTTGGTGTGTGGTCTGATCGTCTGGGTCTCGTATCGCTTTTCGGATTTTGATTTTAAAGTGTAAAAAATAATAAAAACAGAATAAATAATTTCAGACTTTTTTGTGCGTTAAGTGTTACGTTTTTCAGAACTGAATTTTTAGATCTGTCAAAAATGTGGTGCTGAACGTGGCCAATGTAATTTAAATGGAGCAGTAATGCCAATATAAAATATTTCAGTGACGTATGGACCAATCGCTGATGCGGAAATTCGGTCCTGAACGTGGAAGACCCCTTTAATCGGTTCGAACTAAAATAAAACCCTGCTTCAATTACAAACACGCAACAAACTTCATTTATAATTTTTTGTTCATTTTATGTCGTTGTCACTTTGAATTGAACAAAATGTAGCTTTGTTTTTAAAGTTTTGTGTTAGATCATTTCGACCCAATTTATGTACATATAATACGTAATGGGATAATAAACTATGTTCCTATATCCTACGAGTACCTACCATAACCAATATTGGAAGGTACCACGTGCTGGTGCGTTCCATTGGGATTAAGACTGCCGCGCCGCCGGCTTGTTTAATGTAAACAAGAAACACAAAAAAACAAAAATTTTTGCTTACAGATCGTTCGTTGCTCCAGATATTTTCACGCAATTTGTCGATTTTATTTTTTCATTTCTAATACCTGAAAAGTAGTTCGCCGAGCACCTAGATTATATCTATGTACATATGTATACATTGTTAACTATCTTTGTTGTTTTTCAACAATTGCTCAGATAAATTCAATAGATCGTGCTCGAATGTTCTTAACCTCAAAACATAAAACAAGGAAATGTTATGGGAGAAACAAAAAATGTCCCGACAGTTAAATGACTTGAAATAAAAACTATTGATGTTGCAGGAATGAAAGAAGTTTTTTTTTATTGTTTCCTTTGTTAGAATCGGAAAATAACGCAATTAGCCATTTCATTCAATTGGCAGATCACGACATTTTGTTTCACGTTTTTGGTGTTACGATTAAGGGGTTTTGTTTTATTTTTTTTTTTTTGGTACCTTTGTACCTATGTATATGGGGGCTTTGTAGAGCACACAAAGTTCACGGTCCTTTATGATGATTTTGGGTAAACAAATTTCATGTAGAATTTGTTGATTGAATATTGTCTAGGAACAAATAACAAACAAATACACTCTGTATTGAAATAGAATTATGTACTCGTATAGGTATATCTGCTTTGAAAACACTTATATTAGCTGCATTTTATTTTCCCCCAGATCTGATCCGGATCAGGTCATGATAATAAAACAAACTGAATCACAAATGTATTTATTTCTCACAGTTGGCTTTATTTGCACAATAAAATTGACAGAAGGGAAATTTTCACAAATTTTGTTTGAAATAATATTTGGTATCTAAGGAAGAGCGAATTTTTAAAAATGGAACAGTTTTATTTTTTTAGTTTTTCCATTAAGTTAATAGTTTTAATGTATTTTTGTCCGTGCCTCGCGACGTGTCGGCTCTATTAAATGAAGAAAAAACTGATATAAAAAAAAAATTGGAATGATGGCGGCATGTGTTTGATTTCGAGAATATTTAATTTTATTGAGTTTTTTTTGTAAATCTCAGCAGTGGTACCAACTTATACAATCAAAATATTGCTAGGAAAGTGTTCAGAAAATGGATTTTGAAATCCAAATCCAAAGACAGACCTGGATCTTGTGTTGTTTTTGTAATACTTGTATTTATGTTTCCAAATCCAATCCGGATCAGATCTGGGGGAAAATAAAATGCAGCTATTATATTTTTAAAACTTATTGGTTTTAAAGGCAAAAAAATCTATTACCCGAAGAAATTATTTACTTGTAGGCAGAAATTTGGTGTTAATATTTAGAGCAACGCAGTACTTTTATATCCTTATGTTCCGAGATCCATCATTTTGGAAAAACCACCACAACCTGGAATTCGCGGCTTATGAATTTATATGAGGGACGAGCGATTTGCAGCTTGTACACTGTGCAAAATATGAGTGTAGCTTACCATATTTTTGTTCGGTTATCTGTTAAAAGAAATGTTATCGTATAACACACAAGCTGCAAGCAAGCGTAGGTACTACGTCTATGACGAGACGCTTAGCATACTGTCTTCACAAAAAATATGCGCCACTCACCGTTACATCATATAAATACTGAATAAACTGAATTTAATGGTTCTCCTCCTCATCTTCACGAGCTGTTGCGCCACCAAATTTATTTGTGTTATAAATTGCTGCTTCGGGATGGTCATATCTAGTGCATTCCCATTTGAGCCATTCTTTTCAAGCAGTCCGGTTAATCGCAACTTCAACTCAACATAACGTTACCTTGCGATAATCCAGAATATTTTCTTTTCTGCATTTTAATAAATGATTCTAACGAGATTGGGGAAAAGTCCACTCAGCGAGGGTAGGCATGGATTTTTGGCCCAAAAATTTTCAGGTCGTCTTATAGCGCTAAGAGGTGATCTCAACTGGCCCGTTAGCTCACTTCATTTGTCTCTTTTTGATTTTTTTTGTTGTAATCTGTGTCCACTTTCTGTATCCCTCGCTTCCATAAAATTAGTTGAGAAACTTTGGAAAATTGAATGAAACTCACAAGTTTTGTTTTGATTCTGTGCCTACGTTCTGTAACTCTCACATGCATAAAATTGGTCGAGAAACGATGAAAACTGAAACAAAATACATGAGTTTTGTCCACTTTTCAGCGTTTCTCGACTCATTTTTTCGGATGTGAGAGTTACAGAACGTAGGCACTGATATGGTTTCTCAACGAGACTTACAGAGAACGTGGGGCACTATCACTGTCACTGTTTTTTTTTGTTTAATCATTTAAGGACCCTGGAAGTCCTAAAAGACAACATTCGAAACAAAATAGAACAAATTCCGGTGAAAACGCTTAAAAGAGTGTGCAAAAGCTTAGAAAAAAGTATTCCGCATGGACTCTGGGAGGGTGCCATTTGACCAACGCGTTATTTAAAACCTTTCTATCTTAAACTAATATGTCGCTTTCGGTTGGATTATGGGAGTGTATGGATAGTTAAGTGAAAGATATTCACTCCAAATTCCATATATGGATAATTTGGATTAAAAGGAGTGAAAATAATTACAAATTCAATAGGAATGGGACACGCCCAAAATCCAAACGAAAATTTCTAATATTTTAAAATTATGGAAAAATTACAAAGAAAAATCGTCATAAAATGGTTCTCTGAGTTTCATTCCAAATCATTCCAACTTTGTTTGCGAATAAATTTTAAATCTCTGTGAACTCGATTTTTCAATTCCTCACGTGTAAATGCTTTATTTTATCTGACGCACTTCAGCTGAAAATTAGAACTGTTTTTTTTTTTACTAAAATAATCACTTGATTGACAACAACCTGGATTTAATCATAATTAATGTCATTTACAAAACAAAAACAAAACACATATTCAATAAGATATTAACTGCAGGGCCTGTGTAGCAGTGCCGGTGTTGTCAATAAATCATGAAACGTCAAAATTTTATCATGCGACATACCTATTCATATTATTACCTATGACTCTTTTTATACCTTCTTCTCTTCCCACAGACTTCTTTGCCTTCTGCATATCTTTAACAATTCAAATAAATGCTAATGCCTTCTTCAAATCTTGAGAAGAAATATAGTTAATCATGGACAACTTGAATGGCCCAAAGGCCCATGGGAGTGCAACAGCAGCAGCTAGAAACAGCTTCTCTTCCACGTTTGCTAATGCTCCTCTCTGCCTGCTGTTTCTAAATCATATAGAGGGCAAAGAACCTTAGCAAGCATCACGCAATGCTTGAATCAACTTCTTTTTCCACAAATTCCAAACCAACATTTTAAGCATAAGATATACATTTTATACGACGAGATTCTTTTCTTCCACCAAGTTTAGAAGTTAGAAAGATACAAATACTGTAGTTAGTTGTTATTGGTCGTGGCGGAAATGAAATACGGTTGCATGATCTTAAGAAGATGTGGAGAAATGTGTCCGACCATCCCCACACGTCTTTGTACACGTGTTAGAGCAACCTTTTTTTTTGTTTTTATCATGATCAAGATCCAACTATACAAACTTTAGTGGAGTTGTTTCGCGGTGCAGTAAGTTTTTAAAAATATAAACAGTTTTTTTTTTTGTACACCCAACACACGTTATAGAGCACAAACCTGTCATTAGATATCGTTACTTTTTGTCTCTTTACACTTGAGTTCTGTTTACACTTGACTGTTTCGTTGTTTCATTGTTTTTTTTTTTGTTGTGTTTTGTTGATTATTCTATTATGAAAGCATCATCTTCCAACTGTTTAAATATTTAAGCTAGAGTGTAGATGTCGGTTTGACAAACTGTCATCATATTTTTAAAGGTGAAGCTGTCATGATGACTGCTTTGATGTGTCACATTATTATACACATATATGTAGATAGGCTCCTTATTTACAGTACATAATGTATATAGAGAGATCTGTTAGATTATTTTTGAAGTCTTTAAGACCCACTAATTGGAGTTGTTATACTGATGGGACAGAACGGTGAAAATTGCTTAATTGAAAAATTCCACAGTTAATGTTGTGGAATTGAAAGTAATGAGGTGTGTAGTTTATTTAATGTAAAGATTAGATACACTCATTGATAGCGAAACGACATAATATTTGATTTTGTTTTTTGTCAGTTTTATCGCATACAACGATTTTTATTAGAAAAAAAAAACTGACGTCCATGTCAAAAATTATATTTAGCTTTTTAGTAGATAATTGGTGATAATTAAATAAAAGAGGTAATCAAAATATGTCTTGTATTATGTACATATACAAAAATTGGCAAAAAAAAATTAATTAGATATTGTATGATATTTTTTGACAACAAATTACTTAGAAATTCAGGAGTTAGGTTTCCGCATATGTATACGAGTGTACATATACTTGTGATTTTTTTGTATCGAATGAATTATTACTCAAAGGCAGCGTTGCCAGTAGTGCAAATTTATCTGCATTTTGCAGATTTTCCACCCAATCCCACAGTTTTGAAATCTACAAATTCGCACTACAAATTTTGTCTGCATAAAGCCCAAAACAGATGTGCAGCTTTTTCCCATGCAGCGAAATTAGAAATAGGGTATAGTGCAGCCTGGAATATGTCAGCTCTCATAAGAACCTTTGTAAATTTATTTTCGCTGCATTGGAAAAAGATGCACATCTGTTTTCGGCATAATGTGGCCAAAAAAAAAAGTATTTTGTTCTTTTTAAAACAATTCATCGGTACTGTATGCTGTCATTTTTCTTAGCATTCAGTTCTATTTTAATCATGAAATCAAATTATGTGAATGCAGTCATCTGTCAAAATAGGGTTTCGTTTTTTTCAAAAAGTCTCTTTTGAAGTTCTTTCGTAAGGTAATAGACCAAGGAGATCTTAAAAATTTTGCTGACGAGTTGAGCTGAGAAAATTGAAATTTTCTGTTAGTGGATCAAAAAATGTCATTAGAGAATTTTTGGCATGAAATTTTTTCGTTGAAATAAGGGGATGAAAATGAATGTTTTCTCATTCTTAAAAAATTTATTCTGTCAATACTATCGATTCCTGTATCGTCGGCAAATGTTGAACGCATTTTCTCACAAACCAATTTAAATAAAACCAAACTAAGAACTAAATTGGAAGCATCCACACCACACTGAGTGGAATTCTTCTTTCCAAAGAATAAATTAAAAGAAACCATAAAAACTGTGCTGCATTTATGGTTAATAAAGAAATGCTTTGGGCATTCAACTTAAAGTAATGTATTATTTAAATATTAATAATGAAAAATTTTGATCTAAATTAACACATTATGATCTAATTAATTTTAATTTATTAAATTTTTGAGTTAATTTTCTTGTTGTTGTTTTTTTTTTTTTTAATAAAGAATATTTATTTATTTATAAAATAAATTTTGTATGAGAAATCTGCATTGTAGACTTTTTTTTGTCATTATTGCAGATTTCTTAAAATATCTATTTGGCAAAATGCTTAAAGGTAGATAATATTTTCTTTTTTTTCTGGCATTTAAATCAGTCGAGTGGTCGCACACCGTTTGCAAAGTATGTATGTTTTTTAAACTATGTTCTTAGTTTGATTCTGAATTAATACAAAAATAATCAAAACAATAATTAATATTGTTTACAACACCATGCTCAAGCCTAAAATTGGCATGTAGTCAAAACGTTACTGCAAGGATCGGCCGTAATCTATAACAATCGTGGCATATTGAGGTAAAAGACTCCCATTATTGTTAAAATTGAACAAATTATACTATTTTGAGAATGGAAATCAGTCATTTAATTGATACAAGATGTCACTAGTAGTAAAGAAAAGAATTTAAATTAGAAATAAAAATTTAAAAAAAAGTATTTTATTTGTATGGTTATAACTTTCGATCTAAGGCTAGCTTTGGTAAGTTTTATACATTTTTAGAAACAAGAAGAACGGGGTAATTTTTTAAAAGTAACATGTGGACCGACAATATTGGCTTTTTAAAATAATAAATAATAAATAAATAAAAGTAAAATAATTTTTTTATTACTTTTGACTCTGTTGACAGTTTTTCGTAAAAATATCATGACATTGTTTGCATCTGCATAGCTACTTCATTATACTTTTTAACTAAAAGATCAAGTTCGTGCGATCCAGTCGTGCATATTTTTTTAGGACTATTTAAAACCCCTGTAGTTTTCACTGAATGTCCAAGGACCATGGATCAAGTTCGGTTATGTACCTTGCGTCGATTTGGTTGGCTATTCGAACGTCTAGAGATGGTCTGGTCAGGTTGGTCGAAATTTAATGGTTGGGGTATGGGATAACCTAAAAGACCAATAAATCACATTTAAGGTCGAAGCTAAAAGTTACTTCAAGTCCGAACTCTCTGTACGAAAATTTGGAAATCATTGTCTTGCCGAAATTATTTAGTTTTTGTTTATCCGACATTATATTTTAAACATATTTCTCAAAAAAAATATATAAAAAAACTTTTGTTTTGATAATTTCATTCCAGAAGTTAATTCCTTTAAAAATTAAAAAAAAATAAAAAAAAAAAAAACAAAAATAAAAATTTATAATTTTTTTAGAAATTTTTCCCAAGGTTGAAGTTAAACAATACTTTATTTTGGCATTTAATTTGGCAATATGTTCGCTCGAATCAATAAATTAGGTATACCTTAACATTCATATCACACTTTACTAGAGTATTAAATATTTTTTTTTTTATCTCTGTCACATCACAACCTGTTGTATAAATACAAGCACTCTGATAAGATAAACATGTCTATAAAAAAATAAAACAAAACAAAATAATATTCAATTGAAAATATGATTCATTATTCAAAGTCTTCCACTTTGTATATAGTCTTGTTTTTTTTTATTCTTTACGTTGCGCTGTTACCTTAAAAAGTTTGTATATTATTGTTCGTTAAGAATAATAAACAGGCAAATAACACTTAAAATAGCGTTTAAATATTAAACAAAATATATGTTTTCGTCTTTGTTTTATAACTCGAATTTTCAACTTTTTCACATTTTTTTTAAGACAACTTCATTTCAAAGTTTATTCTATCCCCCCATTGTTATCATTGTTTGTTTAACCCTTTTATAAAAATGTTATTAATTTTATAAATTTGTCTGTAAAATCCAAGTTCTTTTAAAAATGCCTTAAAACGTTTCTAGAGCTAAAATTAGTTCCACGTTGGGCGCCAGTAAATGTCCCTACTTCTTGATGTTGAATTTCTCGATTTGAAATTAGAAATTATCTTTTTTATATGATCAACATAAAATAAAGTATATGAATGAAAAGTTTCTGATTTTGTCATCGGCTCCACGTTGGGCGCCAAAGAAGCATCCTTTTTTTTTTAAATTTAAATAAATACTTCAAAGATATGGGTGAAATATACCCAATCTTCCTGGAAGGTAGGAAGTCTTCTATATCTACAGAATTGTTTTTATTTTCCACCAACTCTGAGATGTAACTATGCTGTTTGCAAGAGAAATGTTACCTTTTTCCCTTTTTTACTAAAATTCTTTTTGAGGTGATTCCAAAGTTAATAGAAATCCCATTTTTTTCATTTCTACTGTTTCGAGGTCAAATAATACGAAATTAAATCTCCGTTCGTTAGCACTCCTGAGGTCATTGGTACACTTCATAAAACAATCTGCATCAAGCGAGGTAAACTCCTAAATGCAATTAGAGCCGCAGCCGATTCGCTCTGTCTGGCTAGCAGCAGCAGCAGCACTCTTAAAAATAAGAAAACAATTTACGGTCCAGACCGGTAGCATGATGGCGGCGGACATCGTAGAAGCGGTCGATGTATAGTGATCTTTCTTGGTCACAGAAGCCATTCACCTGGATTGAGCTTACTCAGATGCTGATCTTTTCAAAAAAAAAAAAAAAAAAAAACTGTAACACAATGCTTTCCTGTTGCTAGCACCATCACGATAGTCGTCTTGTTTTCACATTACTTCCGCTTCGCAAGCAAGAACAAGAAATAATAAAGTTCTGCCTGGCTGATTTGGGATGAAAATTAGAATACCGCTTGTTGTAGTTATGTATACCGCTATTTCAATATTATACTTCACTATACCAACTGTGAGCACTTCTTTGGCTGCTTCTATACTATACTGCTGCCGCCTAGATAGATTGGTGCCTTATTTCTGTGTCACATTCCACTAAACTCAACTCTCTTTTTGAAGAGATGAAACCCTAGGTATAAGGTACCTATATAAGTTGTAGAGTCAACTCTCATATTCAAGGCGCAGATAAACACAGATCGGTGACCCTGATGGTGCACAGAAAATCTAGTGGGCGTGACGTACCTATATTTTATGGCCTGCCTAACTCTCTTGTCACTGTCGCAAATGGACGTAAAAAAAAAAAAAAAACAAGAACCCAGCGCAAGCCGCTTTGTGGTATTTTTGTAAAGACTACAGGCGCAATGCAAACGTGCCCTTAGTGTTCTCGGTTGTGTGTGCATATTTCAATTCGCGCAGAGCATAAAGCAGTGCGCATAGCATAGTATGTACGACGAACAGCGGAAGTAATAGATTCAGATCGGTTAAATCAAGCAAATGGTTTGACTGTCTGTATCATACTGGGCTGGAGTTGTCGTTATATTGTTGGTCCGCCAAAGCGTGTGGGAGTTGGAAAGGTTGAATATATAGGACTTTCGAGATCGAGGAATTTATATTTGTTCCGAAGGCATAACAACGAGTTTCATTGTTTATTTTGGCACAGATGTTGCTATTTCGACTGGGATTTAATAAATATTTTTTTTTTCTAGCTTAACATTTTAAAGAAATTGTTTTCATATCTATAGAAAGGTGTAAGGACCTTAGTTCAAATTAGATAGAAAGCTTTATGGCTTTAAAAAAAAAAAACTGTTGAATTTATTTCATCAAAATGAATGGAGCATATTGTAAATTTGATGGAAACAGTCATAAAGCTGTATTAACCCTGACGACAGCCACCAGTATGGTTGGTTAATTTTCTAAAAGTCTAAAAGCTATGTTTTTTCAATTAAAATAGCTCAAATTAAAATAGCTCCAAAAAAGCTTATAGAAATGCAGTGGGTGAGGAGGATACCTGGCCCATTGAGCTTTAATTCTGAATACTTGTAGGATCTAAGGTCAAATAATAAAAGCAGCCTGGGTCTTTCTTTAGTCGTTAACAAAAGTATTCTATAGATTAAAAAGATTCACGTTGCACGTTGAGAGAACATCATTTCCTACTCTTGAAAAATTAAATTAAATAATAATACTTCTGACCAAATTTAAAGCTGGCCATACACGATAGAGCCAAACGGCTCGACCGACGATCCAAATTGCATCATGTAAATGGGTTCTGCCGAGTCATTTGGATTTTCAGCAGGTTATAAATTCACGAGTCGAATTGGCACCGAGCCAAATCATGATCGTGTATGGCCAGCTTAAAAAATCGATATTTTCAATCCTCACTAAAGACGATGAAAAAACCTGCCACAGTTTTGTGTTCGATATACGAATACGACCCTCGTAGGAGAGAGAAGGATTAATTTGGGAAGTTTTGAACAACGTCAAAAAAGAATCCAAATAAATAGTGTTTGATACTAAAACACGAGTTTACAGTGGCATCTCTACTGTACTCGTGAAGAACCAGGGCCTAGTGACTTACAAATCCCAAAAACCATTCATGTGTGCGTGTATGCAGAAATGAAGGGGACCTACAATTTATTGCCGAGTCCAAATGGCTAAGATGATACAAGGAATATGTAGGCACTCTTGGACCTTGGAAAATTTGTCAAATAATCCTCGCAACAGGCCGTTTTTCGTGAAGTAATATTACTGTTTTTCTACACCCTGTACCACTTGACTTAGGTACATATAAAATATTGTTGTGGGCCTGGAAAAATCTGAAACACATTCGGGTCAAAAGGAGTCTGGTATTATACGCTAAACCTAGCGGTTGTTTGAATTCATCGGTTTTTGACTAGGCATAACAATATTTAGTAGGTATCTAGCAGCGGGATAAGACGAAATGTCTCTAAGCTTAACATGGTAGCGCCTGTACCATGTCCTACGTCAGACTCCACAAGCAAGTGTACAACTTACTTCTGAAGCCAATAATTTGCCCAGCTTAAAATTCGAACCCGCGAATCTGTCTCGAAATCTGTTGCTCCTATTTACAAAATTTTAGCATTTTTAAACATATTTCAAAGTTTTACCTTTTTTGCCTAATTTTCCTGGGGTATATAATGTTTTTTGCTTTGAAAATATAAGAACAAAAATTAAAGAGAACCCCGCATTGAAACCATTTTTAAAAAAATTCCAAGGGATCGTAAACATTGATGTTTGTTTTTATCAAAAATAGTTTTCCTAATAAGCGAAGGTAAAGGGAAAGCTTTTATTAATAGTTTTAACTTTTTTATCTGGCCTTATATACTTGAACAGAAAATATCTTTAAAAAAAAAAAATATGAAACTTTTAATACCTCTCTTTATTTTTAAATAAGTTATTAATTTTCTTTCAATGTTATGCTATAATTTTTACTTATTTATTTATTTCTAGGTAAGTGGAAGACATTTTAAATCACGGAAGATCCATTAAAAAAATTGCTCAACATACCTAATCCATAATTTATCTCAAAGGTAAACAAATCCATGCAAAATTTCCCAGAAAATATTCGACTGTGTTTCCATTATATCTATCCCATTAAAAAAGGTATTTCACCCCAAAAGTTAACATTATTATTCATTCGAAAAAGCACGCTGCCGTTGCCGACGCGCAACCACAATGATTCTACAAACAAAAGTACCTATGCCAATTTTTTTTTTTTTTTTTATAAATTCACAAAGGTAGGTAAATCCCATCACCAGTATTATGCAATGTTAAAGATCATAGCTATGACTACACAAAAAGTTTCAATGTAATCGAAGCAGCCAACTTAACGGCCATGAATTTGACCGAGCGAAAACATGCTCGTAAAAATAGTAATAACTTCACGTCACGATTTGTTGTTTTTTTTTTTTTTTTTTTGTAATATTGCTTTGGAATTAATTGTTTTAAATAAATGCGCATTCATTAACGTGAGATGAATATTATTTTATTTTACCTGTGTAAGTGAATCAACAAATTGCATTTGAAAAAAAAAAAAAAAAAAACTGGCAAAGATAAAAGGAATCATCAAGAAATGAACATCTAATTCCGATTTCGACAAAAAATAAACATTATTTTCTTACATACAACATATGATATGTTGTGATGTAACATTTTGACTTTAATGCGATTTTCCGCACATTCAACACAAAATACAATAAAAACGGATCACCCAATGATTGTTGATTCCCTTCACGCAATTTACTTTCATAAATACCATGTCATTCGGTAGCGGATTTACTCTGAAGGCTGCTGGAATAAGTATCTAAGGTGAGGTTTTAATCTGGTTGCACATCACACGGTGATGATGGATGTTGCTCGTATTCGTGATTAGAGTAAGGTGGTCGATTCGCGTTCACTTAAGCGAAAAGTATGAAAACACCCCGTAATTTTTTTTTAAATATTATTTATTTTTTAATGCAAAACATAAAATTACTTATTTCTTAAGGTTTTTCAAAAGGAACTAAAATTCTAATAAATATCCATTAACAAAAAAAAAATTTTAAAAAAAGTCCAACGACCGTCATTGCCCATGCCCGTCATAGTGGGTAATGATGGTCATGAACACGGGTAATCACGGTCAAGTGATTGTCTTCAAAAACATCATTAAAAAGAAACTTAAAACAAAAATAACTTATTTTTTAAATAAATTATTTATATATATAAATTATTTATATATATATATAAATTATAAAAAATATAATATCTTTTGACATAAACAAAAAATTACGTACGAACAGCTACTGTTGCGTTATTCAGCTCCAGCTAGTTCTGCGCTAAAATTGTTAAGAATGCCGTTTCGTTGCGCATATTCATAAACGTATTTCCCAAGATCCAATTCGCTGAGGCCATAAAAACATTTTGCCTAGAGCAATATTTACTTGATCGGTAATTCCTTTTCCTGCTTCTGAATAAAAATAGGCTTTCTCCCCATAGTTTGGGACTTTAAAATCCCATTTTGTGTGCGTTTCTGAAAGCTGAAGAACGGGATTTTGTATTTTTTGACTGTATTTTTTTCTTTTTTTTTGGCTTTTAGGGCTGCTCAGTGCTCAGCCAACCTCAAAGAGAAAACTTAGTGCTAAAAACAAATTTTAATGGCGGTCATCTGACCGTGATTACCCATTTTCATGAGCAAGCAAAAAAACTAATTTTTATAAAAAATACCATGTATTTTTTTTTTTAATGAAACTATGTGCGCAAATAAATGGAGTAACCAATTAAGCAAAAAAAAAATATTTAATAGTACAAAATGCCATACTTACAGTGAATTTTGTTTTTGTTTATTTTCCTTTTGGGCCCTGTCGATAATATAAATTCAGGTATGTCAAATTGTCTTATTCGTTATTCTCTCTCATTTGCGTTCAAAAACGAAACTATAAATTTCGCATTAGTTAGGCCGAAACTACATTGACCGTCATTGCCCACTGACCGTGATTGGACCACTTTCCCCTAAATAGCGTCACTAAAATAAAAACCAACATCGAACATCGTCAGAACTTAATTCATGGTATCTGTTTAGTGAACATGAGAATAGGTAAATTAAGAAGCCGCAGATTTTGTTCACAATAAAAAAAAAAAACAACAACACAAACATATATATGCCAGTAAAACCTACGCGGTCTTAAAAATTAGGCAATGTTAGAAGGAATAGAAGGATAGGATAGATTTTTGTTAGCACAGTGGATTGAGAAATAAGGTTTTGATAATCTCATTAAATCCCAGGGGTGGCGTTCAGTTGAGGAAATATAGAAAAGAATGCTGCCTACACTGGGGCTCGAACTCGAACCCACACATCCAGGTTGGCGGTCAAGCACCACTTCTACTGCGCCGGGGCCACCCCCGGCTGACTTGTTGTATGATTACCTCTAATATGTTATTTTTGGAAAGGCACGAAAACGAGCAGGAACGATAAATTTAAAGTTGATAAATTTATATCAATCGAATCTTTCAGTTAAAAGATCGTCATATGTAGGTTCTGGGGTTAAATATGAGTTAACGCCTGAAACATGTTTTTCCGTTATTTTAGATCCCGAGTTAACTTAAAAAATTTGGTAAGTTGAGTAGGTATTTTCAAAAATTTATCAAAATCGAGCTCCGATACTATATGGAAAAGGCATAATTTCCTATAATAATACCCTACTGCCATTTTAATTTTTATAGCGAAATATAGCGAGTGTCGCACTACGATTTTAATAAATTTTTGACAACCGAAAGATTAGTTAGTCCCACACTATTTTTTTTAGTGTGGAAATCGGGTTGAATTTATTTCCAGGGTTAAATATATATTCTCTGTTGAACTTCTTAGCCTTATCTCTTTAGAACTGAAAGTAGCTGGAAACAAAGTTTTTTTTTTTATTTTGTGTGAAAGGTTCGTGTGAAAGGGGCCTAATAATAATAACAGTAACTCCATCCCTGATACTATTGGTTATACCGTTGTTCACTTCAAGTTGACAGATTGAATTGAAAATTCGACAAGTATGCGAGAGCGAGTAGGTACTTGTTTTGTAACAAATTAAAAACTATTATGGGAAACGTCAGAAAAACATGTTACTCCCTTTGTGGAAGTTATTCAATGGTTTATTTATTTGTTTTTTCTTTTATTTATTTTTTTTTCATGTGAAAATGTATCTTATTTGGTACAAATATCACGTTTTCACTGGTATGACATTGGACATACTACATAATGTAGTTATGACCAAAATGAAAATATTTAGCAATATTATGAAATACTTACTTTAAGTGATGGAGATCATCAAGTATATAGTATGTAGTAGTAAAATGACAGTATGTCACTTTGTTATACAATCGATCAATGGGTGGTATTATAATTTTTATAAACATTTTTATTGACATTCGATTGTATAGATATGAATGATGTCAACGCAAAACAACGTGTAGGTACGACTTGAAACTTGCAATTCCATGAACCAGTAACTTGCTTACATTATTTTTTTTTTCTGGAAAATTTGTAATGATTTAATGGAAACTTGGTATCTTTTGTACTGTTTAAATGACATTTGACAAATTTGTTTTGTAGTAAGGATATCGCGATTAATTTAAGCATGATATAACCATAATCGATATATTTATACGTACGGAAGAAGTTCCTTGGTCTTGAAATTAATTGTGCCTTGAAAAAGAATCTAATTTTTAAACCTATTTGCCTAAAGTTTTATTCCCACATATTTTAAGAACAAACCTATATGTACATGGATATCTATAACTTAACCAAGTAATTTAAAAAATTAGTTTACTTTTTTTGGTTGCTATGGTTTTTGTAAATAAACAAAATAGAAACGACTTAGGGCTCTCCCAAACCAACGCGAAACATTCACGTCGAAAATAACAATAACAACACGTGGTTGTCAAAGAAAACAACACGTTGTTGTTTTCAATTTATATAGAAAAAGTGTTCACATCTCAAATTTCCTAATTTTGTTTTATAGTCCAGACTGTCAATCGCTTGTTTTTGATGTTTTATGCATTAAATTCTGTCATTTTAAATGTGTTCCACTTTTGATGGATTCCATTTGGGTGTGTTCATAAGCGTTTTGCTTTATTTCCTACCGAATTTCGTGCAATTTTGCTTAAAATTACCTCATTTGAAAATGTGAATTTGTATGGGAAATGAGATGATTTCGAATTGAATTTGAAAATTTTCAACGAAATTACCTCATTTGCTCTAATAAAAACGTAGTATTCGGCTTGATTCACACTATAATTCCGATACTGATACAGTCTCGATACGTTCTTACTCCGATAAAATAATCTTACACAAAAAACAATGAGTATATTCACACCATCGATACCGCTCCGATACCCCTCTGATACCGCTCCGATACCGATACGTGTTTCTCTTTGTATAGTGAAGTGACATTAAATTTGATAGCTGACAGATGATTTTTTCGCGATATACCTATGTACACCCGAAGAAATCTTTCAGACTGCTTGATGAAGTAGTCGAAGTTTAGACTTCCGGATTGAAATGTAGGTATATGGGAAGGTAACAAAATCGCATCGGTCAACTATTTGAAGAATTTCTTGACCGAATCAGAAATTCACGAGCCAAATGACTCGCTCGAGTATACCTATGGCCATCTTATGATTTTTTTTTTGTGAAAGGTAAGTGATTTAAAAAAAAAAAAAACGTTAAAATCTTTCCATGTGTGAAAGGGGTCTGAAAACCAAATGGGATAGAAGATTCCTTTTGTCATATTGATTATTGTTTTGATTCAGATGAGTAACTTTTCGATGAAGATTGTCACGAAATTCGTCCATCACTTTTCAATGGAAGCTGTCACACTTTCTACTTTTGTTTGGCATGGCTAACACTTTTCTTTTTTAAGATGGTTGAAAAAACTATGACCAAAAACAAAAATATGCAATGTACAAATTGCTTGGTGAATAATGCATCATCGATTACAATAATCTTCCTCAAATACCTAGGTATTTGTATTTTGTATATTGTTTTACAACATGTACTTATGCAAAGATATAATACACACCCCTTAATTTTATTTTTCTTCACAAACACCACGCATATTCATGACCTTCACTTTGGTATATCTATTTTACCAGTCAGTGCAATGAAAGTGAAAACCTGAATGTTTCCACTCTACCTTTTGCCATGTGCGGTGCTGCTGGTTTAAGTCATGGCCCATGGCCATAGTCCATAGTATTGGTCTTGCTACTTTTTGCCACAATGCCAAACGTCTACGACTACCTCTGCCTAAGTATCAACAATCAACCATCAGACGAACCAGCTAAAACAAAATGAGGAAGATAATGCTCCTCCAACATCTGCTGCTGGAGGGAGCATAATTCCTTTCCAACCGATTTGCTTCACTCGTGCTCTGTGACCTGCCATCTGCGCCAAAACTGTGCCCACCTGTTCTTCTTTAACATTTTACCGACAAGACAATCGACGACGTACATATTATAAATGAGTGACGCCGATGGATGGATGGATGGGACCCGTCTTCGTCACAACAAATGCCATTCAATCCAAAATGCAACAAAACTATAGTAAAAAAAAAATATAAAAAGAAAGCAAAATTTCAAAAAATGTTTGAGCAATGAAAACAAGTTGTTAACAACAAATTTAGTTCCAATTTTCAATAAAAAAAAAAAAAAAAACAAAACAAAAATTATTTTCTCTTGAGGTGTTGTGGCAGCATTGTCATGCCTAGTTTAGTTTATTATAATAATTGGCATGCAAAATATTTTTTTTTATAAGATAGAATGTACGTACCTGATTACGACTCATACATAATAGTAGTTTAATTCATCCAATTAACGCTTAATTTCAAAGTGCCAACGTAATTTCCTGAGAAAAAATGCGAATACCTAAATAAACAATGAGAATGTATATATTTTTAGCTTGTTTTTGTAACAAGTTAACTCACCACAGAAAATTTATTTCTGCACAATTTATTATTTTATTATGAACATTTATTCTTTTTATATGGAAATCACCTGACCCAACCTTAAATCACAAATACAAAATATTTAAAATAAAGTAGATACCTGTACTGTTCTTGATTCCACGTACAACGTGATCTTTACTGGCTGAACAGAATAGAATGACGGAACTGGAGCCGCAGACGGAACTGGAAGAGCTGTCAAAAAGTGTCGTATGCGTTATTTTTTGTACATGTCCAAAATGGAGCTGTACAGCTTTGAAAGTATTTTGAAGAAAAACAAAAGAATATTCTTGTGTACAAGCTCAGAATTCACATTTTTTGTTTCCAATAATTTTCCTTTTAATAAATAATTTTTTTCGCGATACAAATAACCACAATATTTTTGTCCGATCCAAAAAGTTGTTTTTTTTTCTTCGTACAATTTGAAACGTCAAAAGTGCCGTACGTGAAAAGTTAAAAGTTGGTGAACTCTTCCGTCTGCGTTTGCAGTTCCATATGCGTCTACCTTCCGTTGTGTTCGCAACATTGAATTTGCGTGTATTCAATATTTTGACAGCTATTCCAGCTCCGGCTCCGTCTCTGTCTGCGTCACCATTCTGTTATGTGTCAATTGACTAGGAACGATAAAAATTGACTCGTAAGTGGGAATCGGAAGACAAATTTGTCGAATGTGACTTGGGCACTACCTTTTTGCGGATCGCCAAATTATACTTCCACTTCAAATGTCAAACTATTGGCGAATTGAGAATTACATCGCTCTATTTGAACTTCGAAATTTGCTATTTGTAATGTCACAAGCCCAGCATAAGTGATTCCCTTAAGTAGTTGCCGCGTGGCGTTATGTTTAGTGTGGTTTAGTGTGCTTTTTATACGGGTAGGTAAAAAACCTACTACCCTATTTGCCATCAAAATAAGTACATGAATACCCTGTTGGAAGGCGAAAATTGTCAAAATCGGTGTTTTGAGAGCTCTGGATCAAAAAATGTTTTATTATTTTACCATTGCAAAACCCCAATACAATGATACTAGAGGCAGCAACCCCCTAATCCAAAAATTAAATAACTCCCCAAAATGTTTTTTTTTTTTTTTTTGAAGTCCCCAAATTCAAGGATGAAATAAATCCCCAAAAACGCATGAAATAAGTCCCAAACAAAAAATCAAATAAGTGCCTAAAGAAATAACAAAATTACGGCGTATAAACAGTGAAGTATGAAGATTTTTTTTTTTTTTTTTTTTTTTTTAATAATACAAATTCTATATACTACTGAAATAAATCAGCCAAGTAGAAGACTTAGCACTATTTTATTGGACTTGTTGAATTATTGATTCAATATAGCTTTTAACGGCCTTTAAAAAAAAAATAAAAATAAATTTGATGGCACAACAGCTCATGAAGAACTAGGGCCTAGTGACTTACAACTCTCAACCATTCCTGTGTGCGTGTCTGCAGGAATGGAGGGGACCTACAGTTTATTGCCGAATCCGAACGGCCAACGAGCGGCACTTTTCTGTGACAGGAGATACTCTTGGAGGATTTTTCAATTCCTCGCAAGAGGCAGTAGCCGTTTTTCTTTAAATAAATAGATGGCGAGGCTGGGGATCGAACCTTAGACCTCTGGCATGACAGTCCATCGCACTAACCATCACGCCACGGGCACAAAAAACTTCTAGCTTTAATGATTAGGAATTCTAATCTGGTTAGATATAGTTCACACTAGGTATTCACCATGAAATCTATGTAAGATGAACTGAACTTAATGGAAATTGCGTATTGACAAGGCCCTTACTAGTCAACTGATGAGTCCAAGTGAGATCGCCGGGACGAAACGCCAAAAATTTTCATGGACTAAAGGCCGTTAAAAGCTATATTGAATCAATAAACAGTGAAGTATGTATGGGTTGCATGGTGCCCCTCTGCTTGACCACCCCCTGCTTGGCCACCTTCAGGATTTGGGGTAGGTGCGAGGTTGGGGGTATTCAAAGTTTCTTTTGCATTTAAAGAACTTATTTCATAGTTGAATTAAGGGACTTACTTCATCATGAAATAACCCCCCAATTTAAATATGAAATAAGTCCCCAAAAATCGATGAAATAAATCCCCAATTTTGGGGAGTTTTTCTTCTTCCGCTTTTCATTTAATTGGGGATTAATTGAATTTTTTAAAATTTTTTTTTTGAGTTATATTATTGGGGAGTTATTTCACGGTGCCACTAGAGACTAGTTGCACCAGGTCGTGAATACCCAGAGTTCGTGATTTCTAACTTCACCCTTCCCTATACAAAATGTGAGTATTCTCTCTCTCTCTCTCTCTCTCTCTCTCGCTCTCTCTCTCTCTTTCTACTAATCGTGGAACACACAATGCAGTATCCTGCTAAACAGGACTGAAAGTAACAGGAATTTATAGAACATGCATCATTAAGCCATGTTCGTATCACTCAGTCTTACACCAAATATGACTGCTTTTTATGCAAATTGTATCCAGTTTTAAAATCAATTAATCGAACTCACCAATCAAAATATAGCTTCCATGATTTTAGTGTATGTTTAACTTACAAACCATTATTATGTACCGTTGTTTTAAATGCATTAAAATATCTTAGCAACAAGAAAATTCTGGAACAGTTGCAATTTTACTACAGGAATTTTCTTTCCATGTTACTCCAGAACTACGGAAGAAAAACAAAAACATTAAATCGACCATTTTGCATCTCTCAGATGACATACCGACCAAGATTCGCCATTGGATCGCAATATACATGATAAATCGACTCACTATATTATCCGCTTTGAATGTGCGACACTTAATTGTAATCAGAAAGAAGATTGTTTCAGCTCTTATAATAACCTAAGATCATCTTGATACTGCGATGTGCCAGTGCAAAAATATCGCTATTAACTTAACCGTGATGCATTCTAGCAGGACTGCATTCTACAACTATATAATCGAATGCATGGTTATCTCTTCAACGACAACAACGAAACGAAGTTGTTCATGGACCATCGCAATTATTTTAATGATCCAAACTCCAATGTTACTGCTTATTGGGTTTCATACCAGAACAGAATAGAACAGAACAATGAAAACCAAGTTGACTCCTAGGAAAAGAACGAACCTCATTTCTTCATACACAAAAAAAATAGCATCTCGCGCAATATTGTATAGTAAAACGGGTTTTGATTTTTATTCTGCTGGCTGAACATCGAAGGTCTATGTCAAATGCAGTGGACATTGGACATAAAACAAGCGCAGATTTACTTTTCATAATAGTATCCACTTTTCTCTTTACTTCTCCGTATGGGCTTCAAGAAACTTAAACTTGGTGTCAAGACAGAGCTTGATTTAGGACAATTTGTCGCCCTGACCAATTTTTGTTGGGGCTATTTATTAAGAGTGAAATGTTTTTACTTTAACCTGTCCTTTTGGAATTTTAAATTTAACACCCAAAGTCAAATTTGCTCGTAGTCAATCAGCTGGAAACGGAAACGAAAAGTTTTGACACCAATTTGTGTACTAAATTAGGTCTTGAATACAAATCAAATGTTTGGTCTGTCACTTAGGCCAAGTTTTTCAATGCGAAATTAATGTTAAACCCAAGCTAACTCACCAAATTTGCATTAACTGAAGAGATACTTTTGTACGAGTGTGTTTAGTCGCTCTTTATATGCAGCCTTTAACCAAAAAACTGTTTCACTGAAAAAATGGGCCTTAGTATTTGTGCACTTTATACTCTATTTCAAAGCACCTTTTATTAGAATAAAATATCTGATATGAAGAGATTGTTCGATCTTTCAATTTTTGTGGAGCCCCCTAGAAAGTAAATTCCTTAAAAGCTACTTAGTTTTTCGTAATCACAAATCCGTCATTAACTGGACAAAAAACTATTGGAAGTAGTGAACTGATTTTCTTTCTTTGTTCTAGATTCGACTTTACCAGTTTTATAAAATCTTTAAAGTCGCTTGTTGTTGTTTTTTTGTTTTTGTTTTCCTTCTATTGTAGACTTCTTAACATCCACGATCTATAAAAGTGGTCTTTGGATAACAATCGACGGCTTGATACTATTTACATTGAAGTGAGTCTTTCTATTTTTAAAATGGACCAAAAGATTAAAAGCTACTAGATCATCAGCAGCGTTGATATGGCCTGGAATCACTTTGTATATAAAAACAGAAAGCCTTAGAAATTTTCTGCAAAGTCAATATATAATTTACCAATAAAGTAAAAACATTAACAAAAGAAATGAATAATTGTATGTTTGACATCATTTATTATATACTATAGGTTTTTGGGTCAGAAGCTTGCAGGAGATGGTGAAGTCTATGACAAAGATGCAGAAGAAAATTAAGAAAATCAATGTTTGCAAACTTTTTGCTGCACATTAATTAAGTTTTAGTCTTTTGGTTGAGGTTGAAAATGTTGATCTAAAGTTGGTTAGGTTAGGTTAGGTTAGGTGGAAGTGGCTGTCTGCGAAGAACCTACACCCTTAGGCCAAATTGTGTCCCGTTGTGATACAACATGGATGTAAGAAAACTTTTCCCTACTCGTCAAAACCATTTTGAGCTTCTAATAAAGCGTGTTAGATTGCTAATTTTAGGGCCAATTATACAATCGTAGTGCAATATTTAAACCGTGGTTCAGCTATTTTAACTCGCTGTTTTCGGTGGATTAACTGAGTTCAACAATGTTCAAGGTTCAAGCATGTGATAATACCCAATTATTGCCCTGAAACATCGCCTAATCTCAGTTAGTCTGCCGAAATCGGTGAATTCAAATTCCTGAACCGCAGATCAAAATTTAACCCATGATTGTCCAACTAGCCCTTAGTATTTACCAGATCGCTTGGATCGTTGTAGAAGAAGTCTCCCAAATTGAGTCTGAGTCTTTGGGATAGAGCTGGGCATGTACATAGAAGGTCAGGAATAGTTTCCTCCTCATCCATGCAGATTCTGCAGAAACCGTTTGAATTGACGCCAAGTTGTGTGGCGTGCCTTCCTATTAGACAGTGTCCTGTTATGACACCGATTACGGAACTTATATGCAATCTGCTTAAAGATGCCAAGCATTTAGAGCTATTCAGATCCAGCAGCTTAGATCAAATCTGTTTTGTCGCTGAGCAGGTGGTAAAGACCGAGTGCAGAGATTTGATGGCAGTTTACTATCTGAGAAGATGCGGATATCCGTTGTTGATATCACGTTTTCTTGAAGTCACGATAAAACATCTTTAATCGCTAAAAGTTCCGCCTGGAACACACGCTACAATGAGAGACTCAATTTTAGTCTGTCTGAGTACACGCCTCCACCAACCCCGTCATCGGTTTTCGATCCGTCAAAATATAAATGAACCGATTCATCTTCCAAAAATGTCTCATCTGAAGTTGGTAGCACAGATAACAAATTCCCAGATTTTATTAAGTGAGTCCTTATTTCTGAATTCAAACAGATTTCTTCAGACCAAATATTCTTGAAAGATCCTCGAAAAAAGAAAATAGGTAGGTTTGCGTGAAATCAGAATCGATTGAAATGCGTTTTTCTTTTTAAGTTCAGAGCAGTTCAGGGCTGAGCCTGAACTGTCAAACAAAAATGTTGTGTTTCTTTAAGAGTTCAGAGCGTTCAGAGCTTGGAATTTGTGTTTATTTTTTTCGTTCAGAGTGGGTTCAGAGCGTGGTCCATGAGCTCCATTACTCCGAGCAGACGGAATTAAAAAACTGAGCGCGGCCAACTTCATACAGTTTCCATGTAATTTGACAGATATGACAATTGAGTGATCAGGTGTGTTTCATAATTAAATCGGAGTGCTCTGAACATACTCTGCTCAGAGATTACTTCGTTCGCTCAGAGTCTACTCAGTGCTCTGCTCTGAACAAACTCTGAACTTAAAAAGAAAAACGCCTTATGAAAGGGGATTATTTATTGGATTGTATATTATATTTTTAGGATAAAGTTATCTCAATTTAAAACAACTTTTGTTGATTTCTTTTTCCAAAATTTGAAATACATAAATAAATATTAATATATAAAATTTAAATGAAAATGGTTAAAAAATAAAATTGGGGAAAATAAGGGGCGAAAAGCTAAGTCGAACTGTTTTGGTGATAGCCCCTAACTAGACCTACAATTAAAATTTCACTGGACTCCGATTTACTGGCTGAACACAATGGTGACGGAGACGGAACTGGAGCCGGAGCTGGAATAGCTGTCAAAATATTTAATACACGCAAATTCAATGTTGCGAACACAACGGAACGTAGCCGCATACGGAGCTGCAGCTGCAGACGAAAGAGTTCACCAACTTTTAACTTTTCACGTACGACACTTTTGACGTTTCAATTTGCATGAAGAAAAAAAAAACAACTTTTTGGATCGGAAAAAAATATTGTGGTTATTTGTATCGCGAAAAAAATTATTTATTAAAAGGGAAATCATTGGAAACAAAAAATGTGAATTCTGAGCTTGTACACAAGAATATTCTTTTGTTTTTTTTTTTCAAAATACTTTCAAATCTGTACAGCTGCATTGTGGGCACGTAAACAAAAAAACGTATGCCACTTTTTGACAGCTCTTCCAGTTCCGTCTTCGGCTCCAGTTCCAGCATTCTATTCTGTTCAGGCAGTTAATGCAAGCCTCAATGCACCATGGACTATACATGTTGGACAAAAATGAAGACCTTGTAAATTAAAAAAAAATCAAAGTACAATCCTAAAATATTCATTGAAACTGGTATTTTTATATGCACTGAAATAAATTATCAAGTTAAGAAACCTTCTTATAAAATGGATACCTGACTTTCACTGATTGATGGTTAAAATATTCCTTGAAAATAGTGTTAACAAAGTCGTATAGTTACTAAAAACTGTATTTCTTTTAAGATTTTTGTTTTATTATAAAAACTAAAACTAAGAGATTTAAAAATTTAATATTTATGAAGATACTATTATTTCCTATCCTTTTATAAGGTTACGAAAAATAGCCCTTACCCTTAAATTTCAAACTAGCACAGAATCGGAAGTAATACCTATTACGAACGAAAGTCTTTAATCGAGCAATTAAGGTGTGTTTAAGCACCGACCTATACTGTATATTCATGAAATAAAATCACATGAACAGAGGAAATAAAGAAGAAAAACTTATAGTTTTGTGAGAACTCATCGTCTATTGACCGAGATCTTATAATATTTTAAGACAATATTTCTTATAGATAAACACGCGATTTTGTTTAGCTATATAAGCTAAACCTTTTTTTGTTTTGTTTGATTTTGTTTGTTTGGATATTTATCAATTTATCGATTAAAGTTACTTTACAGTGAATGACAGCCGGTAATTAAAGTTAATGGGAGGCGACTGACCGGTTTGGATTTATAATGTATATACTCACTGCTTTAATTTAAAATCAAAGTTGAACGAGATATTTGCATTCAATTAAACAGTCATTAACTTTTTTAATATGAATTTGTTTGACTTAAAAATTAAGAGATTGTTTGAATTGAACAATACTTTTCAGAAGTGAAAAGGAGATATTTTGCCATTGTAAAAAAAAAACATAAACCAATTTATTTTCTTTCCTTTCAAAGTAATACTTCGCTGCAATTAAGGGTACAATGAACCATTATTCGGAAAAATTTTACCTTTTTGGCAGTTTTCTTGTTCCTGATTTTTTTTCTTTTTTTTAAATTTAAATAATAATTATTCATCTCATAAAAAATCCTACATTAAACAACTGTACCAAACTACTTTCATTTCTAAAAAAAAACAACAAAATTATGTGATTTCAAAACTAACTATTTTCAACATTTTATTCTTCATACATTTTTGTATATATAATATTTCTACATTTTTTAGAAAAAAAAAATTGGTATGCCATTTTTAAGAATATAATAATATGCAACTAAAACCATAGTTTAGAAAAAAATTATCAACCCGTTTTCCAAAAAATGATTTTTCAAAAAAAAAAAAATTTTTTAAATCCAAAATTTTTTTTTTGAAAGTACGCAGTATTATTCACACTTGATAGAACTTTCAGAATAAAAATTTTGATCAAAATTGGTTGAGCGGTTAACGAGAAAGTCGAAAATAAATAAATACAAAAAAAACAATACCACCAATAGACACACAAAAATTGAAAAAAATCGTTAGAGCCGTTTTTGAGATAAGTAAATAACTTTTTTCAAGTAAGTACCGTAATTTTTGAGCTCCATTATGAATATTGTCTGTAATGCTGGGCAAAAGAGGTGCACTCATTTCATTGTCTTCAAGCGCCCAAGAAAGAGGAAAAACTACAAGCCTGCAACTGTTTCTGTTCTGTAATTAGAAAAAAAAAAGGAAATTCGGACCCAGAGTGAATAAAAATATTAGCTTCTTTAAAATATTAAATGGATTTTGATGTTCATATTTAACACTTGGTTCGCCAATTTTGACTCACCAATTTCGGCAAATTAATGTCGTTTTCGATTAGATTTTCAGGGTGTTTTCCTCTTTTTTGATTCCAATGGAATATGAAAAACTCTCTTCCGTAATATGTGTATCTATGTAGAAGTTAAAACTAAAATGAATTCTTTAATAATTTCAATTCCAGAACATCTCAAGAAGAAGCATTTACTATTTTAACAATTAATCCAACACATACTTTTAAAAATATGTGTGTTTTCAGAGTGCACTCCTAGCACTCTTTAATGAAATCCGGAGTAAAAAAAAACACTCCTAAATCATCACTCCGAACAGCCAATGGAAGGTTTTTGGAGTGTTGGGAGTGTGGATGGAGTGAAAAAAGAGTGCTAGGAGTGACCAACGGAAAACGACATAAATAAGTGTTAAGGTTTTCGCGATTGTTTACACCATCCACCAAAAGCGTTTGTACAAATGGCTTTTAGTTGTACCTGTGTATACTTAGCCAAGCCACTCATTCTTATTTATTCCAAAGTATATCTAACCTTAGACAGTTGTCCAACTTCAAAACCTTATTTATAAAAAAATTCCATTGGTTGTCTAACTTAGACAGTGCAATTGGTTGTCCAAACCTATTCTTACACCGTGCCTCCACCTAGAATATTTAATAGATTACTATATGTCACTTTCGATAGAAAGAAAGAGCGAAAGTATACCATAAAATGTTGGTTGGGCATTTTAATAGCTTACTATTTCATTTGTTTTAAAAATTTCACAGGTCAAAGTTACGAAGTTAAAACAATTAAAAGAATTGATTAATTATTAATTTTGCTTAAATCCACAAGAACAGACTTCCTTTTGGCACCTACAATTAATTAATTATATTCGAAAATACACAAACCAAAAAAACTGAAACAAGCCCACAAATGTCAAAGGGAAAATTGCTTCTTCATAGAATACTATTCTAAGCTTTCTAAGAGCAAAGAAATATGTGGCAAGAAATTTTTTATAGAATACTATAAGTAGCCTCCATGAGCAATTTTCATAGAATGCAATACAGTATTCTTACGTCCGTACTTTCAATGAACAAAGTAAGGCAAGTCGCAAGTTTCTTGTTGCAAAATAAAAAAGTTATGCTGAAATGAACGAAATGTTCTTTGAACGTATCCAAAAGCTCTATTTAATTCATTAATTCATTGGAGAATGAATGATTGCAGGTAATATGAGGTCGTATTCAAACAACTGATGTAATGTGAATATAAATAATTAAATGTTTAACTATTTAGACAATGGCTAGCTCAGCTAGCTGTTCAAGAGTGTTCTAAGGAAATCTAATAAATACAACTGCGTATATAGTTGGACATGTCCTTATTTATTTATGCCATAAGTTGTTTAAATGTCTTTTAAATGACAAACTTTAAATGACAAACTTGTAATCTGTCAATTTCCAACGAATTGTAAATTTGAGGGAACTTTTGAATACGTTTAATGAACATTTTATAAGACAACTGATGGAAAATATTTATAAATAAGACTTTGGAATTGGGCAGTTAGAAATACCCAGTCGTATTTATAAACGTGGTCTAACTTTAGAAAGTCGTCCAAATTTTAAATAAACATTTTTAATTGTTGATCTAATAGTATGTTCCCACTGAGCCTGAAATTGCACAATTTCGAGAACTCAATTTCAAAATTACGCATAGTGTTACACAATTTCGTCTGACAGCTTACATTGGACACCATTTTGATCGTTAAATAATAAAATTGATTTTAAAAGAAAGTTTCAAAATATATTAACTATTTTTTTGACGAAAAAAATTCACTGAATAATTCTCTGCATTTTGATATGTACCAACATGCCATCAACTTTCTTTCTATAAGTGCCTCAAAATGGAAAGACAAAATTTTCCATGATGGTTTTCAATGAAAGCTATAACTGGCACCTACTATTTTTTTTGTCATTCTTTGTAGTTCTGTTCGTTAACATTATTGGGAAATAATTGTTATAACTTTTATACAACGCAATTTTGTTGCAATGGGTACGTTCAGAAGACATAGGGAACTTCATATGTAGTCAACTACGTTCGTTGAACGCAAATTTTACCTAGGAACCTAGTTGATGACTAGAGGTGTCATTAATGCCAAACTATGAACTTTACTTCAAACCTTTACCTTCCGTTAATAGAAAGAAAGTAGTTTTAATAATATTTTTATCTGAGAATGACTTCACACAAGGCAGAAATCAGCTAGGAATTTTGTAATATTATTTGTAAACTTTTCTTACTAATGATGCATTGTTTAAATTGAATCTTTATTTATTTATTTCAAACTGTTAAGATAAACGTGAAAAAAACAAGTCACGGAAGAATAAAGTTCAGCTTGCTATTTAATGACAAAATATAATCAGCTGGTATTCTGACATAAATGTACTTGCCTAGAAATGTAGGGAGATATTTCTCACCTAGCTTTCCAGCCATTTTCCAATAAAAATTGCCTAAATTGGAATGCATATTTTTGACAGCTGACCAATCAGAGACTAGAAACTTGCATAGCTTCCTAGTCACCTACGTCTTCTGAACGTGCCCAATGTCATTGAAATTGAGGTGATTTGAGATGATTTTGAAATTGCGTCATTGTATGACAAATTGTGCAATTTTGGAGATGATTTCGGAAAAATAATCCAAAATTGCGCAATTTCGTTCAATGAGAACATACTATAACTTTTTAACGAAATCGATTGTCTATAAACTTTGATAAACCATTTATTATTTCTTTTATTAAATAGAGCATATTTCCGACTATTTCGAAATAATTACACACTTTTTAACTTTAAAATGAGTTAAAAATATGAATAAATATGATCTTTAAACTTATTTCCAAAAGTTAATTTAAGATACATTTGCCTTGTACGATTATGTATGTTGTCCTAGTTTTAAAAGTTAATGTCCTTTAATTAAATTGAAAGCAAAAACCTCTCCCTTTTGCCTATTTTCCTATACAGTCTATTAACTTATCAACAATGAATGTGCACATTTGGAGAAACCAAGAAGCCATACAAAACGACCACTATAGTCGAATTTAATAAAACAAAAACAACCTTACATTCCCTCCTTGCAGCTGATTCTCTAAAACAAAACAAGAGCGTAGTAATCTAATCTATAAAGGCATTAGTTCTCTAGGTTATACGTGCTAATTAAAATCGATTAGACACCCTCTTCAATCCATAAGTTATCGATTTTGGGCGTGGGAAGTACCTATATAGGCACCTAGTTAGATTACGGTGAAATTCAATAGCATGATGGAACCTAGAGAAACCAAAGTAAATGCATATGTATATACATATCGAGGTATACCTTACCTACTAACTTAACTTAAGCGCCATGACCCTCGTATTCTTATTTATTTTTCTTTCTTTTTTTGATTATAGAAAGACGATCCCTTGAAGCGAATCCAAGAGGAAATCAACGAAGTGGCACGTCGTGAGCGTGAATTACGTGAGAAGATGCATCCACTGGAGGAAAACACCATCATCAGCGTTACCCAGAACGATGCTAACATTTCGATTCCCCCATCATCGGAGAAAATTTCCGCATCGCAGGACGATAACCTTTCTTCATCGGCAGCATCATCACTGACAACATCCGTCAACAGCAAAGAAGACCATCTTGATGGGCATCATTCAGATGATTCTGGGATTTCAGCATCTTCGAGTCCAGTCAATGGTACTTCAACCAACAACAACAACAACAGCAACACGAAACCCAACAGCAATAACAACAACAACAACAACATAGTTATCAATGAGAAGAAATATATTCGCCCAAATGGCTACAATTCAATTCCATCGCCACCACCACAGAAGATTCTCACACGAACCGTGTCCACGCCACAGATTTTTACACCATCACGTCGCATAACATTCGGCCCAGCATCCAAGGGTCTCATGCAACGATTTATTGCAACTCGTGGCAAAATCGCCCTAAACAATGCTGCCAATAGTGGTAATGTTGTCGGAGGCGGTGTGCCAAGCTCCCAGCCTAGCACCCCTTCAGCCCCAATTATTTCAGATTTTTCTCGGGCTGCCACATACATTCCGCCAGTGACAATTACACCGCCAATCATAGAGCGTGACGCTGATGGCAAACCAATTCGACGTGGATACGTTCCCGTCGAGGAGAAGATTCAAAAGGAGTTGAAGGATCTCAAGAATCGTGAGAGTGAGTTAAAGAAAATTCGAAAGATTCGACAGTCAACACCGGATTTATTGGATTCTATTGAAAATGAGTAAGTTTTTCATAGAAATTTTTTTGTACCAATGATAGATACTAATATGTAATATGTTTTCAGGGAATTGGAGTCAGATGAAGATTCAGATGTTGAGCATTGTTATGGTCCGGGAAAATTACGATCTGCCAAGTCAATCGGAGAACTTTGTGATTCGTCAAATAACAGTCTATCTCCAAGGTGAGTTTTTTTTTTATAGACTTCCCGCGCGTTTATTTTGATTTTTAAGGCTTTTGGTAAATTTACAAAAGGAACTGGTATCGGAAACGTAAAGCAATGGTAAAGCCATGGCCACCAGGCAGCAAAAATTTGTGAGTTCGGTTTTTTTTTTTTTTTTAAATAAATTAGAAAGGCTAGAAACATTGTTAGAAATATTTTGCACTGTAAAGTAAAAGTTTGTTAAGTTTTGTCTGTTAAAAATAGCTGATTGTTGTTTGAGTTAAATCGTTTGAGTTTTTTTCAAGAATCTTGCATAAGTAGATGGCTTTAGTAAAATTTTCATTCCAAAATTTTATCTAGGTCCTTATATTTCACCAAGTGAACTTTTTGATATTATCAATGAACATTTCATGTCAATATAACGCAATTCGTAAGAAGGATCTAACCTTATTTTGTTAATTTAACGAATTTCGTGTGTTTACGAGTTTGGCAGTTTATTCGTTACCTCAACTCTTCCCAGCAAAAAACCTAGATATACTTCAGGGCGACCCCCAGGTTTCAAAAAACAGACAATTTGATTGTCAGGGCGAGTTCAGGGTTTTTAAAAAACGCTTTGGGGCTACTCCAGGGCGACTTCAGGGCTCAACGAAAAAACCTATTTTTGCAAAGAATGTGCAGGATAACCAAAATATTAGGCAAATAATTCATAACGGTCGCCTTCAGGATTATATATAAAGCGATCTGGATAGCTTTTGGTGTTGTTGTAATCCCTTGTGGACAAACAGAGGCCTCATCACGTAAAACCAAAATGATCGAATGATATCGTTTTAAAGATAGCTATCTTTATTTTTCTGTATAAATATGATAGAGATAGCAATGTTGGAAACGATATCATCCGATCGTTTTCGTTTTACGTGATGAGGCGCCAGGTAATGCAACAACTAAACGTATATGAAAATATTTGGATAGATTGACACCGCCTTGGATAGGTTCTTGAACGCGAAGAATGTGAGTTGTTTATCATCGATATTGCAAATCAGCAGATTTTATATTGGGCCTTTTTTCTTTTTTAGTCAAAGTTGGTTCAGAGCCGAGCACTGAATAGCGAACGGAGTAAACTCTGAGCAGAGTATGTCCCCTTTCACACGAAGATACTAGTTGCTGGTGATTTTTTTGACGTTTTCTTTAAATCTCCTTAACAATCTCCTGTACCTTTCACACGCAGATACAAAGTTGGAGGAGACTTGCTGTATTTTCCTTTTAAACTACCTTGGTTGAACGCACACAAACGTAGTGTGAAGAGAAACGTCAAAAAAGTTTCCTGAATTTGTTGACCGGGGAGATTTCATTTCCCCCTCTTTCTTCCTGCCCTTCTCGCCAATGAACTATTTGTTGCCGGCAACTCAGTTGCCCTGTGTGAAAGGGGACTATGTTCAGAGCACTCCGATTTAATTACGAAACACACCCGAGCACTCAATAGAGCTTTTTAACAAACAGCAATATATCTCTGTCTCCTTCATTTTTAAATGTCAAACTGAAATTCTTGGCACAATGACATTTTATGTTTGTTTTATTTTGGAGGCAAATAGATATTTGGAATTGTTTTTTTCCGTTTTTTTATAGAAAACCTGCAAGTAAAAATGTTTTTATACTTCATATAAGATATTTTAATCTTTTTATGGCACCAAATAGCTAGACTTAAAATTAGCCCGCCTTTTTTTTTTCTTTCCAATTTCATCTGTCATTGTGCCAAGTTTTTGCTGTCATTTGAAACTGACAATTTGGTAGAGATCTCTATTGTCATATCTGTCAAATTACATGGAAACTGTTTGAAGTTGGCCGCGCTCAGTATTTTAATCGATCTGCTCGGTTATTTTTTACCGAGCTAATAGAGCACGCGAAAAAACAAAAGAAAGAAACACAAATTTGAACTGTTTACACTCTGAGCTAAAATAGAAACACGATTTTTTGTTTGACAGTTCAGGCTCTACTCTGAACTAAGGCGCCAGTTATAGCTTTCATTGAAAATTTTTTCTCTAGATTTTGAGGCACTTATAGAAAGAAAGTTGATGGCATTTTGGTATTAAAATGAAGGGAATTATTCACTGAATTTACTGAATTTTTTTCGTCAAAAAAATATTTAGTATGTCTTAAAACTTTCTTTTTTTTTTAAATCACGATATTGAGGCACTTATAGAAAGAAAGTTGATGGCATTTTGGTATTAAAATGAAGGGAATTATTCACTGAATTTACTGAATTTTTTTCGTCAAAAAAATATTTAGTATGTCTTAAAACTTTCTTTTTTTTTTAAATCAATTTTATTATTTCAATGATCAAAATGGTTTCCAATGAACTGCTGATTTTCGTTTCACAAAAGTGGAACACAATCGTTCCAATGATATCTGTTCGATTTTCTTTCTGTTATAATCTGCCATTATTTCGTTCAATGATCAACTCTAACCTCAAAATTAATTTTACTTGTTGGCAGTGCACCAGAGATGTTTTCAATGACAGCCAAGTTTCAATGATTGCTAAAAACAAAAATAATTCCAAAGTTTCACTGATTTTTGTTTCAATGATGCACTACTGCCTCTTGTGAGGGAATGGCAAATCCCCTAAGGGATCTACCTAACAAACGGTAGGTTGTAGACACACACACAGGAATGGTTGAGAGTTATAAGTCACTAGGCCCTGTTTTTTCATGAGCTGTAGTTGTTTCACTAAAATTTATTTATTTATTTTGTATGTACCAGTGTACAACAGTTTACAGTGTACATAGGTACATATGTATGTATGCCAAATGTTTTAATAAATGTGTTTTTATCGTTTTTTATTTAATTTCCTACTTTTTTCCTTGTTCATATAAAATAATGGTTTTTAAAAAATATAAACAATTTTAAATGTACCTATTTAAAATTAATTTACGATACTTTTTTGTTATTTTGTATTCTATGTTATTTTACTATGTTTTAGTTTAATAGTTATGAGTTGGTCTGTCTTAAATAAGCATATAAAGCTATTATTTTTAGTAACTTCAAATAAATATTTAACTCAAAATTAAATTGTTTTCTTAATTCTTGTAAATTATAATAAGAAAATTTAGTTTTGTAATTGATCCATTTTCTAAATTGAATCCAAACCACAATTGTTTTTAATATTTTCAAATGTTTTACAGAGCAACACCCAGTCCAGATTTTGAAAGCAAGCATCTTTATAATCGCAACGGGATGCGACCTGCGTTGTCTCTCGCCCAACTTTGTGACCTCGATCCTCAGGAGGCGCCATCTACTTCACATCAGCTTATTGCCAAATGGGAAAGCCTTATCCAACAGAATGCATAGGCACACCAACTACATTTAGCACACATAAAAACACAAAAACTAACATAAAACGAACTGCATGATTTTATAAACGCACGTTAAGAGAACGATGGAAAAAAATGTATACCTACTATAGGTTTTTGATGTTTGGAGAATTCTATATTAATCACAAAAAAATAAAAAACAAAAACTTGGAGTATTATTTTTTTAATTAAGAAAAAAAAATGTGAAACACTCCTGCTAAAAATCTTACTTCGTGTAGTTGTAAGCTTGTTTTAAAATATTATACCTATTTATTTAAACATTTTGTTCTACATTATATACAAAAAATTAAAAGGAAATTGTTTGTCAACTTTATTTTTTAGCATGAAATCAATTCGCGTAATCATCGATTTTCCTATAAAATTTATTTTTCGACTAAGGAAAATAAATATTATCTACTGTGAACTACATATTGTAAATATTTAACAATAAATAATTATACATTTTTATTTTCTTATTTTATAAAAAAAAAAAAACAATAAATTTTTGCGTTTTTATTCTACCTTAAGGCAACGAAAATAAATTATGTGCAAGTCACAACACAATTCATAATGGTGAGGACTGAGGAGAGAGGGGTTTGCAGGCGGTATTTATTTTTATGATTTAATGATTGTTTGGGAGATGGGTGGGCGCACCGTTCAGCGTGGGGCGTCTTCACATTTTTTTAAACGCCTTTTACCCCCGTTCAAATTTTAATCCCGGTCCAAGTTTAGGGTACTTTTTGGAAAATGCTTAAAAATACAAAAATAAACAACTACCAAAATTCAGCTTTGTCGAAATTTTTTCGAAGTGAAAGTCTTATTTTCCTGGGCTATAGGAAATTAAATGCGAACAAAAAATGATTTTCAGCCACGACCCACGACTCTTTATCGGTAGCTGTTGCGTATAACAAGAGAACCTAAATTTTTTAGCCCAAACATGATTTTTTTCATCCAATTTCCTTCGGGCTTGGAAAAAAAAATATTTATTGCCGCTTTATAATTTCGAAAAAAAATTGTATTTACCTAAAAAAATTATTTGCGAAAATATTTTGTATACCTACCTAGAGATGCGTGTGTGCGAAAAAACTGTGTTTGGTTTGTTAAATCAATCTGAAATGACATATCAAACGCAATCTTCGTAATCTTTAGCGCACAGGCTGTTGTACCACATGTTTTATTTTTTCACTTTTGCACTCTTTGTAAAAAGTTTTGAAAGTAGTTAAGCCATAAATCATGTATAATAGTGTGGAAACAAAATATGAAATTACATCCAACACGACTTTTTGCGTCAGAAAAATATCTCATATATTTTAAAAATTTCTTTTAAAATCAATTTATATATTTCAATGATCAAAATGGTTTTCAATGACATCTATTCGATTTTATTCCTTTTTTCATCTGTCATAATTTGGTGCAAAGATATAACTTTAATGTCAAAATAATTTGCTGTCACTAGTTCTTGTGGGACGCCAATCAGAGATGTTTTCAATGATACCCAAGTTTCAGTGATTGCTATAACCGAATTGTCAAAAATAATTCCATAGTTTCACTAATTTGTGTTTCAATGATGGATTTCAATGAAAGCTATAACCGGCGCCTTATGTCGTTTCCATTCCTATCGATATTGAAAAATTTCAAATGCATATAATAAAACACTTCCAAAATCCAAAACGAAAACGACATGAGTGTCCACGTACATTTCGAATCATGACAACAAATTTGTGGTGTGTAGCCAGCTTTAAGGCAAATAATTCAGCGAAGAGTTGTATGCTTTTACTATTCACCGCAAGATGGTACTTGTCATTCATCACAGCTTGGATGCGTCCAACTCATAATAAATTTGTACACAAAATTCATTTTTATATTCGAAAATTCACTCAAAAAGTCATTTCGCATTTCGCAACGCAACCGCCATGTTGTAAAAAAAATTTAATTGAAATTTAACTTTCAGCAAGTTGGGTCGCAAAGAAATATTCCTCAGCAAATTGAACTAAATCTGAAATAAAATTTCGTTTAAGGTATGTAAAAACAGTTTACTCATAGCTTAGTGTATTAAAATAATTAACTCAATCTACTTATGAAAATAATTAGCACCTCAAATTCCACAAAAACCATGCCATAACCTCTACATAAATTATTTTATTTTTTTTTTGCTCTATTTTCCACAGTTTGTCTTTTGTGCTACTAGAAAACGGAAAACGAAAACCGATTTTCATCTGGAAAAGTGTTAGAAAATTATTCATCACATTATTAATTTTATTACGCACATCAAAAGTTAAAAAACAATCGCACCTAAAAGTGACCGCAATCCACCGCACCACCCCAATCAACTTATCGTTGGTTGTTCATTTTGTCGACGAAGAAGGGATTAAAAGTGGAATTGGACAAAACAAAATCACTTAAATCATCAAGATTCGCATAAATAATTTTATTTTTAATTTGCAATCGTAGTTGTGTTGCAGACGAAAAGAGTCGTGTGTGTCCAAAGGAGAAGTAACAATATCAAAGATTTAAAATTGTGTGTCTGTGTCGTCTTCGATAAAGAAACTGTTGCATCGCAAGAACTCTTCCTACGAGAAAAACAAAAATACAATTTTTTTTTTGTTTTAACTTATTTAGTTTTATAGGTATACCTATTTTTCGAATTGGTTCGTTTTTGCCAAAGTGGCAATAATATCTTTGCAGTGCAATTGGCAGTATTGTTGTTGCTGTTCTGTTTTTAAAACGTGTAATTTATTGTTCATTACTACTTGGGTTTTTTTGATACGATAAGTACACACAGCAGCAGAGACTAGCAGCGAAGAAATTAACAAGTTTTTTTCGTTATTTTGCTTTGTGTTTGGATTGTGGAACATTTTCGTGATTATTGGAATATTCGTCGTTTTCATTTGAGCTATTTCGAGAGATTTGAACGCACCCCGGCGGGGAATCACATTGTTTTATATGACTTTTGAAAGAATAATTGGTAAGTATTATTACTTTTTATTCAAATATATATATATTTTTATTTATATATATTTTTTTAACATAGGTAACCTATTTTAATCAATTAAGTAATTTAATAAGAAAACCACAAGTCATGTACATAGTAGAGGATGTAACATTATACGATCTTTCTAGAATGAATAGGGCTATTCTTGTAGTTCGTTTTTAGTTACAGTAGAAGTTCTCTCAGGGTTGTACAAACTTGGAATATCCTTTCACTTTGTGTTTATATAAAAAAAAGTCTTGTCGTAGGTATTAATCACTTAGGAAACTTACCATAGAACACGTGGCATTAGTTGCGCAATAAACGCCGCGCCGGCCGTTTCAGGATTTTATGCATTATGAAGGTTCCATTGTCTTTAAAATTTTTCAATTAAAAAATAAGCGAGGATCATAGGTATATACTGACATGATTTTGTAATCAAATCTGTGTTTATTTAGGTGCGATACAACTGATTAAGTTGAAGTCGAGGCGAACAAAAATGACGTCATGTTTAGACTAAGATGGTCGATTGTTTTTTAAACATGAAAGTAGTTTCTCGAAAAGAATCGTTAATCAAAAAAGGATTGTTTCATTGAACAAAATTGTTCAGTGTTATTTAATCAGATTCCTGTTCAAGCATTTAATTTTTTCCATCGCTGGGTTATCTATGAAGCTTAAATAGAAGATTTTGGGTAAAAACATTGTAGTTAAGTATTACATATTTTTATTGTACCTAATCGATAGATTTTTAAATTTAAAAAACTAGGTAGGTATAAGTTTAAAAAAATTACATAAAATCTAAGGATTTAGGGTATAAAACGTTTAAAAGTCAAAAGGCCTATACTTTTGTTCTTCTTTTTTAATAACATTACTGTTAATTTATAGGCTTCCAGTATGCAACTGCCATACGCAATGGTGTAGTCTGTAGTGTACCTACATTGTCACCAGGAACACGGCTACTCTCGTTCCGAATAATCCGCGACTATTATTTACCTATTAATAAGATGTTTTAAATGTCATCATCGTGCAATTTGGTCTTTTGTTTATGTCGTATATGTTAAGTCGATTACAATATTGTTTCTACATTACAACACCTTCGATAAACGGGAAAGGTAATTCCTTGGAATTAACCGTTTGCATCGGTGGTATTATTCCACACCTAATGAAATTGAAAACCTTTTCACAAATGTCTTGTTTTTTATTTTTGCTGAGACGATTTTATTGGATTATGGTTTAGCAAGTAGTAGGTGAAAGAGAAGTTTCTTTACTGGTGCGGTGCAGCCCAGTCCATTGGAAGAGGTGAATGTGCAATTGAATAATCAAGGACGTATCTTTGTTACGTCTCTGCAACTTTTTTTCTACTTAACTGAAATACGAGAGCATGCCCATGCACATTTTTATAAACTGGTTATCCAACTCTATTTGTGCAGGTACTTGTTTCATCTGAAATACCATAGATAAGTGTTAAGACCGGCACACATACCAAAATCCCTTCACAAGAAAAGCTTGAAAAGCAAAAAAAAAAAAAAAAAAAAAAAGAAACTTGTTTTGTGATATAATTTCGTAATCTGATTTGTAAAGTATTTATTACTTTTTATTATTTTCTTTCATAATTCCTCTATTTGTTTATTGCTTTTTCATATCATACATACATACATATAATGTGTGTATATGTATGTGTGTATATGTATGTGTGTATATATATACAATTTATTTACATTGCAATCTTTGATTTACCTAAAACAAACTATTGACTCTTATTGGATACAATTTGAAAAGTTGAATGTCCGCTTTTAGTTTAAAATCATGTAACACTTGACACTTCGGTGGTGTGCACACATTCGTCGAAGACGTACATTTTTTGTGCTATCTAAATGGCTATCTAATTTGCGTTTAATATTTGTTTTTGTTTTTGCTATTTCTTTTTTTTTATCGAAGAATGGAAATGATAAAGAAAATTATGGTTATTTATTATGTGGCAGTTTGAGTATGCCTCTGTTGTCCGGTATTTATTTTCATAATATTACATCATACGTTTATTTGTTTTTACGATAAGAACGGTATTGGACTTGGTTTCCGATGCATTTTCAGAATAATTCTTAGAAAACTAATTATTCTCTGATAATTTCCGAGAGCCGTATCATCCATCAACGTAAACTGATGGTGATTTGGATGTTCATGACTAGTGACTACATATCACACAAATCACCTTTCTGCCAAAAAAAAAAATAAAAAGCTTGACTGGGTTGCAATACATACACATAAGTTCTTAATACTGAAGTTATTTTAATAAAGATAATAATAGAAAATACCTATATAAATATGCATACCTATATTTAATTTATTGATCTTCTGTCCACCAAAATTCACGTTTTGTCCTGGCGATCTCAATTGGACTGACTAGTGAGTCTATATCTAATTTACTATTCTAAACATTTGGTAGCTACATTACATTGTCCTAAAAGTATTTTTTTTTTATTTATGAGTTATTAAACTTGTATTTGTAAATTTTTATACCTATTGGGTCGAACTTTTAGCCTGTGAACTTATAATGTGTTACATCAGTCGTTCGAACGGTCTCGGATCGGACTAGAATAAAGGAAATCAATAAATATAAAGTTAAGTCAAGTTTCAGTTGCAATTTTAGTATCGTATTTTTAAAAATACGATACTACTACACTTTTTCTAAAATATATTACCATCACCGCATGAGCTGTGTCAGATAATTGTAAAAACCGAAAAATTACCTTTAAAGCGTGGCAACCCTATGACTTGACCACTTTACGCTAGACAACTCTTGCGCAAAATGTTTGGTTAGACACTACATTCTAAACTGTATACTTATTATCTGGTACTTCGATGAGGGTACTTCGTTTTATGGCGTGATCTTCGTCTATCGACTTTTCGAATTTTATAGGATGAAAGCTTACAACTAAATCAGGATTTCTCGGGGAAGGGAAGAGATATCGAAGAGATTTAAATAGAATTTAAAAAAATAAAACTGGTGCTTTCAGAAACCGTTACAAGTTATGTTGAAACAAATTACCTCACGGCTTAACGTAACCTCGAAAACAGCAAAAAAACGATGTTTTTTTATTTTCAAACGGGAATATCTCAAAAACGTGACGTGATAAAATATTTCTGACTTCATATTCGGATTCAGCACACCTAAAACTTTTTGAAAAGTGCAGTTTGGTTGTTGTAACAAAAAAATAATTTTATTTTGTCGACCAGTGTTATTTATGTTTGTTTTAGTGGATTTGTATTGAATAAAATTCAAATGGAAGATTTTTTTGCGAACTTTAGTCCAATGCGTTTCACCCAGGCACGAAACGCACAATAATTTTCTTGAAAATGGCATTTACATCTCCAATGTTTACCAACTTTGTAGAATTTTTTTATTAAAAAAAACTCCATTGAATTTTTCTCCAAAATTCTTGCACCATAAATTTAGCTTTTTATAATTTTTAACAAAACTTCCTCGGGGTAAATTTTAATTCAACGAAAAAATTTTGCTCGCCTGAATATAAAAGGAAATCAAAATAAAATGAAGCATTATAATAATTTCGGTTGAATGGAATATTTGTTTGTTTGATCGAATTATAGTGGTTGGAGTGGTCGACACCGACACACGCAACTATTAAGTTTCACTACAATACAAGCATCAAAAAGGCACAGAACCCTTTTCTTGTTTTTTTTTTTTTTTTTTTTTTTTTTTTGTACAAATCAAGGTTAGATTTTATAGATTAAAAAAATAACCTAAATAATACATCCATCCATATGTAGGTACTACATAGGTACTCTTAACAATAACTTGTCGTATTGTGAACCTGGGTAAAAATATTCACTTTTGTTGCTTTCTTCTTTTTATTTACTCCAATTAAGTGAAAAGCAAACACAGTTAACTAATGGCTTTTGACACTTTTTTTATATTTCATTATTTATTTATCTACCCCTTGTTTATGCGACTTTCCATGGTAATTGGCCAAAAATGAAAAAAAAAACATGAAAATGTGACTTGGTGTATACATACAAATTAAATTGCAAATACCCAACTTAATTTATTTACAAAGTTGATAACATTTGAAACGTTTGTTCTTCTTTAGTTTTTGTCTTATCATTGTTAAAAAAAAAGGTTTAGTTTCTATGTGAGTGTGCATGGCTACTTCATTCGCAAATTTGTTGTTGCTGTGGATTTTTTTTTGACGCATTATGTGTCCCTTTTATTTTATTTAGATGTTTTTTGCTGCTTTTGAATGTGTGTGTTTATGGTTTAGACAGGTAGCATAGAAAGGGGTTGATGTTTAGGCATTATCCTGCAAGCTTTTTCATTTGCAATTGAGCATGCGCATACATTAAATTTATAAAGAGAAATTGACTAAACTCTTTGGATATTAGTAGCGAGTAAGTAATAGTTTTCATTACAGTTAAAAACAAAATACATAAATAGGTATACAGATTTATTGAAAGAGAAAATTTGTTAACATGACTGAAAGAATTAAGCCAGTTCATGTTTCTCGATATCATAAATAGTCCTCCGCATATTCATTTTAGTCGCTTCTATCTATATATTTGCAAACACCCCGGTAACTGCTAATGAGCTCAATATTTTCGGCATTATGCAAGTAAATAATTGCACAGGTGGATAATTCAATAAAATTTCCAATAAATTACTACTTTTAATGGTTTTTTGACATCAGAAGTGTATATCTGCATATTCACATCATCAGCATCGAATTTTATTCTACCATATTCTCGATTGCGAGCTTCTTGTGCTTTTCATTCAGAGAAGTCGGTGTTCTTCATGTCTCTTTTCTTACGGTTATGTTGACCCGAAATAAATCCCGCGGGAAGTTTTCAAACATTTTTCATGCATTACACAAATATATTAAAAAATTTGAACAAATGGTTTTATTTCTTTTGAGCTACGGCTTCTTGAATTCTGTAACTTAACTGGAATAGTTATACCTATTTTTGGTTATTTGGCTATTAAGAACGTAAAAAAAAAATTAACGTTTGGAAAAGAGAAAAAGGCATGTTGAATTTTCTGTCACAAAATCTTCCTCACTATTAAAACTAAACTATGTTATCACAGCTCACAGGTCTGATATAAACCTTTCTTGTATGTTAATTAACTGCTTAACTCTACTGTTAAAATATATATAACATTAACTGTCACATTCAGTCCTTCAAGAGAAAAAGCTCACGGTCTACCCTTTAATATAAAAGCTTAAATCTCTTTATTCAATTCCTTTAGTACAATCGTTAGCTTTTAATTTTTCCCTTCTTCTATTTTCGTTGAAAATCGAAAACTTTCTTTTTGCCTTCCTATCAATGTATCCAGCCTGGTGCACTGCAGTTGAAAAGGATAAACGCTTTAAAGCAGACGAAAGTATATAATTCTCTTGTGATACAATACTCAATTTAAAAAAAAAATACCTTCTGTTCTTGAAAGCAAAAAAAAATCTTTGAAGATCATAGATACCATCTCTTCAAGTGAAAAAATAATTTCAGTGAAAAAAAAAACATTATTTATTGAAGATTAAGTGAGCCGAGCTTCATAATTTTTTGGAAAAAGCAAATAAAACAATTGAGACAAATTTTTCCAAAAGTTGATAGCATCATAATTATCATCTTGGAGTTGGTTAATTTTACCCGGTCAGATTTAACTCAATTGTTCTTGCATCATATGGTGGGCGGTTTGTTACCATCTGTGGCACTATTCGCCGACGACGAAATTATTAGTAAGTTTTGTTTTTTTTTGTTTTTTCTAAAAATAGAATATCTATAAATGCCTAAAGTACGTGCATATTAATATTTGCAAATTTGAATTTTGTGTATAACACTTAAGCACCGTGTCGCCGGAATGACGTGGCCAAGTTTTTTTTAATTTTTTTTTTTTTTTTTGCAGTGCCAGGCATTCTGTTATGTCTGATGTTTGTATGTGAAATTGTAAAATCAATAGTTTTCATCTAGCAACCTACCACCACTACGAAGCAGCAGGAAAGATGCACATTTTGTTGGGTGGCAGGCTCAATGGCATCTAGTAGTGGTATAGGCCAGGCGATCTCTATGGAATTTTCTATCGTTTATTCTGACTCGCTTTCGCAGCTCTTTTTTTTTTCATTCATCCTGGAATAGCAATTATAGTTTGGATGCTGTGAAGAGATTTGTATTTAGTTGATTTATGATTCGCTGGCTATGCGGGCTTTTTTGTCTGCTTAATTGCTCTTTATAGAGTGTATTCGTATTGGTGAGGAGGGAGTATTTATTTCTGTAAAAAGTTTTTAATTCTGCCGCTTGGCATTTGTTTAACAACCAACATAAAAGATAACATACGCGAAAAGCGGTGTGGATCAACCTACGGAAGCCACAACGCATTTGGGAAAATTTTCGTTTACTTTTTTTGTCACTCTGCTGGAGGCAGGAGGTAGGTAGGTATTTGCTTTTGATTATGGACTTAAATATTTGCGCACTGAATACTAGATGAGTCACTAGGCTTGAGATGAAACAAAAAATGAGATACTAAGGTTTTTTTTTGTTTTTGGTTAAATAAAAAAATTTAAATTTTGTGGAGTAATTCAGTTCTGTACAATTCGATAGGGAGTTAATGATTTTTTTATACGCCACTTTTTATTAAATTCGTTCTGCGAACATATTACCTTTCTATAAGTAAGTTTTCTATATTTTTAAACTGTTAATTATAAAGATTAAAAATTAAAATTTGTGTCGTTCTCTAGTATTAATGGATCTCGGTTCCCACAAACATTGTAATTTCCAAAGTTTAAGTTTCCTTGTTCTTGCAATCAGGTGGCAAAATGGATTATTAGTTTATCACTACAAAAAAAGATTGTAAACTTTAAATCAAATAAATAGGGATTTTTGTATTGTTGTCAAACGTTTAGATTTATGAGCTCGACTTCTTACCTGTGCACCTTTTCAGAAACAGATTTTTTTTTTTTTAATTTAATTTATAAACCCCCGTTGTGAATTAATCCAACTTTGTTCTGTCGATAAAGAAATCAAGTGGTGTGTGTTCTAAATTCCATTTCGTTTTCAATAAGCAATATTGGCGTTAGAATTCACGTTTGATTTGTTGATGGAACCGAAATTATTCGCTGATGTTTGATCAAATTATTCCCTGATAGTTTGACCAAATCTTCTTTTCGCAAACCATGACCCTATGTACTTTGCCTTCATATAATTATAAATATCGATGTAGTTTTCGTAAATTCGTACCTGGCTAGACTTGGTGTGCATAGTCTCCCTAATTGACCTATATTTAAAAGGCTTTTATTGACGTAAGATTGATGAGGAGGGATGCGTTGCTGTTCCCTTGTCGGAGTTTATCAAAGATGTCGAAAGGTCTGACTTGTAATGCTCTTTACTATACGCCCAACACTAACCTTATGCTTTGAACCACTTTGATTGGGTGTTTTTTGTTTTGTTTATATTCAAAATATAATACCATTTACCAAGAAGAAGAACTCCTACAACGCATGAAACCTATCCCGTTGACAGGCGAAGAAATCGATACCAAAATGCAGGTAAAATATCTAGAAATTACACTGAACAGTAAACTTTCCTGGAACAAACATGGCCACTTGGAAATCCAAAAAGGCCTTATGATATGCCAAAGAAATCATGTAGGTATCAAAATCCTCAAATTGATGTACTTGCGCCATAATAGTAAGACCAATCTACCTATGGTGCGGTTACATGGCACAAAAGAACCTAACTAGTTACAACTTGGAAATCATTATAAAAAGTACAAAGCGCCGTATGTATTTGCATTATTTGAGCAATGACAACTTACAGCAGCAATCATTGTTACGTTGTCAGAGAAAGTGCTGCCAGGAGAGCCATCATGATTTGCTAAGGAAGAAACTGCGTTGAAAAAATCCAAAGGCCTTAAGGAAAGAAATTCGATTTAAAGGCCAAGAGTAACACACTTCTTGACATTCCAAGATATAAGGAATGATTTAAAAGTATCTCATCTAGCTCTAAATGAAAATCCTCCAACTTAACTTAATTTTTGTTCCTGGGAAATATAATTAATTTTCCCTTGAAAAATAGTTTTGCGATGTCTAATGTTTTTCTTACTTTTTGTTTCGAAAATTGTTTATGATTTAAAAGGATAATCACACGGAGTAAAAATTTCTGAGCAGATTTTGTTCCCGATAAAGCTGCTGTTTTCTCTGTGAATCTTTCTAGTTTCTTATTGTTGTTCTTATTTTAATTTGGTGTGATGCAATTTACAGTTACTGAAAATATGCAAAATATGTGAATAAATTTGTACACATTCACAAATATGATAAAACCTTAGTTGGCCAAACTTGAGCGGCGCGAACTGCCCAACGATCCCAAATGCATTATTGGGCTCGGCCGATGCATTTCGATTTTCAAATTTAAAATCAATTCGTGGGCAGGAATGGAGGGTTCCTGATATTTTCTACTAAATGTTGTATGAATAAAAAATTACAAAGTAAAAAATAATAAGAAAGTTATTATTAATTTACGTGAGCTTTCTCTATAATTTTTAATGAAGCTGGTTAAAGCGGGCTGTAGGTCACTTATTGCAACGTTTCGAACGTTTATACTTCTTTGTCAGGGCTTTATTGATCAAATTATAAATACAAACAAAAAATAATCCATTTTAGTTCACTAGTAATTGTGTGAAAAGTCAATCAAACAAAATAATATACAGGGTGTCCCGAAACTCAACGTCAAGCGGGTACCGGGTGATAGGGCAGGTTGTGCCCGTTCCTTGAAAAGTATGAAAAAATAATCCATCTCGCTTGGTTTGGTAGTTATAGCAATATTAAGAAAAATAATGAAAATCGATACCCTACCTCACATTTTTATATACAGTGGTCACAAATTTTAAAATTTAGCTGTGTCTTCTTTTTTTACGTAATCCTTAATAACCATGCTATTAATCGCAATCACAAATCCAAGAATAAAGATGGTCAGTTTCGTAAGAAAAATTAAGTTTGACTGAGTCATTGTTCAAAAAAATTTTGTAAGCTAACTTTGACACTTCATATTTTTAAAAAAATGTACCAGACTACCCTTGGCAAGTTATTTAAAAAAATGGCCCGTTTCATCCTGATTTCAAAATGGTACAACACTTTCTACTTATTTACTCGTAAAAAAATACGATTGCTTTTTTATTTGCAAAAGGACCTCAGTTCACTTTATATCACTTTTTCGTAAATAATGCTTTTTTGTTCTCAAAAATCGGTTTTACCGAGGTGTATGTAAGATAAACAGTTATCTTGGTTATGAAATAGTTTATTAATTAAGATCAAATCTAATCATAAAAAAAACTAAATCCTCGGTATACTGTTTTTTTTTTTGGAACAGTGTTTGACCAACCGTACCAGTCGTTGGTTCAATAAAACTTAAAGAACTTTTAAAATTTCACTACAGAATTTTAGCTAGGCATATTTTGTTTAAATTTACCTTCTGTAAATCTAACTGAGGATCATGAATGGGCCATGGGATGCTTAATTTATAGATATTAACAACGAAATATCCTTTCTGGATTGAGTTAAGTTTTTTTTATATACTGTGGGCCCACAGCTGTATAGGTTAGGTTAGGTTTGGAGGGGTGATAATACGACAAGCCGCATTATCTCACTCGGATCTCAGTGGATCCATAGTGCTCCCCAGGACATATGTAAGGTAGGTTTAAGGACGGGTAAGGAGAGGAATTAGTGGAGCTTAGGGGTTAGGTGTACGTATGGGAGCCTCCCTAAACCATTTTGAGTTCTGAACGGATTTCAAAATGTTTTTTAGTGGCAAACATGAGATATCACCCAATTCGTCAAAAAAAGTATTCCCCGAGGGCTGTCTTTCTGGCTAGGCTGGGGCATTCACATAGAAAGTGATAGGAGCCCTCTTCCGCCTCTTCATCCTGACACCCTCTGCATAAATCAGATGTGGTGATACCCATTCTGCTCATGTGGGTTCCCATTGAGTTGTGACCCGTTAGGATTCCCACCAAGAGTGACAGTTGAGGTCTGCTTAGCTTGAGAAGGTAGTCTGTTTTTTTCTTAGAGATTTCCGGCCATAGATTCCTCGAGATCCGACAGGTATCAATTGTTGACCATCTGTCATTTGTAGGAAACTATTGTGAATTCTACTTTTCTCTTGTTCTAGTGGCATAAATACAGAGGAATATGTTTGGCTGGGGTCAAGAGATGACCCGTTCTTGGCCAATTCATCTGCCCTTTCATTCCCACATACATCACAATGTCCTGGGACCCATCGAAGGGTGACTGTATTTGTTGCGCCGAGCGATCTTAGCTCGTTACGACAACGATTTACCAGTTTAGACTTTGTGACGATGGAGGATATAGCTTTAATCGCCGCCTGACTGTCAATAAAGAAGTCGAAATTTCTGTTTGCTAATTCAAATGTGGCAAGACTCCTTGCGGCTTTTCATAAACTGCAAGGACTTCCGCTTGAAAACCCACAGCTGTATAGGATCAAATCATCCAAAACTAGTACCTCCAAAACTTTACCTAAATACGAAACCGTTTATTTCATTTTTAAATCAGAATAAAATTAAGATAGTAAACATTCAAATTGCCTGTAGTATTAGTATTCATTTTAGTAATTAAAAATAAAATAAATTTGATGGCACAACAGCTCATGAAGAACTAGGGCCAAGTGACTTACAACTCTCAACCATTCCTGTGTGCGTGTCTGCAGGAATGGAGGGGACCTACAGTTTATTGCCGAATCCGAACGGCTAACGAGCGGCACTTTTCTGTGACAGGAGATACCCTTGGAGGATTTGTCAATTCCTCGCAAGAGGCAGTAGCCGTTTTTCTTTTAAATAAATAGATGGCGAGGCTGGGGATCGAACCTTAGACCTCTGGCATGACAGTCCATCGCACTAACCATCACGCCACGGCTACTACCATTTTAGTAATTAATGGCTGTTTATTTACTTAACCTCTTAATATCTTTGAATTTCACTTTTTCTCGCTTGGTTCTGTGAGCCCTCCTTATGCACCTTTTGGACAGCAAATATTCCGAAATAAGTGTATCAATTGACAAAAAAGATTTTTTTTTGGATGGCAAAATTTCAATAATACAATAACTTCTTAAAAATCAAATATTCATCAGTAATTTTCAATCAATTTATATTGGTAAGGTAAATTAATATCTTGAACCCTTTTCTTTCATCTTTTCTTCAATAATACATATCTAAATTCATACATATGTACATATGTATGTACATGCATACTTGAAGATGAACTTATTTTGAGTTTCTTTGCTCCAGGCACCCTAAAAAAGCCAATCTAAACATGAAATTTTCAATTTGTGTCGTTACAAATTTAAATATATTCTCATTTTCCTCTTCAACATTCAGAATCAAATTCAAATGATTGAATAGAAAATGATGAAAAAGGACGTCTTTTCAATTTCATGGAATAGAGAAATACCACCTACTCCTTCTGTACTAAGAATATGTTTCTGTAAGCATTGCCTTACTCATCCTTAAATAGAGAGACATAAAAAGCTCCCTTAAAGTAAATATTTTATGGATGATTGCGGACAATAGAAGCTGTAGCAACTAAAATGTGCAATTGGTGTGTGCGAGTGTTTTTAAATATCATTTATGCCGGGAGAAAAATGAAATGAAAAATCCAAATCATATGGTTACAAAAATAAGAGGACTTATTTTCGTTCATATGTGTGTACAGTACAGCGTGGGTGGATTACAGCAGACATCAACGCAAAATGAACTCTAAATCATCTCTTTTCAGGACGAGCATCAATTTGAATTCGATTTTGTTAGAGATGTATCTTTTAATAAATTGGAATAAAACAAAGATAAAAATAGTACCAGATTTAGACCACAAATCTGCATTTGGCCATATTAAATTCAATCTTGTTTGCGAACAAAATGTATTATGCAAATCGATATTAAAAATATAATTCAGTTTCTTTTTTTTAAATATATATTCTCACCTTTCTGCCAAAACCTCGTATGTCGAAAATTTAAATTGTTCAGGAGGCACAAAAAACGGATTTAAAATTGGTTGAAAGAAGGCCAGAGGAATCATAATACGTTTTTTATTTGAAATTAATTTAAAAGTAATTTTTCGAATTAAAAGGTTTTAATAGAAAGTCGACGATATTGAGTTGATATGTGTTTTTAGTACCATTTTACATAGTTTGTACTTGGTGGCGCTACATTCCGGTGTGGACTTGGGAAGCCATTAAGCTCCAGTCAGCTCGGTCCCTGACGATGCCTTTTCTTCCACTTGCGGCTGCCACCTAAGTCGCAGACTTTTTCTATTACGCCGTCAGTATTGGTTTTAAAGACTTCAGACCAAAATATTGGTCTCCAGCAACCCCAGTCTCTAGAATTATACTCCTTTAGTTAGTGCAGAGTTCATGTTTTTCTTAATTGCCAAAATTTACTTGGAAGATTTTTACTTTTAAAAGGGAGGAGAGGGATGTTTTGTCTCATCAAGGGGTACTGAAGAGCCTTGTTATTGTTCGCAAAGCTGGCAAATGAATCAAATCGGTATTACAATTGGCGAACATTCGTCAGGCTTGTTCTTAAAATTGTTAGTTGCCCGGTCAGCCGGCAACACAAATAAAATAAAACATTTATTCAGTAAAAACATTATCAGCCCTATTCTGCTAAACGCCGCGGAGCGCCGGGGGAATGATTATTCGAAAATCGTCAGTATTGTATACTACTAGACTTTCGAAGGGAAACATTCACCGTCCGTAATTTAGTTTGCCATTTTCTTAAACGAGCGAATCGATCAGCTCTATACAAAAGTATCACTTTATATCCGCCATTAATTTGTTGCATTTGTCATATTAAAAGAAACACAGTTTAAAAAAAAAATGTATTTTAATTTTTTTGTATTAAACTTTGAACACAACTATTTTTGCAAGCCATCCAATCCAGAACCTATTTTAGACGGCTAAGCAAAAAAATTCAGTCAGTTTTTGTTTTATCGAGGCTGACGCCTTGAACACAATGGGATTAATCTGCAGCTTAAAGAATTGCTGTGCAGCTTGTAGCGGGAAGAAAATGAAGAGTTGAGTCGAGAAATTTCTTTAATACTAACATATCGTCGGGTATATCCAATGTCCATAATAAAGTCTATAGGTTTGGTTTCTTTATAAAAATAATTTTCCTTCTTTTAAATAAATGTTTATAAATTTTCATGCAAACAGATATTTCATTCAAAACATCTTACAATACTAAAAATATCCATTATCAATACAAAACTAATAGAAAACAATTTTTTAAATAACACACCGATACACCAAATTAAACAAGCTGACGGAGCGAACTCCCATGTGTTAATTGTTTGATTTGCTGCAAACAAATTGGATGATTTTTAACAATTAAAATTGTTATGAAACGAAATATTTAATTGGATTTACTGAAAAACGTATAAAAGTTGAATAAAACTGCAAAATTACGCACATCAAATTAGGTTTATGACAATTATTTTTGTTTTTTTAATTTGACATTTATAGCAAATTATTGACAATGCATGAAATTTGCGATGAATTTTGGCGAATTAGGTTTGTTTCATTACTTTGAAACTCTGTGATTTTCTGCGCATTTTTTTTTTTTTTTTTATATGAACTTTGACAGAACTTTGAACTAAAATTCACACAAATGCACAGATTTTCAAAGTAAAGGAACTAGGTTATTATTTCAATAACCCTAATATGAAACTTCACAACGTTCTCCAAAGCGTTCGACTTCAAGCAACCGTTTGATTCGCGAATCATAATAAGGCCCTAAAGCTGGCCATACGCGATCGAGCCAAATGGCTCAGCCGAGCCATATTGCATTTGCATCGTGTGATTATGTTCGGCCGAGCCATTTGAATTTGCAGCAATCCTATTGGCTCGAGAGAGGGTACAGTACCTAGCCCAGCAGTGCTGGTACTGTTATTAAAGTTTACAATGAAGCCTTGGCTCGATCGAGCCAAAGCGCATCATGTGAATATGTTCGGCCGAGTCATTTAGACTTTCAGCAGATTATAAATCCAGCACCGAGCCATTTGGCTCGATCGTGAATGGCCGGCTTTAGTAAGCAAAGTATGTATCTTCACTGCCTCAAAGTTATACCTGTCTATGGCTGTTCTAAAAAATTAAATCTGATAGTTGGAAAAATTGTTTCAAATATATGTAACACGAGTTACGAATAAAATAACATGCTATCGGCAATGTTTATTACGATTACATTCTTATTTCAAGCCCGGCAATTTGATAGAGACCAAAATACCTTACAATTTTCCAACCTAATTGATTTTTCATTCTCTTTTTTCTTCCTCTCCCTCTCTCATTCTTTTTTTGCACTTAAGTCAATCACCAAAATCGACCAACTCATTCGACAGTCTTTGTTATTTTCCTACTTCGTACATTTTTACGTAGAAAAATGTTAGCGCATAAGGATAATTCTGAGCTCTTTCGAAACCTCGAGTCCTTTGGGGGATGATTGGAAGTCATAATTAATAGAATTCACTATGAAATTGCCTTCTATTACTTCCGACCGAAGAACACCGACTACAACGGCCGACGGAAGTAGTTCTAGCTCATATAGTCATGTTTACATGTGGGTGTATCCACCACCGTGTCTATGTAGATGCAAATGGGATGCGGGAAATTTATCTTTTCAATTTAAAATGCATTTAGTTCATCGCCATTCGTCCATTTTCCATCAGCACACAAGGTCATACGGCGACGACGTCATGTATTTTTTATTTTTATTTTTATTTTTTTTTTTTTCATTTCTGCAAAAAACAACCCCACATAAAGCAAAGTTAAATAAAATTAAAAGCTTGTAGTTGAACCCTATGGAATATAGCGGTGCCGTTGCAATTAAACGTTCGTTCTTTTGGAAAGAACTACACATTTTCATGCTTGCGATGCATTTTTTTCCGCAACCACAGAATGACCTTTGTGTAGAGCAGAAAAATTAACATCATTAACGCTAACTGTGAGTGGTTTGCGTGCACAATTATATTATAAGTTTTGTTATATACATAATATATTTTTAATAAAAAAAAAAGAAGGCTTTATTTTAATTTTATTCGTTATTTTTTTTTTCTTTACAGAAACACCATTACACAAAGGAGCACCTCCATCTCCACCTCAACGGAGCAAGTTAGTTAGATCGTGCATGAATTCACATAGGCGATACTTAAGTCATAGGTAAGTTGAAAACAACTTTCTTTGCAGACATTGTTTTTGGTTAAGAGTTTGGGGTAAAATCACACAAAATTAAATCAATAAAAGAAATTTAAATAATTTTCCCGTTAAAGGAGTATAAAATCCGCATTGCAGAGTACATTTAGAAAAAACTATGCAATTGATTTTTAGTTTCAAACCTTGAGAAATCAAATCATAATATTTATTATTGTAATTTTATTCTATACATTTTGAAGAAATTAATATGTACTGTAAAAAATAACTTAAATGTAAATTCATTGATGAATTGTTTAATTTAGTTTTTTTTAATATTGAAACAATGCAACATTGGTCTTAAATTTACCCAGAACATATGGAAGTAGGTAGTTGCATTGAAAAAAAACCTCAAAATGGCGAGGAATTCAACGGTGTTTGCTTTTTATTCCCAGTGTATTAAGTCGTAGGTCGGGAGTGCTGTGAGCTTATACCCTCAAGTCCCTCAAGTTCCAACAAGGTTTTCTATGTGCCATTGTGTGCCCGTTTAGTTAAAATGACAAAACACAATAAGACCCATTTGCTGAAACGAAACTTAAAGGGCCCTATTATCGTTCGCAAAGTGAACCAAAAAGCTTGCGAATGAATCAAACCCGTATTACAATTAGCGAACATTCGTCCGGTGACTCGAATGAATGACTAGCTGGCGAACAGAAATAAAACACGGAATTTACTAGGCAAAAACATTATACCTATTTTCAGACAAAATGAATATTGTAATACATATGTATGTCTAATCAATACATGATTATCAATAGAAATTTTCTGTTTTTAAATAACATACACGAAATTAAAAAGCTGACAGATCGCACTTCCGGGTGCTGATTTTTTTTTGAATACTCGCAAGCAATTTGTCTTATTTATTACCATAAAGTTGTTGTATCGCGAAATATTTAATAGAACTTATTGCAAAACGTATTATATTGAGTAAAACAACAAAAATTCTGCACAATAGAAATAATTTATTTTCACTTTGACGTCTATAGGTAGGTAGAAATGGCGGCCCCGAGCAGCCTAAGCTCGGTGACCCAATTAGCGCTGAGGAGCGCCGTTTTGATACCATGACTCGTGTGACCTATATAAAAAAGAACCGGTGTTATAAGAGGGATTTACGGATCAAAATGCCAGGCTAGGCAGATTGTTGGTTTCAGAAGTCCATTTACCACCTGCTTGTAGTCTATGGATTCTGACGGGGGAAATGGTGTAGTAGTAGTAGCTACTTAAAGAATCATCTTAGAGCCATTTCGACCCGTTGAGAAAGGAGATCAAGTCTTTGATCTTCAGTTCGGAGAGTTCATTGAGATCGTTAAAAAAGGCTTTTCCCAATGATTGTGTTCTGATTCTGGCCAGAGCAGGACATTTACACAGGAAATGGTAAACAGTTTCCCTTTCCTGCTGGTCCCCACAGCTACGACAGTGAGTGTTGTGAGGGATGCCCAGCTTCACCGCATGTTCTCCGATGGGCCAGTGCCCAGAAAAGGTCGCAACGACCCTGGCTATGTCTCGCCTGGGTTTGCATAAAAGGTCAGTTGTTCGGTTTTTGCTATAGGTGGGCCACGTCTTTCTGGATATGACGCAGTTAACTAAACTGCTCCACCTACGGTTGGATTCATTTAGAAAAATTGAGAATATATTGCCCTTCATAACCCCAAGAGGAATGTTAACTCTTTCCGCAAGAGAGTCATGAGGCCACGTCTTTCTGGATATGACGCAGTTAACTAAACTGCTCCACCTACGGTTGGATTCATTTAGAAAAATTGAGAATATATTGCCCTTCATAACCCCAAGAGGAATGTTAACTCTTTCCGCAAGAGAGTCATGAAGGGCTGATCCTTGCCTGGCCAGTTCGTCTGCCCGCTTGTTACCCTCAATGCCACGATGACCTGGAACCCAGATAAGAGAGACTCTGAGGTTCCCATCTAGGCTTGCGAGCTCATCACGACATTGTCGAACCTACCTACCTTGACGTCTATAGCAAATCGTTGACAACAAATAAATTTTGCGATGAACTCATTTGCCAACCCGAATATGAAATTGTAGAACGTTCGCCAAAACGCTCTACTCGAAGCGAACATTCGCTTCGCGAATCGTAATGAGGCCCTTAAATATTCATGTTCAACTTAAACTTTTTCCTCAGCGTAAACTGTCACATATGTTCTTATTTTATGACACATATCGGACACTGAGTTCTAGGTGCTATTGAGCATTATGTACATATGTATCGAAACGTACTGAGCAGTGTTGTCGATTCAATAAAAAATATATCATGATTTTTATCATGATATAACAAAAAAAAATTCATGAGATTGAATATTTTTCAACCAACCTTAAAAATTAGAAAAAAATAAAGTACGCAAAAAAATTAAGGGTTGAATTTCATTTTATTTGACAGTAAAAACTTTAATAACATTTTAAGAAAATAAAATTAAAATTAACAAACACATTTCTTCTCAAAGAAATCCTATAATATGTTCATGTCACGCGTGACAACAAAAAAAAACACTAGTAAAAAATATTAAGGAAACACAAATAATTTCACTTTTTTTAATGTTTTTTGAAGAGCTGTATCTCTATAGGAAGTGATGAAATAAAAAGAATTGTAAAGCTTTATGTATTTTGTGCCGTAGTAGCCGTGGCGTGGCGTGGTTAGTGCGATGGACTGTCATGCCGGAGGTCTAAGGTTCGATCCCCAGCCTCGCCATCTATTTATTTAAAAGAAAAAACGGCTACTGCCTCCTGCGAGGAATTGACAAATCCTCCAAGAGTATCTCCTGTCACAGAAAAGTGCCGCTCGTTAGCCGTTCGGATTCGGCAATAAACTGTAGGTCCACTCCATTCCTGCAGACACGCACACAGGAATGGTTGAGAGTTGTTAGTCACTAGGCCCTAGTTCTTCATGAGCTGTTGTGCCATCAAATTTAATTTTTTTTTTAATGTATTTTGTGCCGAAAAGTTTTAGCAAATGAATTTGTTAAAGTATCATTGCTCAACATTTTCTTTGATTTTTTTTTTTTTTTGAGCTAGATACATTTATTTATTCGATAACTCGTTTATTTAGCTTTAAGGCTCTCCCAAACCGGCGCGAAACATTCGGTGCGAATCTGTGACGACTGTAGAATGTATTAAGATTCACATAGCGGCATTGTGGGCACTCCCATTAATCACCATGCAAATAAATTGAGATACTCGAAAGCTTCGAAAGTTTCACGCCTAATGTTTCGCGTTGGTTTGGGAGAGCCTTTAATTTCTTCCTTTTTCGGCGCTCTACAATTTTTTTCATAAGAATATCTGGTTTTGATTAAGCTAAGGTAAAAATACGTAGTAAATCTTTCACTGCTTTATAAATATTGATGATTGTAGGACTTAATTTGGAAAAACATTTTAAAGAACTATAGACCACCAGAATTATGAAGTAATTAAAATAGATTATTGTTTTGCTTTGAGCCAGTCGTTGTTGCAAAAAATCATCAGATTTTCAACTAATTCATGATATCATGAGTTAAGGGTCAAAATCATAATAAATCATGAGATTCGGCAACACTGGTACTGAGTTTTGAATGGGAATTTTTTGTTTAATAAACATATACATATGTACATGATGCAGTACAGGCTGCGAAGTTAACATCAATATCACATTCACATCGAACATTTTTGAATGAATCAAGAACAACTTAAGTGTTGTTCTATCGTTAAGATGAGTCTGCTATTTCACGGATGCCACCAACTAATCAACCTCCTTTTTAGTGGTGGTTTTCGCTCATTTTTAATTGAAAGATTTCTTGCTGTCACTAAAAATCTATACTTGTATCATAAAAACCTAATGTCCAACACGTGCTACCACAGCCACCTTATAGCTCTTTCCACTGCAGGTTTTGTTGTTAATCAATCGCACGGAGCTGATTGTTGTTACTCAGTTGTTTTAGTTTTGATTCTCTTTCAATCGGTCCAAAAAAGGCAAATACCAATGAAAATCAAATAGAAAGTAATAAAACTTCATCTTACTGATTTATAATTTTGCATTTATTTCTTAAAATTTGTGTATTATAATATGTATATTGTTTAATAGTAGTTGCTTTTGTTCTTTTTTACATACATACATGTAGATAATAATTCTTTTTGGCAGTCTGTTAGGCAACGGTTATATTTACAAAACCCTTTCATTAAACATTATTGTAAGCTTACCTATGTATATACTTCAAGTATAATAATCAGCCCTATCATAGTATCCGATCGGAAAGGAAATTTCTCCGACTCATACAAAATGTTTTTTTATTTTTCATTTTAATGATACAAATTTCTCATAAATCGGTTACCCCTCGGGAAAATTATTTCAACGTGCGGTTGAAAAGGAAAAAATAAAGGGACATTTCTTATATTTCTCATATTTCTTAAAATTCGGAGAAAATTCCGTTCCGATCGGATACTATGATACGGCTGAATATATTTTATTTAACTCAACCTTAACTTGTTAAAAAGAAAAGTAGGATTTGAAAGAATTTGTACTCGCACAGTGGACTGACAAAGAAGGTGTTTATTCGGGCCTATCGAGGTAACCGTCGGAGCGGATTTCCTACGAATCGGAGACATTTTGCTGATCGGAGAACTACCTCGAAGCAAAGTGTCTCCGATTCGTAAGAAATCGGAGAGAATTCCGCTCCGACGGTTACCTCGATCGGGCCGATTATCTCATAAAATCCCACGAGTGGCGCCCATTTGAAACTGGAGCTATATAAACCCTTAAGATAATAGCAGTCAAGTATTAAATTCACTGTGCCATTCCTACCAGCCAATAGCATAACAATTTTTCAGGAGAAGCATATTAAGAGATCATCTGACATTTTGTATTTGCACAACTTTTCTCTTTTAATTAGTAAGGAAAGAAAGTAGCTACGAAGTCTAAGGCGATACTGTTTATAGAAAATTCTATATTAAACAAGTTAAGTAGCAAATAATTCTAGCTTTGATGATTACAAATTTGAATTTTAGTTCTCACGGATATTGTCAAAAATTGATGTAAGTTGAACTGAATTTAACAAAAATTGCGTATTGTTAAAGTCTTTAGTAAATAACAGATCACTAAAATGAAACACCAATTTTTGTGCATAAAAGGCCTTTAACGGTTATTTTGAATCAAACATGCTAACAGTCGTATTTATTAGATTTTTGCTTGTTTAAACAGAGTCTAAGGATTTTGAAACGGTCGAAAATATGCTTTATTTAATAAAAAAAACATTGCATTTGTAAAGGTTTAGACAATCAATTTTGTTGTCTAAAGTAAGATAAAAACTTAGATCAGTTTAGCAACAATTAGAAAGGTTAGATTTATATGGACGAATGTCTAAAGTAAGACAAAGTTTATTAATACGACCGTAAGGCCAGGCGCGCACATGCAAGTAAACAGTTTGGTTTCGATTTTGAGTACTATAGGATTATATGAGAGTCCGCGCACATAAACCGGCGTGCACTCCCATATAAGCCCATTGTGCTCAAAATCGAAACCAAACAGTTTAGTTGCATGTGCGCGCCTGGCCTAAGCCTTCTACTTGGCTGAGTCGTTTGTTGTACAATTGAATTTGTACTATAAATTCCTTTTTGTAAAAAAAAAAAAAAACTACAACCCTTTTATTCCAGGTTCTATTGTAACGTATTAGTTTTGTGAAAATTATTTTCTATACACTTTTTTCATCAAATTTCTCTTAAGTAAGTTAGTGACCAACGAAGAAAAGATCAAACTGTTTCTTGTTAATAACACCATCAGTTACATTAATATAAAATCAACCACATTAACAAATTTAACATAAAAACAAAATATTAAAAAAAAAAAAAACCATACAACTTCAATCAAATCTCTCACTCAAAGGTAATGAATGCATCAAAATGTTTATTTTTTATTTAATATTTCCACAAATGTCTACAAGGATTTTTAATAAAATTCATATTTTCTTTTTTTTTTATTTCAGGACTTCAAAATTTTCCAGCAACAGACACCGGAAGCTTCAACCTTTTAGAGAAACGTGAGGCAATTACCAAAATAAAGCGCCCGCGTTTACAAATAAAATAAAATTAATAAACAATTGATGTATTTAAAAACCAGAAAAATTTAACAAAAAAACAAAAAAAAAATAAAATAATTATAAAATTATAATTTTAAATTAAAGATAATAACAACGCAAACTAATACTGTGTGTGGTGTAAGTCAAACCAAATTTTTGTCCTTTTGAACTTGAGGAACACAAAAGAAAGAAAAATAATTATTTCTTAATTATAAACTTAATTATAACAATTTAAACAAACAAAATTATCACACAAAGCTTTAGTCTTAAAGCCAGAAACAAAACACAAAAGCAAGCAAATCAAACAAACTTCATGAATTTAATAACAAATATCTACAGTAAATCAAAAAATAAAAATTTAAAACCCTTAACCTCTTCAAGAGTGTTACGGCAGCTGCACACTAATGTTAAAACAGATCAAATAGGGTCAATAGCTTAAGCGCGCAGAGCGAGCTCCATAAAGCCACAGAAAAGCAAAGAAGCAAGCAAGATTAAGGAAGCTTATAGAATTCCAACAGGAAGCAGGAGAAAATTATATCCAAAACGAAAGATAAAGCAGTAAAGTTTGAAAGTTAAGTCCAGGAAGCTGTTTATAAGCAAAAACAGATTGTCATTGAAGCACAAGAATAACAATAATTTTGAATACTTTTTTTAAATCTCGAAGAAATTTAAAAAAAAAAATCTGTAAAGATGGGTTCGGTTAATGTAAATCGTAATGTCACTGACATTTTCTATCGCTACAAGATGCCGCGCATCAATGCCAAGGTCGAAGGAAAAGGCAACGGCATCAAGACTGTCATTGTGAATATGGCTGAAGTTGCCAAAGCAATCGGACGCCCGGCCACATACCCGACCAAGTACTTTGGTTGTGAACTCGGAGCTCAGACTCAATTTGATTATAAGGTAAATAAATAATTCCTTTTTGTGATACTCTGTTGTTCACTATTAACATACGTCTTTTTTTTTATTTTAGAACGAACGCTTCATTGTAAACGGCTCTCATGATGCCACTAAACTGCAAGATCTGCTCGATGGGTTTATCCGTAAGTACGTTCTCTGCCCGGAGTGTGATAATCCCGAAACTGATCTAACTGTTTCGGCGAAGAATGGTTCAATTTCGCAGTCATGCAAGGCTTGCGGTTACCATGGGTTGTTGAAGATTCACCACAAGGTGAACACTTTCATTATCAAGAATCCTCCAACAATCAATCCAGCCACTCAGGGATCCTCATTGACCAAAGGCAAACGTGGAAGGAATTCAAAGAAGAATGGTGAGAATGGCAGCATGTCGGAATCTGTCAACAATTCGATGGCTAATAACTCGGGCGATTCAGATGGAGGCACCAATCATGCCAGTCAAACGGAAGCTGAAATAAATGCTGCTATTCCGACCAAGACCGAAGATGATGATGACAACTGGACCACAGATACTTCGGCTGAAGCTATTCGCGCTCGTTTGCAAGACTTAACTGACGGCGCCAAAACAATGACCATCTCCGATGACTACGATAAGACAGAGAAAGAGCGCATTGATATCTTTTACGAGATGGTTAAGCGCAAGATTGATGAGAATCAGCTGGACTCTGTTGCTGTCCACAAGGAGCTGGCCATTGAAGCCGAACGCTTGGATATTAATCACAAGGCCACTCTGGTATTGGCTGAGTTGCTTTTCTCTGCTAACATCACTAACGAGGTGCGCAAGCACCGTAATCTTCTGTTGCGCTTCACTCACAACAATTCTAAGGCACAACGCTACTTGATCGGTGGCATCGAGCAAATCATCGCTTTGCACTCTGCCAAGCTAATGGACAAAGTTGCTGGAATTCTCAAGCTCTTCTATGACATCGACATCCTCGAAGAAAAGGCCATTCTTGATTGGGCCCAGAAAGTGAGCAAGAAATACGTCTCTAAGGAAGTTGCCGCCGAAATCCATGAGAAGGCAAAACCTTTTATTCAATGGTTGCAGGAAGCCGAAGAGGAGGACTCTTCTCAAGATGAAGAAGATGATTCCGATTTGGAGATTGAATACGATGATCGCGCTCACATTCAGCCAATGAAGAAGGCTCCAGCTCCGGCAGCCAAGAAAATCATGGATGATGATGACGGCGAAGAAATCGACATTGATGGCATTTAAATGACGTGGCTGCGTAAAGTCTTACTTCCTGTAATACTGCTCTTTTTTATGTTCCGTTTGTTGATAACTTTTAAACTATTTCTAACTCTCAAAACAGTTAAACTCTTTTTCTCCTCTCCTATATATCTATAAACATGTTCAATTTGTTTCCTAAAAAAGTTACATTAGCTACTGGATTTGGTTTTAAATATTTAGTATTTTTGATCAAGAAAAGAAACAAAACAGTTAATCCCTTTGATTTAAAAATTATGCACCAATATTTGTAAAACAAACTTTTCTCCAAAATTTTTTTAACTAATAATTTAAAGAAACAATATGATATTTCCTTATTTTAAAATACAAATTCCAATTCATTTAATAAATAGACTTTTAAACACAACACACGTATAGATATATAAACCAATATATTTTTTGCAGTTTCTTATATACATTTATAATTAATTCAAAGGTTTTTAATATGTTTCGGATTATAAATAAAAAATATTGAAATAAATAAATACCTAATCTTTTAAATTTTGTATTCATGGATTCATATATTATATGAATAGGCTAACATTTAAATTTATAAATGCTGAGTTTGATTATTTTTGCTTTCCACAAAATGTTATATATACAAACTTTCACGTGAATGTTTAGCAGAATAGGGCTGTATATTAAAACAAATAGGTGCCTTTTTTAGACTTTAGAAAAAATTACACAAGCACCAAAAATAAACAATTCAGAGTATGCCGCATGGAGCTATTAAACAGGACCTTGTTTCAAAAACCCGAAACCAATTAACTTACATGTTTAGGTGCCTCTAGTAAGCAAAATAATCTAGGTAATCAAGTTGCGGAAACTTATGGAAAAATAAGTTCAAAAATTTAAATTCAAAATCAGTACTACATCTATGAAAAGTCTTTTCTATCATAGATCGGGGGTGGCCCCTGCGCAGTGGAAGTAGTGCTTGACTGCTGATCTGGATGTGTGGGTTCGAGCCCCAGTCTAGGCAGCATTCTTTTCTATATTCCCTCAACTGAACGCCTCCCCTGGGATTTAATGAGATAATCAAAACCTTTTTTCTCAGTCCACTGTGCAAACAAAAATCTATCCTTTCCTTCTATTCCTTCTAACATTGCCTAATTTATAAGACCCTAGGTCTTACTGGCATATATATGTTTGTGTTGTTTTTTAGATTGCTGGATTCTCATCGTCGTATTTTTTGAGATGATATATGCCGCAGTTTTGCGGGTTGATCTTCACTGAATTTTTAAAGTCGACCTAGCTGTGGTCGAAGTTATTTTTCACAAACTACATTGCTCTTACATCGATGAAGGAACACTCAGAACCTTCGTCATAATGAAGAGCAGGATGGACATAGGCTACTTTTGTTTTAAAAATCTACAACAGTTTATCAAAAAAATAGTTCAATTATACAAAATAAGTGATTAATTGTTTGAAATGTCAGATAAACAAATACAAACATATAAAAATATTAAAAAAAAAAATAATACAAAAGTATTTACAATCAAAGTTATTTAAACATGCGAAAAAAGGCGAGCACGGGCCCGCTAGTATTGAATAAATTGTATTTAATTAAAAAGAAATTCCTTATTTATTAGACTTAACATTTGAAAAGATTCGATAAGAATAAAATAATTTGAAAAACAAAAACTGAACTGAAAACGAAAAACAAACTTAATTAGAATATAAAAACTAAGGCTGAGTTCCAAAATGTAGAAAATGTTTTGATGCGGAAGTAATGCCTACATTTTTCATTCGCATCAGCAACGTAGACTTGATGCTCTGTAGAAATATTACATTGAATAGGTCTGACGTTTCGGAATGCAAAAAAAAAAATTAATCGAAGCAGCTAAAAAAATTTTGGATGCGCGAACTACGCAGTAGATACCCATCTGATGAATTTTGGAATTTAGCCTAAGTTCTAAAAATGTAAAGTATATAAATTAACATTAACAATATCATCAATAACTTCAACACTAGCGAAGCAATTGCTTTAACGACTGCCTGACTGTCTGTCAGGATGGCAGTATTACGGTTTTGGTTAGGATGTAGTTCGAGTATAGCTGAGCTCCAAAATGCATAAGATGCATTGCAGGACGAAAAACTGCCCATCAATTTTTTTTTTAGCTGCTTCTGGGGTTATCGGGAACTTCTTTTCCCATATTCGAGGAATAGGTATCGGGAACATTTATCGAAATTAGGGAAAAATTCCGAGGGAAAAAATACCAATCGTGAACTTATTTTTTATGGGAAATTTAATGGTTTTTCCCTCGGAATATTTCCCCGTTATTTTACCAGAGGAATTGAAAACGGAAGCAGCGATGTAAGTTGCTCTCTTCAAAAAAAAAAATTAAATTAAAAGGCTTACTTTTTAAGGTCGAAATCATCAAATTCAAAGCAAATTGACGTTTTAATTAGATTAATGGAAAAAACAGAGATATTGCAAATGGATTTACAACAAACCGACCAAAGGAAAATGTTCAAAAAATTTGGAAGAATGTTGAAAGTGATCTCAATTGTTTGGGCCCACCGATAAAATCTGGTGCCGAATGAAAAAAAGTAAGTGGTAAATTTTTTTAATGATGTTTTTCTTTAAAAAAGTTTACATAAGGTTTGGCAAGGAAAAAAATGTCTGAAAACTTGAGACAAAGAAAAGCAAAAAATTGGTGGAGGCCCTAACAAGGAGTATAAATTCAGTTCCTTGGAAGAAATTATCATAAGAGAATTTGTGTAATGAGAGGATCGGTTGAAAGGTGTCCAAATGCTTACCTTTGGGGTGCCTTCATGCATCAAAAAAAAAAAAACACAAAGTTGGACGTTGATCAAAATAAAAAACTGAAAAAGAAAATTGCTCATTTTCATCAACACCCAATCGTTCTGCTGATGTATTAAAGGACAAGTCAACGAAAACAATAATAACAACGTGTTGTTAACAACACATAGTTATTGTTGTTTTCGTTCGTCGCGCCAAATATTCGCGTTGGGTTGGGAGAGCCTTAAATCAGAATTTTGTACTCCCTGTTGAATAAAAACTCGCAGCTCAGCCGCTAAGAGTGTTGTTAACAACACGTTGTCATTGTTGTTTTCGTTCGTCGCGCCGAATATTCGCGTTGGTTTAGGGGCCTTTAAAATTGAGCTTTCATAAAACTTTCTGAAACTTGGTTAGAAAAAGTCAATCCCCATGGAAAGCAAAAAGAGCGGGAATTATTATCTTTTTGACAGATCCAAATCAAAAATAAATTGATTTTACCAATTGAAAACCCTATTCAATTTTTTGTCACGCTAGAAAATAGCTATGAACTTCTATGTGGCGTAGAATATTGCCGGGGGAATGGAATCTTGAGTTTAAAACCACCTTCTGAATTCAGCGGCTTAGATTTAGTGGATACGTTATAGTGCATTATAGTGGCATTTCAACTGACATTAAAGTAAAACATCTTCGACGTTCTCAACAATCTTTGCACTTATCAATAATATTACAGTATTCGTTTTTACTGTTAAGCCAATAGTATCGCTTCTAGAGTTTCGCCCGTTCAGTAAACCGGTGTGAATGTCAACTGGTCACAGGAATACTATCGAAACTTGAAATATTGAGTTTAAAATGAAAACGTTCTTTTTTTCTTTTTAGTTTGTCTACCCTTTTTTAATTTTTTCTCCAATTCAACAATTTCCGAATGTATAAGTCAACCGATCACAATAATTCTGATGACTCAGGCAGTGGTGTTTCCAGGCGGCTTAATAGAAGATTAACGGATTTTGAATCGAACAGGTATTTACTCAAAATTATTTTTCTATTCTCTGTTTAATCTAGGAATTGTTAATTAACAAAATAAATAAAACATGACAAAATCTATGTTAGGTATCTACCTAAAGTAACAATTTTCAAAAACGCATTTGAGCATTTCGAGTTGCATTTACATAATGATGTTTTCAGTTCCTCAATCGTAGTCGGCTTAATTCATATGTAGACTTTGGATTTTTCGTAGCCCCAAAGGACCCACAAGGTTTTCAAAAAATTCCAGGGCTTTAACTAAACTTCACAAAAACTGCATTTTTTTCCGTAAAATTTTGAACTTCAGAATAGATTATGTTAGTATCTGCAGTTTAAAAATTAAATGTAAATAATGTTTTTGGTGACATAATAAAAATTAGGCGATAAAATTTATTTTGTTTAATTTTTTCTTATTTTTGAAAACGTACCTCTACAAGCCATTACACATTCAGATTTTTCGTTTTTCATTGTATTTGTTGCTTACACTGTATACTCGTCAGCTTAGACATTTATTTTGATAGTTTTGCATCGATTTATATTTGGCTTTGTGGTAACACAACTTCCTTATACGCTAGATGACTTATATCATATTTTATTAATTAAATTTTAAAACCATATTTAAAAAAAAAAAAACAATCCTTCATAAATATTTTAAAAGTTCATTAAAATAATAAAACTATGTATTAAAATTTTCATTCTGGGCGTAGTTAAAAAATTAATTGCTCTCCCGTAATTCAAAGAATTCAATTCATTTTCATTCATCACACATCAATACACCTCTAATAAAATTTAAACATTCAACTTGCTAGGGTTTTTCATCGATAATAGTCATCGTACCATTTATGCATTAACTTCCTTTCTTTTGGGGGCAAAACGCAAAACTAACAAATTCACTGATTTTATGAGATTTCAATGACTGGACTCATACATACAGTTTGATAGCCTATTCCTTATGTAGCCAATGGAGTGAGGTAAATTGCACGTATGCCACTGTTGAAAGCTAATTGCTAAGCATGAGATGGCTGCCAAAAGAAAAAAACAATGTCAAAATGTTTCATTGTCCATTTTCAAAAATAACTAAAAAATGCATTCAAATTTCGTCATTGCTGGTGTCTGATATTGATGATTTGGTGATGCATTGCTTAACCCGGGAAATCAACGTAAATAAACCCTCTTTAATAAAGAATATACACTTATGAAGAGGAACTTCAATGCAGTTGCCTTTTGAACAGTTTTGGTTTAGTATAGAATTTAGAAAGCTTAGACAAACTGTAAATTTTGTTAGGTATACCTTTTGTTTTGCTGTAAATTCTTAAGTTTAACATAAATACTTTGTTTTTACTATTTTTCAATCTGGCCTAGAATTATGACTGTGACAAGTTTTACTCTCCCAATGTCCCAGTATCTAAAGGTGAAAAAAACCCGAGAGAAAAAAGATAATTTTGTAAATGCATTAAGCAGTACTGATGGGGTTAGAAAAAATGAATCTGTTTAACATGCGTGTTTTGGTGCCATGCATCAACTCAGTCAGTTAGATACACACCTTGTACAACTAATACTAAAAAAAATATTTCAGAGATTCGAAGACGTTGCGATTAAGGCCCATTTCAAATGCATTACATTTGAAATGGGCTCTTATTGTTCAATGCAATAAAAGTCGGTTGCGTTTTATATTTTATATCCAAAGCTATATACAACACATATGTATATGAATACCTTTACGTTTTTGTAAATAAATAAATAAATTTGGTGGAAAACCAGCTCGAAGAACTAGGGTCTAGTGTCTTACATACAACTCTCAACCATTCCTGTGTGCGTGTTTGCAGGAATCGAGGGGACCTACAATTTATTGCTGAATCCGAACAGCTAATGTGAGCTCCACTTTTCTATGACATTAGATACTGTTGTCAGTACCTCGCAAGAGGAAGTAGCCGTTTTTTTTTTTATTATACTTAGGTGGACGAGGCTGGGAATGGAACCTAGACCTCCGACATGACAAGTCCTACGCACTAACCATCGTGCCACTGCTCTTACTTAAAGGCTTTCCACACTAACCTGCTGAGTATTAACACATGTCAATAAAGTGGGAAGTAAATCATGTTAGGCGTGTTTTTTTTTTGCAAGCACGGAGTAAATTGGTCGAAAAAAACGACATCAGGGTTAACCGACGCCATAACAGAAAAAACATGGAGTTTCCATACAAACTATCCATAACATGTATGGGAGCCATGCCGGTAACACAGTTTTTCTCCGTGCTTAAGTTAAGTACCAAAAATTCTCCGTGCTTTGTTAAGCCCGTATGGGCTTAGTTGTTGTTGCATTTAACACTGCTCAGCGCTGACATCGTTTTTTTCATCCAATTCCCTTCGGGCTTACAAAAAAACAAGGCTAATATTGTGGAAACAAAATATAAAATTTCAGCCCACACGACTTGACAGCCCATCTCACACAATTTGACATGTGTTAATACATAAAAATTTTTAGTTTTGGTTCTAAAACCATCAGACAATTCTATCCCACTTGGGGGGTTTCAGGTAATGGTGAATTGATTTGTTTGGATGCAAGTGTGGAAGCAAAACATTAAAATCGTTTTTTTCACACAAATTTGACAGTCGTAAGTAATTCTATCCCACTTTTTTTTTTGACATTGTGTTAATACTCCATGGGATATTGTGGAAGGGCTTTTACCTTGTTTTAGGTCTTTGTAAAAACAAAATCGATAATCTCTAAAATCGATGATCGACTTTGGACGAAAAATTCTACGTTAAAAGATAATGTAGAATCATTTTATTCCGAACTTAATCGGTAGAAAGCTTAACATAGATGCTAACAAGAGGCCAGCAACGTTTGAATCTCCTACGCCTTGAAATTTTCAATGGAGAAAATCTATACGAGGTAAACTTGTTAAATACTAGTAAAAATCTGTTGGGCAAGTTTAAGAATCCATAAGTTTTTCTTGCTAGATAGCTTTCCAGGGCTTTGACTAAACTTGGAGTCAAGAAAGGACGACGTAAGAAGACAAGGTTTAATTTGATAGGCACCAGTTTTATCGAAAGCCCTACGGCTACGGGTATACTCAACCTCTCCGCTAACTTATCCGTTTAGCAGTTTTACGTAAATGAATGAAACTAACGCTATCGGTTACTGGCTACAAACAATGTACTACACCTTACATTTCATTCTTGAGCACCAGCTTCACGTTGTAACTCTTAATATACTAGTTTCTAAACTTTCTTAACTTTGATAGTGTTAAGAGCTACAGGTACATATTATCCAATGTTTTCAGAGTCAGTAGCAAGGCCCAGTTTCAAAGTCGAAGGAAGTGGCACTTAAGTGGCTAATATGGGAAATAAAGTCCCAGTATCACACTAACCTGAATGAGTGTCCCTTAAGTCTCCCATGTTTGTGACTTAAGTGCCCACTTACTCAGGGATGAAACTGATCTTAAAGTCCTAATATGGGATACTTACTTATTTCTGTAAGAATGTACTGTGAAACTGGCCCTAAGTGTTCATTCTTTCAAAAGCTACGATAATTTACTAGCTAATCAACCCGCCTTCAATTCTATAGAAAAATCTTAAAATAATAAAATCATAAATAAATAATTATTGTTTTGATTTCGATAAGAAACACTTATGTATGTTTAGGTAATCTCAACTATGACATCTGATTTGTGTATGTTATAGAAAAATAAGTAATTAAATTAGTTATTAATGTAATTCCACAATAAATTAATATCTTTAACCGCACCAAATTTTAACATTATCACCTGTCGTTTATTGAAGAAGTGCAATATAAGTAGGTTTTTTTAGCTATATGGTGAAATGGTACACATACCTTACGTAGGTATGCGGCGCCTACGATAAACTATTTCTTGAAAGAGAATAACCCAAGCACTATTTTAGCTTGCAGTATACAGGGTGATCGGTATAAGATGCACCAAACTGCTGGAGCGAGTAGGTTGGGTTAAGACAAGTAAAAAATTGTATAGAAGGGGGGGTCTATTTCCCCCTGTTTAGGTAGGAGAAGCAATTTTCTAAAAAATTTACTTAAAACAGAAAAAAAAAATATTTAAAAACAACGGTACAATTTACAATTTTTAAATTTTATGTAATTAAGTATAATTTTTATGTTCAAAATTCAATGCTCTTATTAATTTTCAATAAAAAAAACAGAAAACCGGATGCTAAAATGTCTTTTAGTTTTTGAGAAAATTGAAAATAACGAAATCTACTTTACTACTTAATTTGTAGAAATAGGATCTTTTGAACAACAAAATAACGGATGGAAGTCGAATTTAAGGAAAACTTACTTTTGTTATTTTCAATTTTCTCAAAAACTAGACTACATTTTAACATCTGGTTTTCAGTGTTTGACTAAAAATTGATGGGACTATTAAATATTAAAAATAAAAATACTCCTAAATAGCGTAAAATTTTGAACAAAATCAGTTTGAACACAATTTTTTATTTTTTTTTTTTTTAAATTTAAGTTTGAAAATTAATTTTTAATAAACTGTTCACTAAAATAACTTAATTTATAAACAAAATGGAAGCACATATTTCTGGCTTAACAAAAAAGTATAGCACGTCATTTTGACCGTTACCGTTGTTTTTTAATAATTTTTTTTTCTGTATTAAGTTAATTTTTTAGAAAATTGCCCTTCCTGCCTAAACGGGGGGAAATAGACCCCCCTCCCATACGATTTTTTTCTTGTCTTAATCCAACCTACTCGCTCCCACAGTTTGGTGCATCTTATACCGATCACCCTGTATATGTACGTACAAGCTTGAAATCTTATCAAACTTGATTTAACGATAGTATAGATAGAAGAAAAACAAGAGTCAAAATGACAAACAGTGGCACCTACCGCATTTTTGAACATTCGCTGAAAGTTTTTATTTTTTAGGAACAAATATAAAGGTAAAATTCTGCTGTATTATTTTTGGACATTTTTTTTGTTGTCAGTGAAGATTTATGAGTTGTAATTTGCCAGGTTGTGATTCTTTATGAGCGATAACTGCTATAGTAAATAAATACTAGAAATTTGCCTACCAATTTCATTTTCTTAAAAATGTAACAAAATTCAATTTAAAAAAAACAGTTTTTTTTTCCGATAAATTAATAAATAAAATAACTAAAGGCCATTTGCTGAAACGAAACTTAAATATTTAAGTTCAACATGAGAGCTTATGTAACAGTTTATGCTGAGGAAAAAGTGAAACATGAAACATAAGCGTTTAAGTTGAACATAAATATTTAAGTTTCGTTTCAGCAAATGGGCCTAAATTTGGTGGCACATCAGCTGATGAAAAACTAGAGTCTAGCGACTTACAACGTGTCTGCCGAACGGCTAATGGGACCGGTTTTATCAGTTCCTCGCAAGGGCAGTAGCCTCTGGGCAGGGGATCGAAACTAGACCTCCGGAACGACATTCCAACGCACTAACCATCATACCACGGCTACTACTACGGCTACATCATGCCACGGGAAAACAGTTTTTTCCTGGTTCTTAAAAATCTAAAATAATGTGGATTGAAAGTGATATATATAGTTTTAAATAATTTTAAAAATAATAGCAGTTTTGAAAATCGTGGTAACAATCTAACCGTGCGTCGCGTCGCCTCTTTTACTTTAACTTTTAAAGCTAGCTGCGAATTAGCTTTTTCTTAAAAAAAAAAAATATTTTAATTTTCTTTTTTTAATTACATTACTTAAGGGTTACCCTGTGCTGCGCTGTTCCCAGTATGCAAATCCTACTTCCCATAGATCCCATGAATTTACACTAATCATGTCTAGAAAAGAAATGCTTTCAAATTTGAAAAAAAATAAAACATTTACAAGAAGCTTTGGAGAATCCTTAAAATAATTAGACTGCTGCTTTAATTTTAAATTTTTTTGTTTGCATCTGCATAGCTGAAAAATCATTAATCGACTCGGGAGCGGAGCAGCACCTACCACCTACCTAGAAAAATCATTATTAGTTTTTTTTTTAAGCTAAAAAAACTCAGGTGAGCTATGTATATGAGAGAAGGAGACAATATAATTTCAACTTTGTTTTTGTTCATTTTGTGATTTAAATTAATGAGTCTTCTCTATACAACTGAACTAGTAACGAGTAACGACTACCAATCACCACCCCATCAGAGCCCGCCAGCAGTGCCAGACCAGCTGCCATTACCATTTTTCGCCAAAAAAAACGAGCCGAGCATGGCAGAAACAGTGAAACAGGTACAGCTACAGTACAGACTATAGGAGACAGGACAGGGACCGAAGATGACATGCGGAGTGAGAACTAAGAAGAAGAAATTCTATAGCCACCCTCTCCGAGCTTCTAGCTTCCATATACCAGAGCATTTTCATTTCTCATAATAATGTGGTTTTTTTTTCTTGCTTCTTTTATAAATTGCAACTCATTCATTCATTCATATAAATCAGGTTGCTCATTCAAAATGAATTTTAGTTTTGAGTGAGCTCTCGTACGGTAACGGTTCGAATAAGGTGTTCTTCTTCACTAGATACAACATGTCGTCATAGAGAAGTAAAAAATAGTTATCTCACAAAATAATAAACGGAAACTGACAAGAGTGATACCTACAACAGTTTTTTTTTTTTTTTTTTTTTTCTATATCAGAAAGTGTGAAATTTACTTAACAATAAAGTTTATTACCACAGATTAATAGACCAACAGTTCGAAAATTATCGTTTATGATTATCTTTTGTGGTGTTCATAAAGACTTTCAACAGTATTGTATCCAGAAAATAAATTAAAATAGAGAGGTTGGTACAAGACTGGTGTGACGTAAATATCTAACCCCCGATTGTCTTCGAGTTCTGCTTCTGCTGATCCAAATTGACTGCATCCCTTAGAATTAAGATATTACATGCAAATCGTGTGGGTTTTTTTGTCTGCTTATTCATTTGAAGGTTTCACTCGTGATACTTTCATTAAGTAATTAAATTGTTGTAAGCAATCAGAATGATGATCAAGTTTTGAAAATTTTAAATGTGTGCTTTTTCTCAGCGAACGGTGTCTGGCTGATTAATTTATACACAAGATGATACATATTCGTTATCATCTTACATAGTTAAATAAATACCCCTTCCCAAGTACTAAATTCTGCGGTCAGAGTTTGTTTAATGCCTAAAAAACCTTTTAAGAAGGTAAACATGGTTAGCTTTTTTTATAGCAATCAAATGTGATAATTTAAAAGATCCACTGTGGCCTATACCTCAAACAAACCAAGCACATACATATATACAAATACATACATATATCTAACAACTAATATCTAATATAATTTGTTGAAATGAGGTCTGCCATGATGATAATAAAAATCTAAATTTCCCGAACTCGTGCGCTAAAATCCTAACCGTTACACATAATATAGACAGAATGTAGAAACAGAAAACAGCAGCTTCGTGGAGTTGACAGTCCCCTTTCCGATTATACATCCAAAAATTCAAATTCAAAAATTCTTTTATTTTAATTTGGTTCAAAATGTATTCAAAGTTTAATGCAAACTTTTTTAATTTAATTTTATTTGTTATTCTAATAAGCTTTCTAAACTTGACAGCTGGCATTTTGAAATCCCTCACTCACTTGCTCCCCTTAAAAAAAAAAGTGCAGACAATTGTTTTGTCCTGAACACAGCTGGACAATTTCGAATTGTCCACAAAAAACTCTATTTTTCCTGTACTAATTTGTATGTACAATTTTGTTTTACTTGTGAAAGCTTTACAAACATACATACATATGTACCTACATACATATATATGCATGTACATATATATTATTGTTTTCATAAATATCTGAGTAACCGATTTCTTCAATCCCTAAATTAATAAAAACTACATACTTATTTCTTAAAGGTAAACATTTTCTTGCTTTTGATTTTAATAACTAATTAAATATTTATACATACAATTACAAAATGCCTAAAAACCATAAACAAAAAAATATTGACATTTAAAAATGTATTTATTTTTGTGATTGCTAATCAGACATTTACGAAAACACCACATTCTGTCTATCTATTTACATATAAGTACCTAATTTTAATATATTTTTATTTTCTTTAGCTCAATTCCTGACGCAATGAATTCCCCCAACGAACAATCCATCGAAGTTCAACTAAATAGTCTGGACTCGGAATTAAATCCACAAATAAAAGAAAAAAACCGCCCACCTAGCGTTTATAAGTCTAAAGTGTTTATTGTCACTCTAGCCTTCTCAGCGACTCTTCTCACACTACTATGCATTGCATTTATGATGAACTACGAAAAAGACTCTGAAGTTACGTCTAAAGTTAGCTTCTGGAATGTCAACCTTCCTCCGGAGCAAAAAGTCTGGTACGATAAAGGCATTGACGAGCTCAAAGAAGCTCTCCATCAGGAAATAAATATGAGAAGAGCCAAAAATGTGATTCTATTCATTGGCGATGGAATGGGACCAAACACAGTGACTGCGTCAAGAATCTATGGATTCAAAGAGGAAGGTCTATTAAGCTGGGAGAAATTTCCACATATGGGACTTTTAAAGGTAAGTTACGGAACGTAGAAAAAAGAGCCTTCAATTAATATAAATTTCTGTTTCCAGACATACTGTGCTAATAAACAAGTTCCAGATTCATTTTCTACAGCCACAGCACTCTTTGGCGGAGTTAAAGTGAATTACGAAACTGGTGGAGTCGATTCCACGGTGACCTTGGCCAATTGTACTGCTGCGATGAATACCACCCATCACGTTGAGACAATTCTCAAGTGGGCCCAGGACGACGGCATGAATACGGGTTTTGTTACTACAACTAGAGTTACTCATGCAACTCCAGCTGCCTTGTATGCTCATGTTCCTGATCGTCGATGGGAATGTGAAGCAAATGTTCCTGAGAGTGCGAAAAATGCCGGTTGTAAGGACATAGGAAAAATTTTGATTGAGGAAAATCCCGGAAAAAATATCAATGTAATCATGGGTGGTGGACGTCAATGCCTAGTTTCTAATGTTGAATCATCAGCCGCTGATCCGCTTGACACCTGGGCTTGCAACTCCAACGATAGTAGGAATCTAATTCGCGACTGGGAATTTCAGAAGGTCAATGGTGGTGAATCATACGCTGTGGTGCAGAATAACGAGGAACTAGCCAATCTTAACGGAGCTGACATAGACTATGTGTTGGGTAATATTTTTGAAAAATCATTTAATATTAAATTGCTCATAAAATGTTTTTTTTTTTTTTTTTTTTCAGGAATTTTCGCAAATGGTCATTTAAAATATGACCATGAACGTGACAGTGGACCAAACGGAATGCCTTCTCTGAAAGAAATGACCCTTAAGGCGCTAGAAGTCCTCAAAACAAAAACAAAAGGTTTTCTGCTGGTCGTTGAAGGGGGGAACATCGATCAGGCACATCATAGAGGTGCGGCACGAAAAGCTCTTTCAGAAGTGCTGGCTTTAAACGAAGCAATCGAAGCAACGGTTAAAGATATGAGGTATGTTATCTGATGAATGTGAATAGATTCAAGTATATACCTTTTTCTTTTGTTTCATATAAGTGACCATCTGGCAGAAACGCTCATTATTGTGACAGCTGATCATTCGCACACTCTAACGATAAACGGTTATCCAGAAAAAGGAAATGATATTTTAGGAATCGCCTCGAATTCTAAAAGCGAATCAACTCCCTATACAACTTTGACTTATGGAACAGGTTACAATGCCTTTCAACCTGAATTAGACCCACAAACAAATAAAATAAAACGACGCGATCCGAGCAAGGATGACACAACTTCATTCGACTACGTTCAACAAGCGGCCATCAATACGGATGAAAACACACACGGAGGTTCAGATACTACAATCTTTGCTAAAGGTATAACAGTCCTTTTTTCATATAGATTTTGATCAAATGGTTTTTTATTTATAAATGCTTACTTTTTTCAACTAAATGTTTATTGATTAATTAATTGAACACGTGAAAACCGTAACACTTTTAACATAAGCGACGAGCACACACCTTATTGTTTTCACAAAAATTGTTTTTTAATTGTTCTTAACAAAATTGAACGAATTGACACGACACTTACGTACGACAATCAAAACGCACAAACTTTAAATTGAACGATTAAAAACACGTACCTGAATGCATTTCGGACTGCTTACAGTCCATCATCAGCATCACGACTAATCCAATTGGTGAAGTCATTGTTTTTGTTTTTTCTGGATTCCTTTTGTATAACATTAAATTAGAGAGAAGAGAGAAGATGTTATGTTGCCGTTATCAGCATTGATGGCATTTGAGTCACTTTGTATGAAGACACTTTCATAAGCATCTAATTTTCTCTCATCCCTAACTTCTTTTTTTAATTTTAAACAGCTTGCATTTATTGAATGTTTTAATGTTAAAGCGTGTTCTGCTATAGATGAACACTGGCTTTTGTTTTGTTTGATGTAGTTGCAATGTTCTTTGAATCTTTTTTCTATTGTTCTTTTTGTTTGACCATAGTAAACACCATCACAATCACTACATTCAATTGCATATATACCTGATTTGTTAGTTTTTTCGATTTTATCTTTTGTAGTTCCTAATAAGTATTTTAGCTTTGAATTGTTTGAATATACCAATTCAACGTTATGTTCGCGGAACTTTTTTGAAATTTTATTCGTTATTTCAGGTATATAATTAACTGCACAACGTTTCATATCGTTTTTCTTTTCGGTGTTTGAGAAAAATGTTGACATGTTTTTCTTTTTTATTTTCGTTGAATGTTTATAAATCAATTTATCAACCAAAGATTCATTGTACCCGTTTACTTCTGCGACTTTTTTTATATATTCATATTCATTCTTATAACTTTTGACTGACAACGGTAACTTGCACAGTCTGTGTATTAAAGAATGAAAAGCGGCTAGTTTGTGTTGCATTGGGCAATGTGAATCACTTGTAATAAATCTCAACGTACTGGATGGTTTATGAAAAATTGAAAATTCTACTTTGTTTTCGTCATTTTTAGTGATTTCTATGTCTAGAAAACAAAGCTTTTTTTGCACTTCTGTTTCATAAGTGAATTTTATAGATTCAAATTGGCTATTTAAAACATTTAAGCTTGTTTCTAAATTGTCTTTTTTGACGATAGAAAAAACATCGTCGACATATCTACACCAAAAACGCGGTAGTAAATTTGTATTTTTAAGTCTAATTTCGAAAGCTGACATGAAAAGTTCTGCTATTAAAGGACTTAATGGATTTCCCATATTTGTTCCTTTTTCTACTTTATAAAATTTGTTTCGAAATTGGAAAAAGTTTTGTTGCATACACCGTTTTGCTACATTTAAATAACATTGTTTTTTCTCATTTCCTATGTCTACCGTATTTAAATATTTTTCAAACTCCTTCAAAGCAATATCAACCGGGATACTTGGGAATAACGAAACCACATCAAACGAAACCAATATTTCATCATCTTTTATTATTTCACTTTTTACTTTTTCAACAAAATCAAACGTATTTTTCACTGAAAGGCTATTAATTGAAGGTAAAAACTTCATTTCGTTACTTGAAATAAAACACCATTTCGAAAAGTTATCAAGAATTGAATTAGAATTATACAGTTTGCATTTGGAAATAACAAAGAACTTGAATGTAGCGGAATCTTGGGTATGGAATACATTTGAAAACACATTACAAGAACAAATATCTGTGATAGTAAAAAAGAAAAGAGAAACGCTTCAAAAGAAGTATACAAAATTAAAATCGGAAAAATTAGAAAAGTGCAATAACCAACCAAAAATGATACCTGATTTTGTGTGCAATAAATCTGACGTAGTTTTTACTGAAAATGAATTAGCTTTATTAAACAAAGGATTAAATTTTACTCCAAAACCTAAAAAAATTCAAATACTTGACGCAGTAGTAGACATTGAAACCACTTTAAAGTATAAAACGAATTCAGTTCAAGAAGATGTTCGAAAAACAGCTAGTGATGTTATTGAATGCTTAAAAATTAAATCAAATACACCGAACAAAATCAATAATGATTTTGAAACCATAAAATCTCTTAAATCAAAAGATTGTGTGTACATTAAAGCCGACAAAGGAAATAAATTAGTAGTGTTAAACAAAAGTGATTATGAAAATAGAATGTTGAGTGTAATCGAAAAGTGTGATTATAAAGAAATAAAGAGAAATCCTTTGCCAAAAATGATAAAAGAAAGTAGTGATTTGATTAAAAAAGTAAGTTCAGTTTTTGGCTTTCGGTTAAAAAGAAAATTACTGGTTTCAAACCCTCAAGTCCCGCTAATTTATTGTCTCCCAAAATTACATAAAACTGGTGACAGACCAATTGTGAGTAGTGTTTCCTCTCCAAGTTATTTGTTGGCAAAATGGCTAGTTAACGAAATGAAGTTTTTACCTTCAATTAATAGCCTTTCAGTGAAAAATACGTTTGATTTTGTTGAAAAAGTAAAAAGTGAAATAATAAAAGATGATGAAATATTGGTTTCGTTTGATGTGGTTTCGTTATTCCCAAGTATCCCGGTTGATATTGCTTTGAAGGAGTTTGAAAAATATTTAAATACGGTAGACATAGGAAATGAGAAAAAACAATGTTATTTAAATGTAGCAAAACGGTGTATGCAACAAAACTTTTTCCAATTTCGAAACAAATTTTATAAAGTAGAAAAAGGAACAAATATGGGAAATCCATTAAGTCCTTTAATAGCAGAACTTTTCATGTCAGCTTTCGAAATTAGACTTAAAAATACAAATTTACTACCGCGTTTTTGGTGTAGATATGTCGACGATGTTTTTTCTATCGTCAAAAAAGACAATTTAGAAACAAGCTTAAATGTTTTAAATAGCCAATTTGAATCTATAAAATTCACTTATGAAACAGAAGTGCAAAAAAAGCTTTGTTTTCTAGACATAGAAATCACTAAAAATGACGAAAACAAAGTAGAATTTTCAATTTTTCATAAACCATCCAGTACGTTGAGATTTATTACAAGTGATTCACATTGCCCAATGCAACACAAACTAGCCGCTTTTCATTCTTTAATACACAGACTGTGCAAGTTACCGTTGTCAGTCAAAAGTTATAAGAATGAATATGAATATATAAAAAAAGTCGCAGAAGTAAACGGGTACAATGAATCTTTGGTTGATAAATTGATTTATAAACATTCAACGAAAATAAAAAAGAAAAACATGTCAACATTTTTCTCAAACACCGAAAAGAAAAACGATATGAAACGTTGTGCAGTTAATTATATACCTGAAATAACGAATAAAATTTCAAAAAAGTTCCGCGAACATAACGTTGAATTGGTATATTCAAACAATTCAAAGCTAAAATACTTATTAGGAACTACAAAAGATAAAATCGAAAAAACTAACAAATCAGGTATATATGCAATTGAATGTAGTGATTGTGATGGTGTTTACTATGGTCAAACAAAAAGAACAATAGAAAAAAGATTCAAAGAACATTGCAACTACATCAAACAAAACAAAAGCCAGTGTTCATCTATAGCAGAACACGCTTTAACATTAAAACATTCAATAAATGCAAGCTGTTTAAAATTAAAAAAAGAAGTTAGGGATGAGAGAAAATTAGATGCTTATGAAAGTGTCTTCATACAAAGTGACTCAAATGCCATCAATGCTGATAACGGCAACATAACATCTTCTCTCTTCTCTCTAATTTAATGTTATACAAAAGGAATCCAGAAAAAACAAAAACAATGACTTCACCAATTGGATTAGTCGTGATGCTGATGATGGACTGTAAGCAGTCCGAAATGCATTCAGGTACGTGTTTTTAATCGTTCAATTTAAAGTTTGTGCGTTTTGATTGTCGTACGTAAGTGTCGTGTCAATTCGTTCAATTTTGTTAAGAACAATTAAAAAACAATTTTTGTGAAAACAATAAGGTGTGTGCTCGTCGCTTATGTTATAAATGTTTATTATTTGAGGTCAGGACATTCAAAGTTCTTTTCGAATTATTTCTTCATTTATTTTTTATTAAAGAAAATAAGAACAATCATTTTGTTCATAAGTCCCAAAATTTTCAGAAATAATGTCCTCTTTACTTTCGAATGAAGGTAGAATTTTCACTAAATTACCAAAAAGAGTTACATATTATGTAAACAATTCTATCGAAAACGTTTATTTTAATGTATTTAATTTATTTTTAAGGACCTATGGCACATCTATTCCACAACGTTCATGAGCAAAGCTATGTAGCACATGTTATATCATACGCCCTTCGGATTGGACGCTTCCGTGATAGCAGTATCGTTGAGTCTTTGGCGGAGATGTTGCCAATATAAGACTGTCGCATTAGAATCTAGAACATTTATCAGATTTATGTGATATTTAAATAGTAAAGTAAGAATTTTTTCAATTTAAGTACTTATTGACTTAAAAAAGAAAAAAACTTTTTAATCGAGCACAATATTTAATTTCTTTTAACATTTGTTGATGTGTTTTATACTTCTTGTTTAATCAAAAATAAAAAATCATAATCAGGAAAATCGTGGTGGTATGTGAAGTCATAAAAATTTGCTTCCAATCCAAAGAAGGGAAAATTATTTCTTAACTTGATTTTAGGATTCAAAAAAAAGTAAAACACAAAGAACTAATTTGTTACTTTTTAAGGAATCTGATTAGTAGTCCAGTCATTTTAGACCCAAAAAATCTCGAACCCTGGTATGTTGAAGTGGCTTAGAATTTTGTATGTTACCTATTGTAAAACTCCGAACTGTCGAAATCCTAGAACTGGCGGTTAAAATTTAAATTTTTTCAGCAACATTGGTAAAATCCGTAGTGTTTTGTTTTTATAATTCATCACGGACTTTTTTCAACAGTTTTCTTGGACAACAGTGCCCATTTAGCGGATACCAAGGAGTTTAATCCCTCTTTCCCGCTCACCCAACTGCGTTGCTCCGGCTAGGGTATTTTCAGTCGCCAGAAAGCTTAAATTTTGGTTTAAAAAAAAATTGTGTAAATTCTTTTTCACAAAGCAAAGGGAAAAAAATATTTTTACTTTTGTAATTTTGCAAAAAGTGGCCAATGTAGTTAAGGCTTTGAGGTTAATGTTTTTTGTATTGAGAAATTTCATAAAATCATTTTTTTTTTAAAGTACCGTTATTGCGCAATGATAAAAAAAATCACTATCCAAAAATTGTGAAAGATTTACTAATGTCGAATTCCTTTTAAGAAAAGAATCGATTTGTTCAGAAGAAAAAATCGACTTTTCTGGACAAATCCCTTGTATTAAAAGAAAAAATTCGAATCTGTTTAGAAAAAAAATCGAATTTTTTTGGTAAAAGGAATTCGACATAAGTCTTTAAAAAGTCGTTTGAGCTTTTCTTAATATAACGGTATTGTAATAAAATTTTAAAAGGATCTTGTTGAAAATAAGATCCAGTTTTCAAAACTTCCTTGCTGAGATAATTGGCAACCAAAGTAAAAGTGTCTTGAAATGAAAAAAGCTTTCTTTGTTTGTTGTAGGTAAACTCGATTAGAGAAATTAAGAATGAAAAAAGCGTTGTTGTAGGTAATGTAGAGTGTGGAAGTACTTTTTTGCGATTCGTTTTGGATCGGAATAAACGCAAAACAGTAACATTCGGCCCTATCGAGGTAACCGTCGGAGCGGAATTTTCTCCGATTTCCCACGAATCGGATACATTTTGCTGAACGGAGAACTACCTCGAAGCAAAATGTCTCCGATTCGTAGGAAATCGGAGAGAATTCCGCTCCGACGGTTACCTCGATAGAGCCGATTTTAGGAAGCCACCGTGTCTCAATTTTTCAACGAAAATATGAGAAAAGAGAACAAAAAAAAACTATGTCTTCGCTAGTCCACTTGCAGAGATTAACTAAACAAAGGTGTGGGGAAAATACCTATAGAAGTGTAGCTACAAAGAATTTTTGTAGATGTGCGTGAAACACTCAGTTTAGCAAAGATCCAAGAAAGACCGAGAAAGTTGGGTCAGTGAATTTGCTTGAAGGGTACATGCGCAAGTGGTCGTGATTCTAATTTCCTTATTAATTTGAGCCGACAGCGGAGTCAAGCCGAAATTTGACGACTGTCTGTAGAGAGGATCGCAAATATTGAAAATGAATTCTAAAGTTCATTTCCAGTATTCTTTGAAGCCACAGAACCATTAACTCGAGATAAGTATCACTTATTTGTATTGTATCGCTGAAAACACGTCAGATTTAGACGTGTTCATTTTAAAATTAGTTCTACACTTATTGCTAAATGCATGACTGACACTGAAAATAAACTTCAGAATTCATTTTCAATATTTGCGATCCTCTACAGGCAGTTGTGAAATTTGTGCTAAAAAGCCTGGGTTGAGGAGTTAACTTGAGGAACATCATATGTCATCTCAACACCATTTAAATTCAACTCAATATCGAACTCTCAAATCTAGGAATGAAAAACCTGGGTCGAAAATCTGACCCTAATCCAACTTGAGCTCTCGACCCGAAATATAAACGTGGTAAAAATTTAGTTCAGGTTGAACTGCGTACCTGGCCTTACCCCCCATAAAAAGTTTGAGAGTACCTGATTTCTGTGACAGTTTGACATCAACTCTCCATTATTTAGCTGTCATTCGACCAAAAGTGGAGAACCGGTGCTAACTGTCATCTGTTTCGTTTTGTGCGCATGATTTAGCTTTGTTTTTTTCTTTTTCATACTTTTTATCGCCAATTTGCTTTTGATAATCGCTTTTCTTTTCTTCGAATTTTTTCATTGAATGCAAATAAAATAAACTTCATCATGCGACTACCCAACCAAATCAAGTCGCAATCGCAAATCCAACTTTTAAAATTCAGACTCCATTTCCAACATAACATACTTCCATTTCATTTGGTAGTTTTACCATATTTGGGACATTCAAAATAATCCAATAAACATAAATACAAACATGCACTTCTAGTAAAACAACGCACAGTCGAAAAGTTCAAAAATAAACTAAACAAAAATGTGTAAATTCCAGTGTACGCAATTCTAAAAAAAAAAGTGATATTCCACAAGAAAACCTAGAAAGTGAACTTTGATGTATGTTCCTGTCCCGACAAAAACAGCAGCAGCTGCAACCTGGAAGTGAAAATTAACAATCATCAAGTAATGAAAAATTCAACCTAAAATTCAGAAATATTTTTATTTTTATGCAAAGGTTTCATTTAAAGTTAATTTTTTTTACGGGCGGACTAACAAAAACAAGAACCATCGCTATTCGGTATAGTTTGTTATTTTTCTTTGTATCTTTTATTCATTCCTCTGATTTTCAGATATTCTTCGATTCTGCCTTGCCTTCTGTCAGTACTCGGTCTCGGTCCCAGTTCCCAGTCGTGTATGCGAATTTCTTGGGGGCGTGTGCGTCGTTTCGTTGTTCTCGTTTTTTTTATCTTGGCTGACTGAAAATCCTGCTCCACACCTGAAACTATCACAGTGTATCTATCTTTGGGATTCATGCCATCCCATTCTCATTCCCATTAATAGAACAAATGAAAAATCCGTGAAAAAGTGTTGTCATTTTCCCTGTTTGATTATTTTCTAGATTTTCCAAGTGTTTGTTTTAATTGATTTCTAACGTTAGTGTGATGGGGTCAAAGTCGCTCCAGCATTCGGCTTTGCGGGGTCGCAGGGGATGTTACTTGTCGCTGGCTTGCTCAATCGGTTCCATAAGCATCGCGTGTGGCAGCTTGCTGCAAATCCAAAATTCCACCGATCGAATCTCCTTGCAGCGGGGTCTCTTCCTCAGCTCAATGGGATTCATCTACTTTGTCTCATTGACGGATTTTTTCAACAAGTATTTATTGGAGACACCACAAGGAATAAAGTTTCGTAAAAAGTATCGACTGATGATGTCTGATGTCATGGAAATCACCAATAAGTAAGTTATTTTTTTATTTCTAGTTCTTACTCCTACCAACCTACTACCTACAACTTTCTTCTAAGTAGTTGTTGTAATTATAAATATACTGTGTGAAATAGATGTGTACCTATCAACCTAAATGGTTGCATCATCGAGAATATCATTTATGAAACCACACCATCCGATAGATTTATAAAATCTTATTAACTTTTCTTTATATTTTTATCTTTTTAAGTATTTCTACTTGCTCTGAAATGGATAGGTAGGTACCTACATAGAGTTTTCATGATTGCTTCTGAAAATTTAATGCAAATAAAAAACAAAAGAACTTGTTATTTTCACTTTTATGGGTAGTATTTATATTTGTTTTAAATTTTTCGTTAACTAATTAATCGAAGCACTTACAACTTTAATGTCGTTGGTGCTTACTCGTACTCGTATCATGTCGTGTAGCAACGGCATAAATTAATGAATGGCCTTTCATTTACTTTGTTGTACTTGTACCGTATTTTCGTGTGACGTAACAGCAATTCAAACGAGTTAAATTATATTATTCGTGGATTGCTTTGTTTTGAAGAAAAGTTTTATTGAAACTCGATTGTAAACAAAAACAAAGTTTTTTTTTTATTTATTTAATCTGAATCAGAATGTCAAATAAGAATTCATGTAGTTAGGTACATTATGTATTTATGTAACTACAATAAATTAGTTTCAAGGTACCTAGTTTTAAATAACGTTTCTTGTGCGAAAGTTTTTTTTAAGTGAAATTGAAGCTTATTTAAGTATGTATACTTAAGTAAGTTCTACCTATTTTTTTATAGAATGAACAACAACATTGAACATATTGCGGTTCTCTGTTCTTGAAAAAAGGGAATTATGTGTTTAATAAAAAGTATACAAGTTACAATTACTATAATATTAGATTGAAAGTTAAAAATAACCAAATAAAGTCAATCAAAAATAAATGATTTTATTCAATTATAGTACCTATGTACATATGTATGCATGTACCTACATACGCATCTAGTTCCTTATTCATTTAATTTTTATTTGTACTGCCATTTTTTCAGTGGATCTATTTGACAGAAAAATGGAAACTTATACAAATAATCGATACAAATAATGTGATTCGAATTTAGGTAGGTAGGTTCATATTAGGAAAAACACAGCATCGTTTTTTAAAATCTCCAAAAAATTTAAAATACAGTTAATTCAGAATGCCCGCCTCTAATAATCACGCTGTTTTCAATCCTGTTTCATCCGGTTTAGCCCGTTTCTCAAAATATTCTATTTTCATTTAATCCTAAAAGCATTTAAAATTGCTATATTTTGCATTGCATTCATTTTATATACATACATACATATGGAGGGTTCATAGCTGTACCGAACCAAGTCATAAAAAAAAAAAGTTTAAAACTAGTATTTTTAACTCATAAGAAAATTTAGAGAAAAAAACTATCGATTTGCCTGCAATACGAGTTAGTTAATGGCAGTGCATTTGCTTAACCTGTTAATATCTTTGAATTTAACCTTTTCTGACTTGGTTCACTACAGCTGTGAACCCTCCATATATAAGTATCTAAGGGCTATTTGCTAAAACGAAACTTAAATATTTATGTTCAACTTAAACGCTTATGTTCTACTTTTTCCTCAGCGTAATCTGTCACATAAGCTCTTATATTGAACTTAAATATTTAAGTTCCGTTTCAGTTAAATTTAATTGTATTAACTAGGTACCTATGTAGGTATGTAGTTAGTTTGATAAATTTTGTTGATACTAACAAAAATCAATTTTGTTGGATAATCTTCATATTCATACAAAATAACCATTTCCAATTTTCAATTATTATGAATTCGAGCAATGCGAATGTTGTTCGACCAATGGCTTCAGTAATACAGTAGCCCCTCGATAGTGTGAATTACCTATAATGTGACTTTCTCTAAAATGTGAATCGCCAAAACTTAACATTGTCTTGTCTATAATGTGAACTTTCGAAATTTTCGGACTCTAAAATGTGAATTTCTTTGGTACATTTTTTATATTTTTCTTTTGTTAGCTTTGCGTGTAGCTGTCAAAGTGACACTTGAATTTAGTATGATACTAAAAGATAAAATAGGCATTTGACGATTTTAACTTTACTGAAATGTTAAAAAGATAATACGATGCTAACTCGTTTAAACTTTGGAGAAGCCTGTTTTTAACCTAGCATCATACTAAAAATGCTTTAACATCATACTAAATCGTCTAAAATTTTGCGTCAATCAAATTTAAATACTTTTGTCGATACACAACATTACTGGTATGGATTTGATAAAAAAAAATATTTCCGCGAACTGAGTGATCCAAAAATTGTAAATATGAAAAAAAAAAATGAATGACTCCCGTCGCCGGATTCGGTTATCGGAGTAGGTATTTTTTACGAATTGGACTCTTTATGTTATTGTCAGTACAGTTCTCAGCTTTCCGAAAAAAAACAAGTTTCTTTTTGTAAAGAAATTCTCGCAAGGTTTACCCCCGCATGAACATCTTATTGTAAAAAGTACATACAACAATTATTATACTCTGCAACTTGGTAATAATTTAAATAACTTAATTTCAAAGACATCATAATGTAACGTACTCTTAAAATCTTTCCATACATTGAAAGTTGCCTACACTACCTACTGTTCATTTTCCGTATTCTAAATCAAGATCACATTCTAATCTTCTATTCAAAATTGATTTTTGCTTCCCTCTTGTTGTACTCACAGTGGTTACGTAATGCCAGTGTTTTAATTTAAGCAAATGCTCTTTGCGCTGCTGTTATCTTTGTGAAACAGAAATTAGCAATATTTTAATATATCACATTGTTGTGACCAAGTGCAGGCTTGCCAGACTGTAAGATTTATAACAAAATAAAAAAAAATTCCCACCGCTTATATAAAACCATGTGTTGTCTTTTTTATTTAATTTACTTTAAATTGCACTTACGGTCAAGAATAACCTACCTGGCTGGGCTGGCTAGAGTTTCCTAGCAAGCTTCCTCCAGTTATAGACACTTGAAGTTGGTTGAATTTGAGTCTCCCTCTGCTGTGTAGTGCATCAAGGGTAAATTCAAAGACTTGTCAGGCTGGCGCGTCGTTGTCCATACGCAAGATTTATAAATATTTGTTACCTTATGATTATGATCTCACTTAAAATCTGGCAAGCCTGTGTACCATATGGAAAAGAGAGAAAACGAGAAATATTATAGCAGCGCAGATACAAAGTTCATTCATAATTATTTTCTAGCTTGTTTTTAAAATATCGGACAATGACATTTTTATTACGTAACTTGATTGTCTTCAGACAATTTTTATTGATCTATTGATTAATTTTGTTCAAAAATAATTTTTTTTGTGGCGACCTCAATTTAAATTGCTGCTTACTGGCTGGCGAGATGCTCTCTTGATTGTAGTATCTCATGACAGAGCATATATTTAAAATAAAATATTTTGTATCTTAGCTATAAAAGACCGCTACCATAATTAGGCTATAATTGTATTGCCAAGATAGTATATTGACTTATTATTTTTTCATTCTATTTTTAGTAACCTAAAATACGTATATGCATACATTACATACCAATATTCGTTTTGGATCTTATTAAAGTAATTTCTGAATTTAAATACATGTGAACATCATTAAACTTGTCACGTAGTTAGGTAGGGCAACTTAAGCTCGGTGACCCAATTAGCGCTGAAGAGCGCCGCCGTTTTGATACCATAACACATGTAACCTAATTATTTAAAACGGTATTGTAAGCGGGATTTCTGGGTCAAAATGCCAGGCTAGGCCAGACCAGAGCGGGACATTTACAGGGGAAATGGAAGACAGTTTCCCTTTCCTGCTGGTCCCCACAGCTACGACAGTGAGTATTGTGAAGGATGCCCAGCTTTTCCGCATGTTCTCCGATCGGCCAGTGTCCAGAAAAGGTCGCAACGACCCTGGCTATATCTCGCCTGGGTCTGCATATTAGGTCAGTTGTACGGGTTTTGCTATATGTGGGCCAAGACTCGTATAGATATGACACAGTTAGCTAAACTGTGTCTTTTACAAGTATTATGAGTATAACAAAATTGTTCTCACTTTATCTAAACTAGTTTACCTTAATCCACTGAAGCAAATAAATACATATATTTCGCATAAAACGTTTATTTTAATTTTGACCTATTTCTGTTAACGACTTGAACAACTAGGTATTTCGATTTACAAAAAAATCACTGGAGTTTTTAGAAGGTAAATAAAATTGCATATCAAAATCTTCAACTAATTATTTTGGCTAAATTTTGTTTTAAAAAACAGCACTAGATGTATTTTTGGAAATTATGTTTTAAAGTGTAAACTCATAAAATATTAAAATTCATTTTCTGTCGAAATCAAAGGAATATTTTATCGTATCGATATTAGTATCGGAATCAGTACTATAGTATGACACTTTAACTTCGATAGACTTCGACATACATACATAAATATGCATAAGCATAAATATTTATCAATAATTCGTCTTATTTTCCATTCAAGCCACCCTAAAAAATTTAATAAATTTTTCTAGAGGTTTCGTTCCATTCAAAAGGTTTTTTATTATGTATACATAACTTCTTATATGCATGTACATACATATAAATGCCATTCAAAATTCTCAAAATTACGTCAAAAGGGTTTTTTCACTGTTTCTTTCTTTTTTGAAAAATGGATTACGTAAGATTATTACGAAGGAAAATTTCTTTCTAGGAAATTTTTTTTAATAAAACGTAATAGTATCTCAAAAAACAAGATATTTTAACTTGAAGAAAATGCTGAAATGTGCCTTTATTTTATTTCCATTCGATTGAGTGCGCTCTCGTTTATTTTTTTTCTTTGCTTCAAATGCCACCACCCACATCCTGATTTATTTTTTCCAACTTAAAACAATTACTCACGTTATTTCAACGAGGAGGCAAGGACGCAAGCAATTCTAAAAAAAAAAAAAAATTAGAAGAAACCATTGAATATTTTTCTTGAAAGAACATTTCCCATCTTTTTTTTTTTTTTTTATTTGTTTATTTTGTTGCAATCGTACTTCTAAGAAATATCTATCTATGGACAATACAACGTAGTCATCTCATTTCAAGTAATGCAATTTCCATAACCAATGACCCTTGGCGCTGGTCCAAATGAGTCATGAAATAATAAAAACAAAACGGAATTTACTTTTATAAGATATAAAAATCAGTTGTTGTTGGAAATAGTATGGGAGGTTAAGTTTAATTTTAAAGCGAGCCATTTTCTTCATATTAAGGAAATAAATTGAAATCGCGCTGTCTAAAACTTGATCTACATACATACATATTGGCTTAACCATTTTTTGTTTTTTCTAAACGTCACATGTGGTTAAGAAAAAAAAACCAAACTATGTAGTCAAAATGATATTCTTATTTGTAATGTCATCCCTGAACTATTTAAAGGAAATAAAAGGACAAAATAGAGCACAAGAAATTACATCAGAATTCGATGACTTCAAGCAGTTTCTTTTCCGATAAAGTGGATTTAAAAAAAATATATATACCACACATCCTCCTTATTGACATATGTACATAATGTTCTTATAAATTTCATGGATATACATATGCAATGAATGTATGGCAGATATCGTACCTACTGAAAGGTCAATAAAACTTATAATTTTATTTAACATTTTATTTTATTTTCTTACAGCCATCAACTTTCATGCTCATTTAAGCGAACATTTAAATTGGTTACGTATACGCCATAGTTACCTCAATTTATTTTAACTTTGGTTGAGTAAGTTTGTTTTACTTAGTCATTATTTCATTTAATTTCTTATTTCAAAATTATTGTTTATTTATAATGTAATTTCAATTCAAAAGAGAAAACAGAAAAAGAAGACGGATACATTTTTTTTTATTGAGTGGCGGACGTGGGGCATATATAAAACATATTTATAAAAGTTGAAACAATGAGTTTAGAATTTAGTAGTCGAATTGAATGTTATATTGAAAGACAAATTTGAATTTTTTTAAGGTGATTATTTTTAAAAATTATTTTTTTATTATTCGTAGCTAACTTAATTTAAATGGTTTGCATCCGAATTCATCGTCGCAAAATTAGTGTGCATTTTTAAAGAATTTTAGTTGTGCAATACAGAGATAAAGAAAGAGAGACACAGGTACAATCAGACAGACAGAATGGCAGACGGAGAGACAGACAGACAAACTTGCATAAAATGATGCACAAACTTTAATCAAACCGTAATCAGAATAAAAATGTGACAATGAATTGATCCGAACTGTGTTAAATTTCGTCAAAATATATTATTCAATAAAATATAATTGTTACCCCCAGTTTCACAGTCAAAGTTTAAACTTAAGATCAGCTGAACCTGAACTTAAGTTTAAATTTAAAGTTCAACTCCTTGGGTTTCACAGCATAAACTGAACCTAAGTTCAATTAAGCGAACTCTTTTACCAAACAACCTTACCATTTTCTCTCAAGCGCATGCGCATTCATCGCAAATCTCTAATTTTTGTATTTCTTTTGAAGAGGAAAGAGAAACACATGAGCGAAGAACATGGAAAACATTTTTACTTTATGGATGGTAGAGTTTATGTTTAAACGGCAGAGTACAAGCTTTTAACTTAAACTATAGATTGAACTCAGTTCAGATTTAAACGTACACTGTGAAATTGAATTAAGTGTTGAACTCAAGTTTAAACCAAAAGTAGAGTTTAAACTTACACTATGAAACTGGGTGTTATATATTTTCCCACTTTAGTCTTTATTGGGGTCTTAAACATGAAGGTACAAGGATATAATAAGGGTTACTATACAAATAAGCTAGACCCTCGCCAGTTATGTTTCCATATTGCCTCGAGAGACAAAAAAAAATACAAAAAAGTTTAAGACCTTCCATAAATACCTAAAATCGTTTAGATATACCTACCAAAGAATAAGACGAGTCGAATATTGTTCACGATCATCGAATACTTACTCGAAAAAAGCGAGTTCAAATAAACAGAGTCAACCCAAAGAAGATGTTCACGAGTTTTCCTGTTCACGAGTGTCATTCAAGACTTGTGATTCACGACAGATAGCGAACGAGTACGAACGAGTATACCTTGCAAACGAGTTTAATGGGTTCGAATAAAAACGAGTAAAGCGCTCGTGAACAAAATGTTCTCGATCAATGTTCTCGGATGCACAGTACACATATTGAAGGTAATATATTGCGCATCTTCGAAAATTACAATGACCTGCCTGTCAGAATTTACAAAAACAAAACACAAGTGTTTCCGAATCGCAGTGACCCTCGTCCACAATTTACAAAAACAAAATACAAAGCATGCGCAGAACTGAACAAAATGAAAACTCGGAAGATATTACCTTCTATATGTGTACTGTGCTCGGATGTACTCGACTCGTAAAATATGTATCCGAGGTTGGTGGTTTATGGGTTTTTTGGGCTAGCTAAACTCTTTGGTGTGTACATTGGAGGTTGCATGCTTCACCAATACTACAAATGATAAATACGCAAAATTACCTAAAATACCTACCTACCCTACAGCGATGAACACCATACTCGAGAACGAAATGTTCACGATGCTCACTTTGTTCACGATCACCCATTTTGGTTCGAGTATACTCGCTTTGTTTTGAGTACTCGAAAAAGTTCCAACTGTTCACGAACATTTTACTCGTGGTCGTGGGTATAGAAGTCGAATGGGCCTTACGAATTCCAACAATTTTTTTGACTTAACTTGTGAGTATTTCAACTCCTGAATAAGATGACTCGCGAGCATAGAAGCAGAACGATCGAGTATGAACGAACATAAGGAGAAGTGGAATTGTTCGAATATATTCTAACATACTCATTTTAATCTCTGGTACCTATGTATGTACATACATACACATACCTACTTTAGTTTCTCATAAAATTGTATGGTGGTTATAAAGTTTTTCTTATACATATATCAATATGGGTTATTTCTGATTGCAAAAAAATTTTCTTGGGATAAAACACCGGAATTTGTATGGAGATTTTTCAGACCTTTTCTCAATTAAAAAATGTTTTTAAACATTTTTATGTACATAAGTATAATTAATTTTGTGCTAAGAAAAATTTTAGTTCTTTTTTTCCGGTAAATATTTTATTCCTAGGGAAAAAAATCCCACAAAATTTGTGATAGGACTATTTTTGTATTTTTTTTAGTAAATTTTTCCAATATTTCAATTTATTGGTCCTTGTTTTTACTTCCATCAAAATGTCAATTAAGTTTCTTGTATTAGATATACATATGTATGTACATAGAAACAACGTAGGGGTTAATTGTTCTCGAATTAAAACAATCACTAAAATTTATATGAAATTCTACCTATCCACCTGTACCATCAATTTTTTAAAATCAATATAATCAAAAGATTAATTCTTAATGTTTTATTAAATTAAATTTTGACACGCCTGCTTGCTCTGATTTTATTTCAATCGATGATACAACATACTTATATAGATGTTAAGACCTCTTAAGCACGCAATCTCACACCTTCGCACAATTTATAAGAAGAGTTACGAATTTCTCATTTCAAAGTCCAAATCATCGCCTAAAATAAACCTGCTAAATAATAATTATATCATCCACCTTTTTGCCGCATGAATGACGGTTGTTCCTAATTTAGAAAAGTGTGTATGTGTGTGTGGTTTGTCCATCGTCTTAAATAAAGTTCACTTCCACAGCCGGATTTACTAATTTATTTGCAACTGGTATTATAGATTTCCTGATTTCTCCTGAAAATTGTATAAGAAAAGAAATACGCAATGAATATTTAATGAAAAAATATAAACACACAATGAAGTATATAATTTAGCAGTATTAGCGTAAGGTACAGGATATATTGTTCGTTGATAAAAACTGGAACAATGCGCAGTTTAGTTTCTTATTTCACAAGTTTATATAAATCGGTTTGGTTTTATTGAGTTTGATACGCCATTGTTACGTGCAATCTATTACTTTATCGATTCCGTCGCATTTATCAGATACCATTGTCGAAGTATCATAAATTGTGGTCCACTTGAAATTTTCTACTAAAGCCTAGTATGCTGCTGATGCGAAACGAAAAATCCCATACAAAAATGACACACCGAAATTCTAAACGAAAAATTTCTTTCTGCTTTTCGTTCTGCGGTACGCTGTTCTATGAGCGAAATCGATAATTGTAGCAGATTATTTGGTGAGATATCCCCTCTGTTTTCGCACATAATTAATTGCCTGTACCATTAATTGTGTGCGAAAAAGTGACATTTGGTCTCTATTCTTGTTTGTATTTGTTGTTTCTTTCATCACGACATTGCTTTCTGTGATTTTTATGCGTTTGTGTTTGTTTTTTGTTTTTGCAAATGGTGCGGCACTTTCAAGTGGTAATCTTTCGTTATGGTTTTCGTAAGCATTTCGTTGTCAAGTTGGAGAACAACTTAAAATTTCGTTTCGTATCAGCAGCGTACTAGGCTTAAATAATAAATACAGAATTGGTCCTAGGACACCTCGTTGTGGTACACGGAGTATCGAATAATTTTGCTCGTACCAGAAATATCCCTATGTCAAACTTTGTCAAAGACTTAAAAAACATATAGAAACCGAGTCGAACTTAATTGCTTTTCAAGTACCTCTTTTTTTTTACAAAATCCGCAATACAGGTATTTTGTCTAAAGGAAGGCTATTGATGCCATTTTTCAAAATCTAAGGAACTAATATGACATCTTACTCTGGCGATTTTTTGTATGGTAACTTGCGTTCGCATATAATGCTTCTTACATCTTTTATTTTTTTAAGGGACCTCTTGCAAGGAGACGACAAATTCTCCAAGAGTATATCTTGTCATGAAAAGGTGCCTCTCTTTTCTTAATTATTTTGACTAAAGTTGAAAGAAATTGATAGTTTTGAAGACCAAACGAATGTAAATAATTCTTGCAATTTAAAGCGACAGCTGTCAGGTTACCACAATAACAATCTGTTTAAAATTTAGATCACAACGCAGTTATTCTTTTGTAAATATGTAAAAATGTTTACACTGGATGTTCTTCTATGAATTCTGATTGTAACCCTGAAAAAAGCTGCCCCGGCGAGACAGTTAAATTTATCAGTGAAATCCGGGACGTCCCGGATGTAGTTTGCCCGGAGATTGCTGTTGGGATTGCAATATTGAAGCTCTTCCCACCTCAATGTTCTCAGGTAATCTAATGAGCCGAGGGACTCAAGCTCTTCGTGTTTTCGGCTTGTCTGAACGCAGAACCCATAGAACAATTGATTTTCGGCCCGGGATAGGAGGCGGTAAAAGCTTGCTTGCAACGTGTTTAGGAGAAGGCGACTGACCTGGGAGGAAATAAAACCACGTCTGTCGAAAGACACCACTTCCGCCCTTCAACATAAATGGCGCGAATTTAAAAAAAAAGGTTATGTTGCGTAGTGTGCTCTCGTGTATTGCTATTTGGTGAACAGATCTTGGATAATAGCTGTGTTTTTTTGACCATTTTTATCTTCGCTCAGAAAAAAGTCCATGTTAAATACCTCAACAACAGCTTGGTATAATTCCGTAGTGTTGCTGTATTTAACATTGCCTTTTTTTAAGCGAAGGTAAAAATGCGCAAAAAAATCACGCCTAATATTTGTTATTATAATGCATTAAAAATGAAGGGGTCTCTATTCTAACAGTCAGTGATGTCGCCCTTATTAACGGCTTCAATTCGGGCTCGCATCTCTTTCGCATGTCATTTGCACAACATTTAAACCTAAATATCCATTATCGAAAGGTATTTATGTCGATTTTTTATCAACGATAAAGTTTACCATCAATTTCTCTTCATGTAATTTTTTTCATATAAATATGTAGTTAATGTCTATAGATAGAATCAACCTGAGCCGTCTCCCCTAATGATTGCTGTGTTCTTTTTTTTTTTTTATTATTAATTATTGTTTTGTTGCAATTGCAGAGTACTTGGCCAACTATTTATGTCCGCCCACGCAGCAAATGCATGTTTACTGCTGTTGTTATAGTTGGTCGGTCAATTCCCCTCAACCTATATTTCAATAATTGTAAACTATACGACCATCACTCTTAAATGAACCATGCACGCTAGTTTTATAGAAAGTGCTCAGCTCTAGACTCTCAATCAAATCACTAAAATATTCATAGTAATTTCTAGTGTGATTAGTGGGAGCGCAAAGCGAGGACGTTTATACTTTATTATTCAAGGTCATTTCACAAAAATACCATCGTAGACACGCGATAAGTTTACAAGTTTTACATCATTCTTTGAAATGGCAGCTACAAATTGCTAGTTACTATAGTTTTGTCAAATTTATTTCGAATGTTTCTTTTTGGACTTATTGTTAGTGTAAACATGTAGAACTTTTTTTTTATGATTACAGAAGTTGTTGTTGGCAATTTTTTAATAGTTACAAAACTATTTTTAATTAATTAAAAAAATTTTAATTAAAAAATTGTTTTTCGATTGGTTTACTGCTCAAAAAGCGTTGTCAATAAAAATCATCCCAAGGATTTCAAATTTGGCAATTATATTTTTTACGAGTGAATAAATAGCAAATGTTGTACCATTTTTAAATCTAAATCTGCATTTAAAAATTTGAGCTAGGGTATCGATTTTCTTTATTTTTCTTAATATTAATATAATTACTTAACCAAGCGCGATAGTTTATTTTCTTACTTTTCCCAAAACGGGTACAACCTACACTATCGCCCGGTACCCGCTTGCCGTTGAGTTTCGGGACACCCTGTTTATCTGCCTAATAACTTATATTTGGATGACCTTTTTAAATATTCTAAAATTGTACACTAAAATTAAAACACATTGCATGTTATAAAATCAGTTCAAAAGACTACATTATTTATTCTAGTTACCTAATCCTTTGCGTCTTAATTTTATTTATTAGAGGAAAAAACGCAGAATGATGGATTACTCAATCCAAAATCCAAAGGATTTACGACTTAATATTTATGACACATAATTTATTTGAAAAAATGGCTTCGTGAAATTCGCCATATCGTCACCTGAGTGCAAGAACTAGGTAACTCGCATTTTTCATATTTCGAGTTATCAGCAAAAACGTTATTAAGAATATTTTACTAGACTCTTTTTCCAATGTAATCCGAACACAGCAACATAATTTTTTTTTACGTGATAAGGATATTCGTGATCTATAAGATACTATTTTTGTTATTTTACCTGAAATATAAAATAATTAGTGAAACAATAGGTAGTTACCCAATTCTTGCACCAATTTTTTTTGCTGCAAAAAAAAAAAATTAAAATTATTTTACTTTTCTGAGATAAAAATGCTTAACTTAATTGAGAATTGTATGTACGTATGTAAGTCTGAAACCACACAGACATCAGAGACAGCTACCGTAGCTAACTAAAGTCTTTTTTTAAGATCTGAAATAACTATTTTCGCGGTTAAGCACCTAGCTATATTCCTAAAAAAAATCTTGCATGTTTTAAGAAAATACCTTTTTGCGAATTTTTTGCGTACGATACTTAGCTCGGGTAATCATTTTCATTTTTACTAAAACATCACTTTAATTTTAAAATTCGCGAAGAAATATAAATAAATTAAAACCGATCACATCGAACGCAATAGTTTTTTTCAGATTTTATGAAAAGCTTTTTTTGCTGTGTAACCAAGTGCATAAAACGGTAAATTATGTAGTATCTTAAACAACATTGTCAGTAGAATTATCCATATTGTTTGATACATTTTATTTAGCTGCTGTTTGGATGGGTATACAGTAGTAGTAAAAAAATCATACATAGGTATTTATACTTTAAATTTTTTTATTACTTTTTCGCTTTGGTTCAGTTTTTGCATTTTTTATTAGACTTTACAGGTCTTACTTGAGTTGCAGTTGTTTGTGCGAGCCAAGTGTTCAAATTAAATAACTTAAATTACCTGATTATGATCACCCAAAAAATTCATATCGCAGATACCTACTTCTTGCACTGAAAATTCTTGCGTTATTTTAGTTGTCTAGTTTGTTCATTGCTCCATATGTAGTAGCAGAGAGGGAATTAGACTCAAATATATATTTCATTAAATGGTAACTACCATAAGGTACCTTCAAATCATATTATCTCAAAAAAGACAAAAATGTAGTTACCTAGTTCTTGCATTCAGGTGGCGATATGTTAATCACACAACGTAATTAATGTGACCAATTATGTATATAAAGATTATAAAATCATTGATAATTTATCTACAAATAATTGAAACAAACAATTCCGTTGTCTAGAAACCAAATATCATGCTCTATTTGTTGCAATTATAGAAACAACTGCATGTAAAAAATGAGATGCTTTTATCTGAAATTGATACAAAATATATCGATAACAACAACAACAAAAATTCCTCTTACATTAGCCAGACCATACGGGCATACAATAACAACATATTTTCTAGGTGCAAGAATGTAACCATGTTCCCCTAGAATAATACAATTTGCAAGTGCTCTCCCAAACCATTAAAGGCCTAAACCAACGCGATTAATTGCTACGACAATAGAAAACAATAACAACAACGTGTAGTTTTGTTTGACAACCATCACGTGTTGTTATTGTTGTTTTCTTTTGTCGCGGCGATTAATCGCGTTGGTTTGGGAGAGCCTTAACGCGAAATATGCGAAGCGACGACGAAACTTTCGCCTGTTTAAATTAATTTACATAGTGATTATTGAAAGTACCAAAACCCACACTGGTGCGATGCGAATGTTTGAACAATTTTTCGGTCGTCGCATATTCGCTCCGAATATTTCGCTTCGGTTTGGGATTGCCTTTGATGCGTTTATTTTTAAAAGTTTTTTTTTGTTTTTTTAATTGGAAGGATTCAAAAATAATTTGGGCTGAAGTAACACTGGCGATCTGTTTTTGCCCAGAAAATTAGACAAAAAAAGTTCAATAAGCTTTTTTTTTTTGTCTCAAGCATTTCCTAAACAGAACCATTCATTTAGAAAATGGCTTTTGTTTTTAAGGGGATGAAATTCAGTTTTATGGAAATGGGTTTGAAAACTGCACTTAAACAGAGCGTGAATATAATTAAAAATTGTGACACTTTTTTTTCGCAAAATCTAATTGAAAATATTTTATTAACTATATTAATTTTAAAATTAAACTTATTTTTGTTTTATTATTTTGTTCTTTTTATTTAGATAATTGATGCGTCTAGAATTAGAAGGGGGCATGTGACATTTTTAAAGTTTTGAGATATAAGCGTTTAAAGTTTTACGTTTATTACTTTTTTTTTTCTGAAAGTGACAGAAACTTATAAAAAGAACATAAAAAAAGACAAAAAATTTACAATTTTTTGTATATCAACAAATTTTATTTAAATTCATGAGAAAGGTGTGTTTAAAAAAAAAAAAAACTCTGCGCTTGACACCTTTATGCAAAAATGAGTTTAATTTTTTTTTTCTGAAAAGGGGGTTAAGTGACAGTTGACTTTTTTTAATGTTTGGTTTTAGGCTACTTTTTGTTGTCAGGAATCTCAGATATGGCCTTTTCATAGAACTAAAGGTTAAAGGTTATGTTTGCACTTACCACCTTCATGCAAAAAAAAAATTAAAAAGGACTTCTCAGCTCATAAAGGTGTTTTAAGTGATCTTAACCCCTTCGTGCTAAAAAAAAAAAAACATCAAAACAAACGTGTATTTAACCCCTTTATCTGAAGCTAACTTTGTATGTAATGACAGGAGAGACATGAGAATTAGACCAAAATTTAAATTGTGCGCTTAAAACTTTTATCGATAAAAAAGAAAACAAAAATCAAAAAATGTCACTTGACCCCTTCTCATTCTAGACGCTTCAATTATATTATATTTATTTAAAAATTTAATTTAAATTTGTTAAACAGAGACAGTGAGATTGTTAAAAAATTTTGAGCAAAAACTTCAAAAGATCACGAAAAATGGAAATAATTTAGGTAAATATGACAGGGTCTATGATTTTCGGTCCTAAAAAAATAAAAAAAAAAAAAAAAAACTGTCGGCTGTAGCCAAACAGACAGACGGATAGAATTGCGAGACCCACTGTCTTCCCTATTATCGTAATATAAAGTTTTTTATCCTTAACTTGACACATAACTAGCACCTGATCGCAAGTAAAATATAAAAAATTCCGGTTACTACAACTCATTCTCTAGATGTGTGATGTATGTATCCAAGCTAATTTAACATGGTTGATTTCGAAAGAATTTTCACAAAGCGGAATTTTGGTGTAGACTGTAAACCTTGTTTTTACGTTTTAAGAAAAAAAAAACATGTGAACACGTTTCTATGTTGCAACTGTACGCGTAACTTTATGAGATATTTTTCCAGCATAATTTCCAGGTCGGTTTTTGGAACTTTAGTCGGAAATTTTTATTTTGGCGTAAATTCCATTACTTTATTCAGGCCTTTTTTCCAAGAAGTCCGGTTCAATTTCGGTTTTAAATTGTTCACTTTTAGAGTTTCTTAAATACTCCATATAGAAGATAACAGTGCAGTGGTTGTCAGATTAAGATCTTCAAATAAGATGCGATAAAATATGATAAAAATACAGGCTTCTAAAGAACAACCCAACGAAATAAAAAGATATGATACTTGACAAAACCTATAAGCCTAACTGAATCAACACGCAAATCTTTTTAGTCGAAAAAAAATTAAATGTTTGTTAAAAGATTTTCTCTTCGATAACATAGCTAATAACAATAATTTGCCAAATTCGTACATATTTATGTTACATTATGCTACAAGTCATAATAATTTTGTTTAGCCATTGAATGAAAAAAAATTGATTTGATAATGGTGAACAACTAATAATAATAATCTATGAAAATTATTTTCAAAATAATTGACATCGAAATATCACGTGTCATTTAATTGTTATATACAGAATAAAGTGTTGTTGTTGATGTTTGCCGATTTTATTGAATAAATAAGCAAATAACTCATTACCGCTACAACGAGTTAATTTATCTATGCAAACAACAAAAATATCACTTCACATTCTAAGACACCGTACCTGAAAATAACATACACAACGAACCATTCGAATAGGTTCAAGGTTTTTCCAAGCGTTTAACTTTTTTTTTTTTTTAATTTTTATAACGCGTAACTACTGACTAACTGGCTGAACAGAATGGTGACGCAGACAGAGACGGAACCGGAGCTGGAATAGCTGTCAAAATATTGAATACACGCAAATTCAATGTTGCGAACACAACGGAACGTAGACGCATACGGAACTGCAGACGCAGACGGAAGAGTTCACCAACTTTTAACTTTTCACGTACGGCACTTTTGACGTTTCAATTTGTATGAAGAAAAAAAACTACTTTTTGGGTTGGAAAAAAAAATTGTGGTTATTTGTATCGCGAAAAAAATTATTTATTAAAAGAAAAATTATTGGAAACAAAAAATGTGAATTCTGAGCTTGTACACAAGAATATTCTTTTGTTTTTCTTCAAAATACTTTTAAAGCGGTACAGCTCCATTGTGGACATGTTAAAAAAAATAACGTACGACACTTTTTGACAGCTCTTCCAGTTCCGTCTGCGGCTTCAGTTCCGTCATTCTATTCTGTTCAGCCAGTAATTCTTTAACGATGGGTGACTAATTAACTGTAGTAATAATATAAAATAGCCTCCAATCTTCTTTTAGAATGTCACAAAATTAAAAAACTCATTATATAGCATAAAAAGTTCAGTCATTAGGACTGGACGAGACGAGAAAAGTCCTTGGGAAACCGGGACGATACTGTCTTAACCATCTGAGACGAGACGTTGAGACTGACGAGACACCGTGTTTTTTGGACTCGAGAGCCTCTGCGGCCTAGATGTTCTCTTCTTGGCAGAAAAGATTAAAAACACAAAAGTTCCATTAACATTACTTTGTCCCCAAATTTTCTATCGTGTGTGAGCGATTGCTCCGTAGATGCTTGAAGTCCAAGTCAGCAACCTGCAACAAAAAAAAAATTCTTTTATCTCCTGTCTGTAGAAAATTGACGGCATTTGGGCAAAAAAAAAAAATATATGTCACATTATGACATTACTTTTGTTACCTTATACGTATACAATATAAGGTTCGTTCGCGTACTCCCCAAATCTACGAATTATTACGAATTTCTACAAATTTAACGCAAATTGTGTTCGTTTACGCAAAAAATGTGTAGTTTTTCGCAGAAGAGAGCGCTCTCGAGAGAGTAAATTATTTCCCCTTTCTGCTAATTTCAGCCCAAAGAAATTCTTCGGGCAGAAATATGAGTTTTGTCAAAAGTCACTTTGATATTTGCCAGAACATCTCTTTTCTTATACTCCTCTGTTTTATTTAATTTAATGAAATAAATTAACTTTTTCTTACTTTTTTATTTAATTTTGAAAATATTTTCAAAGAAATGATGACGATATTTATTTTGTTTTGTTTTCAAATATTTGACGTTAAAAAACCGGTAAAAATTATTTGTTCAAAGCGTTCGTGTACTATTTTGCAGTTTTACTTCTCTCTGAGAGAATTTCATCCCAACTCCTCAATATTTGATAGACTGTGAATTTTAGTGCAGAAAGAAGACGAACGAAGCTATAATTTTCTATTTAAATACTAAGTGCTCTATTACACTTTGACTCAAGAGTCATGACTCTTCAAAATTGAATGAGTGCGAAGGAGAAAAAAGATCAGATTTCACCTTCGCACACATTGAATTTCGAAAAGAGTCATGACTCTAGAGTCAATGTGTAATAGGGCACTAAGCAGCTACTAGATTCAAGCCATATTGCGATATTTCTTCGGGAAAAGTGAAAAGCTTCCTTTTCATGTTCTTAAAAATCTCATTGACATTTTTACGGGGATTCAAAGAGCAGAAGGAGAAACCTGAACAAATAAATTTCGCCGCGCTACTAGAAGTCAAAACCATTTTCCATCTCTTTTGAATAATACAGGGTGGGGCAAAATGTATGAACCGGGTTTGACTGGCTGGCGCTCGGCCTGTGGTTGTGGTGGGAAAAGGGGATGTGTCTCTTTGTGGCAGTAAGAGAGTCTAGTTTTCAGTAGCAACCATGGTTTGGACGGGAGTTTGCTCGTGGGTTTGCTCTTAGGACTTTTTTTTTGAAAATGGCCGTTCTGTTATCGCCACGCAGAAAGCCTTCCGACAGCACTTCAATATCCCTGTTGGGTGAAACGTCCCTGGCGGTAATGCAATTAGACGTTGGGCTAGGACATTGAAAAACACCAGGTTCAACAGCAACTCCTTCGGCAATTGGAAAACCCAGAACTGTAAGAACTCCTGAAAATGTCATCTTGCCAAGAAATGCTATCGAACAGTCTCTATGTGACAATATTGGAAGAGTTTTTTGAACCCGAGCTGAAAGAATTGAGTGAAGCAACTAATCTGGGAGACATCTGGTTCCAACAGGACGGGGCTACATCCCACACTGCTAGAATTTCAATGGCGAGATTGAGGCAAGTGTTCCTGTTCCCCCAGCACCTCATCTCTTTGAGGGGTGACGTGGAGTGGCCTGCGCGCTCACCAGACTTGAGCATTTTTGATTTTTTTCTTTGGGGGTACTTAAAGGAAAACGTTTTTAAACTTCGTCCACACACCCTGGAAGAGCTTAGGGACAGAATCAGACAGGAATTTACGGCAATACCCATCGAAATGTACAGAAGATGGGTTGAAAACTTCAGAATTCGCCTTCAAGAGTGCATCGCGCCTGACGGCCGCCACATACGTGATATCACCTTTAAAACTTAAAAAAACTAAATTCTGTACTGAATTAAACAATAGAAACATAATTTCTGTAAGTTGAATTGTTTTTGTTTTACATCCCTTTAAAACCGATTCATACCTTTTGCCCACCCTGTATATTCAGCACATCTCCGCAATTGTGGCTTTCCAACCATATACAATTTATCGAAATCGGTCAAATACTTTTTGAGAAAATGGTACCACAAAATTTATTTAAAGCTATTTATATATAGATTAATGAAATTAATTTACCAACACATAAAGTGCCACATTTACTGGTAAAAAAGAACTCACAAAGAGTTAATTGTCTAAATTATTATCTCACAATTCAAGCGGACTTTGATTAATTATTATCGAATCCACCACACCGCCTCCATACATAATATTTATTTTCATTTCACTCTATTCTAGACAATATTTTTGTTTTCGTAACTTTTGGAAGAAACCTTGAACTTTAATACAAAAGAAGCTTTACAATGATTTGCTTATATAGGTTAAGATAGCAAGTGCGTATATACACAAATAAAATAAATACCACAACAGATCGTAGGATACAAAAAAAAAAAAAAAAAAAAAAACCAAAACAAATTTGTCACCCATCGACTAATCTTATCAAACAGATGTTTTAAATAGATGCGGTGATGGTGAATCAGTGAATTAATGCTTTGGTGAATATGTTGAATTATCGGTTATTAGCTTGTTGGTGGTATATGGAAGTTGTTGTAGGATTTGGCACTTAAATCAAATATTTGGACAGTTCAATATTTTATTACAAATTAATATTAAGTTCGAGACGTAACACCTTAATATTAATTTGTTATTTATTGGATTTCACGTCGCTCAAGAACAAATTTTATTCGATATTTTAGGTTATGGTTATAAAGATCTTTGCCTAATTAGATCTCAAATAATAACAGAATCGTTGTGTGTGTTTTCTTAGGAATCTGCCAGATGCTGTCATTGTTTGAGACGAAATGACGGCGGGCGTGTGGAAACTTTTCCAGATGTCGATTTTACGAGTTTTAAAACTGATAATTATTTACTTCAGAAATTTTAAATGATATACTATAGGAACTGCATGGCCATCATCAACCATTCTAATTTTTCATCTATCGATATCTTCCCATAATTTTTAGAAAATTACCTCATGGGACTTAGTTCCCGAATACTTTCTCGTAGATATATAAGTTATTGTTTATTTCAAATGGTCATGGTCAAGGCGTTGACTGTCTGATGTCATCTACAAATTGGTAATTGATACATTGTCAATGTGTCGTCAACGTTCACCGCGTCAATGCATAAAAACATCTGAAAATGCAAACAATAATTACATTTTGTTTTTCACAAAGAAAAAATTAATTTGAGTGACATTTGAATGAAATAACTCTAATGTTGGAAAACCGTAAATAGCCTAAATGAAAAGAAATTTATTATCAACAAGGACCTAAGCCCAATGATTTTGGCGGACCACTTCAATAACCTGCTTAATCCTACTATGATAGGGGTTACTCCCCAATACGCTGCACCTTCGATTGAAAATGAAATAATGGATGGATTCATAACACATCAGGAAGTAACTGAAGCTTTAAATAATCTCAAAGATGGCAAGGCCCCGGGCCCCGATAGAATCCCTGTAGAGTTCTACAAATACGGTTCCACAGCTCTTATAAGTCAATTAACGTCAATTTTTAACAATGTTATGGAATATGGAGTGATTCCGCAGCAATTTAAAGAAGCACTTATATTCCCAATATATAAAAAAGGCAGTAAGTCAGATCCAGCAAACTACAGAGGAATCTCCTTCCTTAATGCCACATATAAAATTTTTACATCAATCTTGCAGAAAAGACTAACAACGTGGATTAACAACTCTAAGCAAATTAAAGAATGTCAAGCTGGTTTTAGACCAGGATATTCAACAGTTGACCACATTTTTGTTTTAAGAAGTATAGCGGAATCATTCTTTGTAAGAGGACAAAAACTATTTACTTTTTTCGTGGATTTCAAGGCTGCCTTTGATACGGTGGATCGCAGAGCACTACTGTTTAAGCTATATAACAAAGGTTTGTCAACAAAGTTTTGTAACTTAGTGGAAAAGATGTACGAAGAAACTTGGTCAGCGGTCTGGAACGGCGAAACACCTTCTGAAAAATTTGAAACTAAGTCTGGGGTGAGACAAGGATGTTCCTTGAGTCCCTTACTATTCGACCTATTTATCGACGACTTCACAGACTATATGCCAGGAGGAGTTGAATTTGGAAACCAATGCATTAAATCCCTTCTGTTCGCGGATGACATTGTTCTACTTGCTAATTCTTCTGAAACCCTACAGCGAATGATAAACCGCCTTGAAGACTACTGCACTTTATGGAACCTGACGGTAAATCTTGATAAGTCTAAAGCTATGGTTTTCAAAAGAAACGCGGGAAGGATAAACATGAATGAACGGTGGACGTATAGAGGACAGTCAATAGAAGTGGTTAAGGATTACAAATACCTTGGTGTGATCTTCACACAAACCCTTAATATGGAGAGACACCTTAAAGAGAAACTGTCAAGTGCCAAATCTGCTCTAAGCACAACGTGGAGAAGATGCTTTGCAAATAAGCATGTTGCGCACAGCAACAAGTATCAAGTGTTTGAAGCTGTATCGGAGTCAGTTTTGTTGTATGCAGCACAAGTTTGGGGTGCCAGACAGTATGATACAGTAGAGAAGTTATTAATGTCGTTTTCCGTTGGTCACTCCTAGCACTCTTTTTTCACTCCATCCACACTCCCAACACTCCAAAAACCTTCCATTTGCTGTTCGGAGTGATGATTTAGGAGTGTTTTTTCACTCCGGATTTTATTAAGGAGTGCTAGGAGTGCACTCTGAAAACACACATACTTTTAAAAGTATGTGTTGGATTAATTTTCAAAATAGTAAATGCTTCTTCTTGGGATGTTCTGGAATTAAAATTATTGAAGAATTCATTTTAGTTTTTGCTTTTACATAGATACACATATTACGTAAGAGAGTTTTTCATATTTCATTGGAATCAAAAAGGAGTGAAACACTCTGAAAATCCAATCGAAAACGACATAAGATACTACATAAAACGGATATTCCATCTCCCACCGTGCACACCAAACTATGCTGTTATGCTGGAAACGGGACTGCCACCGCTTTTTGTAAAGACTCTTAAACTTCAAGTGGACTACATTTTGAAAGTCATGAACATGCCAAATCATAGGCTGCCTAGACAAGCTGCTCACAATACATTTAGAAGCAAATCTGGTTGGTATGCAGAATGGATGGAATTAGCTAGCATGTGTGGAATTGAGCTGAACCTGGAACTGGAACACTACCATCTCTGGAAGCCAAAATTGTACGACCTAATAAGAAATGTCGATTTACATTGCAGAGAAAAGTTTCTTGAAGAAGCATCCAGCTCCGTACATAGATCAACGTATAGCGTACTAGAGCATAATCTACAAGAAGCTAACTACTTTCGCGATGAAAACAGCATCCAACAAATTTCGATGATGTTAAAACTTCGAGTTGAATTGTTACAACTAAATTATATACCGCACCGGGATGACCTTCCCATCACATGCAACATATGTAACCTAAGAGAGAGAGAAGACGTTATTCATTTTCTGGGTAAGTGCCCAACTCTAAGAGAAACCAGGAGATATTATCTAGGAAGCGACTACGTATCAAAAGAAGACACAAAGGAAATGTTAAATAGAATGAATGTGACTAAACTCTATAACTATTGCAAAGTAGCACTAGCTTATCGTGAAAGAATCATAAATCAAAATTTTTAAAAAAAGGTACAACTTAATCTTTTTATATTATTGTTGTTGGTTAAGAATTAAATGTTAAAACTTTATTAATTGTCAATCGGCAGACGGCAAAGCCATGCTTCGTATGATTTATTAAATTGTTCAAATGGTTAGAATCTATCTTGCTTATATATCTAATAAATCTAATCTAATCTAATCTAAATCTAATGTTGAATTCCATGCAACCAAAAAATCAGTTCTGTTTAGAAAAAAAAATCGATTTTTCTAGAAAAATGAAATTTTGTATGCAAGGTTTCTATAGGAACATGTTTGGCATTTCTTAGGAGTTCAAATTTTTTTTCGGCAATGTTTAACAAATATTCAAAACAAAAGTATTCGTCTATAGAGGAAGCTACCGACTGCTAATTATTTATTTAATAAAAAGAAATTTGGCTTTCTTTGTTTTTTAATCAATATTTATTAAATATATTGATTAAAAAACAAAGACTGCATTTGGCTTTCTTTTTATTAAAAAGTATTCGTCGTTCGTTATTGATTTAAAACAAATATGTATATAAAAATGTTTTTACTTCATCAATTAAGTGTGGGTAATAAATTAGATGTGATCAAAAGAATAAACTCTTAATTCAATGTGCCCAAAGTCCATTCATCCCTGCTTCCCGATGTGTTCCTTGATTGATTATGGAATTTATATTTTGCTTGTACTTTTATATGAAAACACGACTATTTTCGTTTTATTTTGCAACCAGTCTCTGACATAAATATTTATTTTAAATCGTACAAAACGACGCGACAAACTTAACCCACTTTTAAATACATATTTGCTTAAGAGTTTTTTTGCGCTCAATAATTGTTTGTCTTTTTGGCTCAAAACTGCTGTTTAATGTAATGGTTGGAAGGAATTTTACTTAAGCTCTTTATGCTCTACTTTTTCCTCAGCGTAAACTGTCACATAAGCGTTTAAATTGAACATAAATATTTAAGTTTCGTTTCAGCAAATAGGCGCATCGTCCACTAGGCAACTTTTTGTTACTAGCCCGAGCAACTTTTTGTTGCTCCAATTACATTAGCTTATATGGGAGAGCGCTCGCTAGGCAACTTTTAGTTGCGCAACTTTTTGTTGCTCGGAGTTGCTCGCGGAACTTTTTTCCCGGCAACTTTTTGTTGCTTACCCTCGCCCACTAAGCAATTTCCGAGCAACTTCCAGCAACTTTTGGGAATTTTCAAAAATTTTTGCCAAATGAGAGGTTTTTAACACGGAAAACAAGTTTATTTTCATTTTGAACGAATTTTGTATCGTCACTGATCCAAAATACAAGGTCGATTTAACATTTCAGTTAAAAATACTGAACTCAAAAGTTGCCGGGAAATTGCTTAGTGAGCGATGGCAAGTAACTCCGAGCAACTTTTAGTTGCGCAAATAAGAGTTGCCTAGTGGGCGATGGGCCTAAATGTTCTTATGAGTATTTGAAACAAAATACTCAATGTACGCCAAACGTAGTTCCACTCCTATAAAAATTTGGGTATTATGTCAAGCAAAAGCTGTCGAATTTAATCGAAGTATGCAGAGAACAACTGTGAAATTCGGATAACTACGAAAAAGAAATACGAAGTCATTCCGTCCATTGATCTGTGCGCCCGTACGTTCACTCAAATCTAAGCTAGAGCCTTAACAGGTGGACTGATTTTCTTGATATTTTATACAGAATTAAATTTTTATTTTGGCTCATCTAAAACCGCCATCTTCCATACAAAAGATTTTTTTTTTTTAAACAGATACTCAAAAGTGCTCATGTCATTCCAGTTTTTTTTAGAAAGGAAACAGAAAAGATAAAAAAAATTACGCAACCTATTTCACTTTTATCTATAATCTCAAAAAATTTTTAAAAGTCTATAAAAAGCAGAGTTTTGCAATATCTCAACAAACAAAAGCTTTTTAGTGATAAGCAGTTTGGTTTTCGGCAAAACCTTTCTACCGAAAATGCTTTACTAGACTTTTGTGTAAATATTTACAAAGGACCTTGATCATAAAAAAAAAAAACTGAGCAGGACTTTTTGTGGATATAACAAAAGCTTTTGATATGATTGATCATTTAATCCTGTTGAACAAATTGCATTGTTTGGGATTTCGCGGCTTCATGTAAAAATGGTTTACTTCTTACCTTAAAAATAGATCTCAGAAAGTGAAAATTGCAAACAGTCTAAGTAGTTCCAAGACATTAAACCTCGAGGTACCTCAAGATTCTGTGCTGGGACCTCTTTTGTTTTTGATATACGTTAATTCAATTTTTGAACTACACTTTGTTGGTAAGGTCAAGGCTTTTGCGGACGATCTTGCATTTGCTTATGCTTCAACAAGTCCTTTAAATCTAGCTGCAAAATCCCTTAGTTTTGGATTCGTTAAGAAATCTTGTCTTTAGTTAAAAAAAATATTGCATTTAAAAATGTTACAATTTTTTTTATTTTTTGGAAATAACACAAAATGAAAGAAATAAATACCTAATTTTTTTAGTTCTTTTTTTTTAAACATTTTCACGTTGAAAATAACAAAGATTTTTTAACCTTTAAAATACATCTTCAATGTGAAGCTACAGCAGCAAGTTTGTGCAATCCAGTTCGTGCATTTTACTTTTATAAAATTACCTTTTTTACCTATTGTTTTATCTATCGTTTCCGACTTCACGTCACGATAATTTTTTTCTAAATTATGCCATTTGATTTAAAATAATTGTATATATTGTTTAAGAAAACATAAGATTTTTAAACATTGAATCGCGACATTTCGATTAAACTCAATCTGTGCCAATTCCATTGACCAGTAGTGTTGTGAAGTGTGCTAGATGAATTTCATATAATCACACTGACGTGCGCTAGAGAACTAATAAAGTAATTTTTTCTTACATATATATTTTTTTGTTGTTGTCTAAAACGAAACATACCAGAGGTGATTAGATAACAGAAAAAAAAAGTAAAAAAAAAGTTTTTAATGAATTAAAAGCCAAAAAAAAAAAAACAAATTAACTTCTAACAGAAATTCGTTTTCTATCACAGACTCAGAATATTAAGTAAAGTTAATAAATAATAATAATAATAATATGATTTTGCTTCCCATAATCTTTCTGGTTGAACGTCACATTCACCTATAATTATAATATTTCAGTATCAATGGTTGCTTAGACATACATATACATATATCTGGGTGTACAAACAAATAGACTTTTCGAATTGATAGAAGTTATGGTCAAGGGTAAATAATTTCTGTCCACATACTCAGTATTTGATTTAATTAAGAAGAAACTTCTCGCAAGCATTCGTATGAGAAACAAAAATATTAATTTTGTTTTGACTTCTTTGGATTTATTATTATGACTTTGATTCGATATACCAATGTCATTAAAATGATGATAATCAACTGTATATAGTAGCTATGTACATATTTTATATTGATTTTAATTGAAAAAGAAAATAGAAAAATGCTTTTTTTTCTTTCATTAGTTTCTCTGATGTAATTAATGGAAGTCAAGAGATAAAACATTGCACCTTAATTTTTTTTTTTTATTTTTTTTTTAATAAAAAAAACTTTTCACATACTTAAACATTTTATTTATGATTAATTTAAAAAAATAAAATGCAGAAAATATTTAGGAAAATAACATTGAGCTTGATTTTTAATAAATTTTTAAGAAAATAAAAAGATAAGTTTGTTACAGTTTTGACAGTGATGAATTGTATAATCCACTTATATACAACAATTCATGACCAAAGATTGCACTAAAAATATTGGCAGTATTTTATGACTCTGATTCTCATGCAGCACATTAAACTCAACTTTATCTTAGATTTTATACACTGCTATGTTATCTGAAATTACCCCATCAAGTTGAAAACTTTCAAGTAAAAATAACGGCCATATTATTGACTTTCTTCAAAGCTAGTTTTAGGGAAAAACTACACTTGTCAAAACAATTAAGGGAACAAAAAAAAATCACTTTTTTTTAGTGTTTTTCGAAGAGCTGTATCTCTGTGAAAAGTGCTCGTATTGAGATGAAACAAAAAGCATTCTGAAGCTTAATCCTTTTTGTATTGAGAAATTTTCGCAAATGATTTTTTTAAGGTACCGTTATTGCGCAATCATAAGAAGCAGGACGGCCCAAAAATTTTTAATTTTTTTCTTTTTTTTGAACATTATCATTTTCTTTGAAATTTTTTTTTTGAGCCAATTTAATGTTTTTTTCAATAACTTGTTTATTCAGCTTTAAGGTCATCTTTTTTTCGTCATTGTACAAATTTTTTTTTTAAAAGAATATCTGGCTTTGAATGAAAAAACAGACTTTTGACTTTGACTACCAATATTATTGCAAGGAATGAGGACACCGAAAATTTATGGATAGTTTTAAAAACTGGAATTAATATTCTACAAGATTTTTTCAAAACTTTATAATGATTATTTTTTTTGGCTCCTCATCGTTACATTCAGAAAAGGTCTAAAAAACGATCTAAATCTAAATCTTTTACTGATTTAAAAATATTGACTGTAGGACTTAACTTGGGAAGACATTTGAAAGAACTATAGACCACCAATATTTCTGTAAAATTTCAAATAAATCCGTTGAACCGTTTTCATGTACCGAATGATCAAAGTCGTAAAAAACAATTAAGGGAACAAATTGGGTGGTTCATAAACATTGTGAAATTATCATCAAAATGGAAAGGAAAACAACAATTTCTGCCCACTTTTTCCACAGTTTTGCGTTAGTTACAATACTGATAAGCGTGGAGAAGAAAAAAAAACTTTTTTTTTAAAGAAAAAAATTTGAGCAAAAATTAAATATTTTTTTCAAAATTTTCAAATTTTAGTTGTATTTTTTTTTCTCGAAAAGATGTTTTGCTTCCCCTTAAAATCTCCCCCTTCGACTTCCATCATTTTCTATCATTATAGCTTCTCTCCAGTAGTTCGAGCAAATGGAAATAATGTCATCTCTCCACCTTTTTAATGGTCTTCCAAAATTTCGTTTTCTGTCTAATGGTGCCCACTCTGTTGTCATCTTGGTCCATCTTTCATCTCTTGTACGAACTATGACTATGTGCCAAGCCCAGTCCCATTTTAATTTTCTATCTCTGTGAAGCACATCTTCGAAATTAGTTTGAACTCTTAGCCTGTTGTGGTTTATCCTTTGAGAGATCCTAATCTTAAGGACATATTTTTCCATTGATCTTTGAAAATTTTGTAATTTTTTCTCAAGATATCTTGAAGATTGCCATGTTTGGGAACCATACATATGTCAGAACTGGCAGTATTGAAGAATCGAAAAGGTATTTTCTTGTTTGTTTAGAGATGTTTAGGTCTAAAAGATTTTTCACGTCATTTTTTTTTTTTGCCCCACAATTTACAGAGAAAATATTGTTTCTAATTTTGCATTTTGATAGGCACTTTATATGATAACAGAGTAAATCTCTAAGGCCTATCGTCCACTAGGAAACTTTTAGTTGCCCAACTTTTTCTTGCGCAACTTGCTCGAAGTTGCTTGCCATTGCTCACTAAGCAATTTCCGAGCAACTTTTGGGTTCAGTATTTTTAATTAAAATGTTAAATTGACCTTGTATTTTGGATCAGTGTCGATACAAAATTCGTTCAGAGTGAAAATAAACTTGTTTTTCGTGTTAAAAATCTCCCATTTGGCAAACATTTTGGAAAATTCCCAAAAGTTGCTGGAAGTTGCTCGGAAATTGCTTAGTGGGCGAGGGTAAGCAACAAAAAGTTGCCGGGAAAAAAGTTCCGCGAGCAACTCCGAGCAACAAAAAGTTGCCTAGTGGGCGATCTTCCATATAAGCTAATGTAATTGGATTGGGAGCAACAAAAAGTTGCTGGGGCTAGCCACAAAAAGTTACCTAGTGGGCGATGGGCCTAATAAGCAATACACCATGAATTTTTCGACGAGATTCCGTACTAGCTCCGTCCGTTGCACACTTACGGAATAATCGGTTGAGAATTAATCTAGAGAGTACCGTCTCGGTCCAAGATGCACTTAGAAGAAGTGAATCGAGGAATAAACAAGTAGTCGCCAATGGGGCCTACCTTCTCGCTCCTAGTAGCAAATTAGAAAAGATAATCGGTGAACTGTCCGCACCAGCTCCGTCCGTGACTCACTTTAGACACAGTGTTTCCCAAAGTGTGGTACTGGTACACCTGGGGGTACGCGAACAGTTTTTTGGGGGTACGCACAGATTTGTCATTTGTCTGTGTTAAGTTATCAAGCAGGTTACATTTTTGATTAGAAAAAAAGTAAAAAAAAAAAAACAAAAATAGAAAAATATTTTAAACTGCTTTTAATTAGTTTTCATATACATATTCTTTGTATTATCACAATTACTAGTAAAATCGGCTTTTTGCATCCTTTGACAGCGTCTTGCAGATATCGGCCCCATGGAAAAGGTCTTGGATCCAAATATTCAGGGCGCTCAGCTCTTTGTCTTTATACTTCTATACCTTTTATCTAGGCTTTCGAAATAAACGCAAATTCAGTTTTCACCGCTAGCACGTGTGCTCCACCAAATCAAAGGCCATTTTCGAATTTCAAAAATAAATTCGCAACATATTTGTTGTCAAAATCAATAGAAAAAAAAGTTGCAAGTAAAACAAACAGACTGAATAAATAGATTTATTACCGAATTGTTTTAGCTTTTGTTCGAAAACGTCAAATGCGCCTGCAAAAAAATTCATTTGATGTTTATCAAAAGCTTACAAGCAGAACTATTGAAATTGCAACTTCTGCATCATAAATTCTGTTCAAATTGACTTGAATTTGACGTTTTTGAAAATCTGAGATTTAAGCTTGAAACTTTCGAGTATTCAAAGCGTTCACATTACAAAAAATAACATTTCGTCTTCTATACCTTAAAATACTAATTTTTAATTTCGTTTAGGAACTAAAAAAGTAAAGAATAATTAATATGTCTTTATAACGGGGGTACTCAGGGCTACGAAAATTTGAAAAGGTGTACGCCAATGTCAAAAGTTTGGGAAGCACTGCTTTAGAGGAAAGAATGAAAAAAAAAATGATGCTGATACACAAAATAAAAAAACTGATACACAAACTGCAGGGTCGGATTATAAATGCATTTAACTATTACACTTTTTCTAACAAACCGTTATAAATAATAAATCAAAAGATGTACTGATATCTTGTCACCATTTGGATAAAACCATGCTCAAATTCTACTTAATCCATCAAAAGTCGTATTATTTATTTATTTATTTATTAACAAATCCTTTAAATGCTATCGTTACAGTTATATGATGATAAATATTTATATAATACAAAAAAAAAACTTATAAAATAATTCTAATGTGATATTTGTGTACCTCATAGTTTTAGGTGATCAATTTGGCACATTCAAATACCCTTTTTTTGTTAGGTAAAACTTATTCTATATTACGATGAATGACACCGTCGCTCGCATCGTAGTCGGTCGGTAGAGGCAAAAATACCCTCACAAGAAACTTTTTTTCTATCTAAACAAATAGACTAATAGACACACTCTCACATCGTGGAATCTTGATCATTTATACTCGTAACGATCAATTTGTACAATTTTCATCTGAATTTCAATTCATTGCGCAGAATGCAATGAAAACTGCACAACTGCACTATTACAACAGCGCACACACCATAAATTATATGTAATTTTGCTTTGAATGAACATTTTTGTATTCGCGATTACACAAAAAAAAAAATAAAGCGACAAAGTGAGCCACAAATTAATTTTATTTCCTTTTATAAACTTTTAGAGAAAAAAAAAAAAAAAAACAAAAACACACAACGAGTGTATAACTGCAAAGTTTCTAGAATTTATTGAAAGATAAAAAGTTTCCCATATGGGTTACCTTTTATTGACATTGAACAATGTGGAGTTGTTTAGTTTTACTTAACTCTACATAATTAAATGTTTATTTTTATTGCGCCATTGCATTGAAATGAAGAACAATTTAAATTTAAAACTAATTAGCGCAATTTCATTTCAAACTAGAACACAATTTTATCGGTTTTTTTGTACAATTTACAAATTTGTAGATTTTTAAAGCTTGATTTATAATTTTATAAATGATTCGATGCTATATGTATGTGGGTATATGTATAATGTGGTATACTTTGATAAGGAGATTCATAGACTGTTTGATTATAGACTTTTCGGCAGACCTATAAAATCATTCCAAGATAATAGCCGGCCTTTTATTATTTAGTATGTCCGGGTTCAGGGCCAAAATAACGGAAAATCAAAATTGAGAAAACTATATAAGTAAGTCTAATAAAATGACAATGGACTTTGGCTTGATTTTAATATAAAGTGTGGCTTTTGCTTTCTAAAATGTTAGCGAATAAATTGACTATCTGAAAATTTACTATAAAAAATGGCAAGTTTAATTATTATTAAATTTGTGACTGTGCCTGTGCGTTACATTAATTGTGCTAGGTTCAGGGTTGAAGTCTAAAATTGATTATAAGAGTTGTATCAATATTAATTGGCTTGGCAACGTTATCAAAATAGAAACTTTGTTGAATCACACTCTTCTAAGCACGAAAACAATAAATCTTTTTGATTCGGAAGGCTAAAAAAAAAGATTTTTTTTTGGTCGAAAATGTGTGTGAGCCAGACGTTAATTAAACCAATGATCAATTTTGTTGGGTTCTATTAGGATGGGGGAAAAAGAAATGCTTTTAATAACAAATCGGACCCTAATGAACTTAACGATGTATCTGTCTTAAGTACGAAGAAATGACGCACAGGGCTGGGTGAACGAATTTTGACCCTTGGTAAAAGCATAATTAAATCAATTTCCCTACTAGGGCACAAGCGTGCTATACCACGCAATCTATTATTTGTGTAAAAGTAAAGCTAAGTACAGACGATTGTCAGATCTTACAATATTGTCAGATCTGTCAGTGAAAATATTTTCCCAAATGTCATACAATCGTCTGAACACACAATTTTGTCTGACAATATTGTCAGAAACGTCATTGTCAGGTAATTGTCAGATGAAAATATGACAAAAAATTGTCAGGCATCTTACAATCGTCTGAAACGCACAATTTGTGTCATTGTCGCAGACGATTAGGACATTGTCAGACTCATTGGTCATTGTCAGATGTTTTTATTGAAAACATCTTATACAATTGCTGACAATTTCTTTATTGTTCGAAATGTCAAACGGTTGGAGCCGAGTTGAGAGGTAAAAAAAAAAAACATTTTTGTAGGAAATCTGTAGTTTTTCCACAATTGAATAAAAAAAATCTATACCTAAAGCAACTGGACTCATTTTTATATTAAATTCCTTGTGCTGTGTAGTTTTGTTCGGAATAAATAAAACCATTGAAAGATAATAAAACTCATTATGAAGATTAAATACAATGAAAATGAAGTGAACAGCAAATTCCAATAAGTTCAAAAAATTGGACTTCAAAATGGCCAAGAAACTATACGAGCAATCAAGAATGCCAAAACGAGGGTATATGGACAGAGACACTATCTGAAAAAAAAACAGCTCAAGCAATTGGTAACAAAAGGCAGCCTGCCGTCAACTTGCTCAGATCTAACATAGTCTCAAGGTTACTTACAAGAACAAGAGATACTCTTGGAGGATTTGTCACTTCCTCGCAGTAGCCCCGAAAAAACTTAAGGTGGAATAGGCTGGTATTGAACCCAGACCTCTGGCATGAGAGTCCATCGCACTAACCATTACGCCACGGGCTACTAGGTTACTCAAAATAATGAAATCAATTAGGTTGGCATTTAAATAAGGAAACAAAAAAAAAATCACTTTAGTTTTTGAAAAACTTAAAACTTAAAACACCTATTGAACTAGTTTTTCAGTAAAACTAGGGTCGATTTCGTAAAAGTAAAACTTCGGCAACACTGTCACATTCAAATCGCAGTTTTGTAGGCAAATGCAGTCTGTTTCAAATTGTGTCCACTGCTTTAGAAGTGCTCTCAGTATTGAAATCAAATTATGCCCAAAATCTACATAACTACTACAATTTTTTTGCAATTATTTTTAGCAGTGATTGAGGATGTTTAGTTTTATGAACTCGGGGGAACCTAGTAGTAGCACTAGCCCGTGGCGTAATAATGGTTAGGAGAGGTCTGGCTTCAATACCAGCCGCTTCCACCTTAAGTTTTTTTTTTTCGGGCTACTGCCTCTTGCGTGGAAGTGACAAATCCTCCATGAGTATCTCTTGTCAAAGAAAAGTGCCGGCAATTAACTGTAGGTCCCCTCCATTCCTGCAGACACGCACACAGGAATGGTTGAGAGTTGAAAGTCACTAGGCCCTGGTTCTTCATGAGCCGTTGTGCCAACCAATTTAATTATTTTTTGTACATACCTCTGTGAAAATCGTCGTATTGAGACGAAAGAAAAAGCATTCTAAGGCAAGACGCGCACCGAAGTGGCGATCTATTGTAACTGATAAATCGCTGGCACCATACGTAGTTTGCCACCGCAGTGCGCGCTAGTTAACTTTCATACGACTTCGCCGCCACTTCATCATGTTCATCAGTCCACTGCCACTCGCTACTCCACTACCACTCCACTTCGTCACCACTTCAGTGCGCGTCTTGCCTAAAGCTTTGTGTTGAGAAATTTTACCAAATTATTTTTTAAGGTACCGTTATTGCGCAATCATAACTTATAAGGAACAGTGCGAGCCAAAAATGTGTTTATTTTTTTTAAAGGTAATTTTTTTTTTGATTATTTTGTTTTCAGTCAAGTAAAGGTATTGGTTCGACAACTAGTTTATTTAGCTTTAATTTTGTCTTTTTTCATTTTTTTTTTCAGAAGAATTTCTGTGAATAAAAAAAAAGAGACTTTTGACTTTGGTTACCAATATCTCAGCAACCAATGATATTGTTTTACAGTGAATTTAAAGGCATTATTGAAAATCTTAATTGATTTCCTACAAGACCTTTTTAAAACTAGCGGATTTTTTTTGGCACCTCACAAACGACTCTTTAACACTTTGAATAAATTTTTTAGGGCCCTATTATCATTCGCGAAGCGAACCAAAAAGCTGGCGAATGAATCAAATCCATATTACAATAAGCGAAAATTCATCAGGTGACTCGCTTCAAACTTCAAAACTAAGCGAATGAAAATTGTTAGTGACTGGCCGGCGAATACAAATAAAATATGAATTTATTAGCTAAAAGCATTATATTTTCAATCAAAATGGGTTTAATAATAATACACAACAGTAAAATTAGTCATCATCAACACAAAACCATTAGAAAAACAATTTTTTAAATAACACACGGATAGACTAAATTAACTAGCTGAAAGAGCACACTCCGGGGTGTTGATTTTTTGATTTGCTGCAAACAAATTGGATGATTATTACAAAAAAAGATATTGTGCCACGAAGTATTTAAATAAACTCATTAAAAAACGTTAAAAACTTGAAGAAAACTGCAAAAATTCCGCAGAGCAAATTATGTTTATGACAATTACTTATTTTTACATTGACTTCTACAGCAAATCATTGACAGTAAATGAATTTTCGATGAATTTTTGACGAATAAGTTCATTCGCCAAACCGTAATACAAAACTTGACAATGTTCGCCAAACCGTTCGACTACAAGCAGGACTTATGTATTTTGGTAAAACATTTCAAAGAACTATAAACCATCAATATTTCTTTAAAATTTCAAGTTGATTAATTGAACCGTTTCCCCGTTCCGAATAATCGAAATCGTAAAAACCAATTAAAGGAACAAATTGTACGGTTTATAAACATTGTGAAATTGTCATCGAAATCGAAAAGAAAAGAACAATTTTTATCAACTTTTTGCACAGTTTTTCATTATTTACAATACCGACTAGATTTTAAAGGAAAAATAAAACATTGTTTAAAAAAAAAAAAATCAAAACAAAAAATTGAATAATTTTTCCAAAATTTAAAAATTTTAGTTGTTTAGGAGCTGCTGTTATCAGCGAGTAATTTCCAATTGATAGTGTTCTTTTCAAGATTCGAAAATGTGCAATTAAAAAAAAAATGCCGAGTTTTATTACGAAACGTCAAAAGCAGAAAGTGGAAATGATCTCTTCAATATTTTTGTGGTGAAACCATTTCTTCTGTCTGTTTTTGATGATTCAATCTTCATAAATTTATTTACATAATTTTGCTATCTTAACAAATACAATATTAATGATCTACCAATTTTTATAAGCTTCAATTTTTTAAAAAGCTTCTCTTGTATTCGAAGGTGTCTTCCTTGGGTTTCTCTATAAAGCTTGTACTTTTGAATAAAATTCAGGTCGGCTTTTTGTTTGTTTAATTGATTTAGAAAAAATAGCAATTTCATTTGGAATTCTTTTCTGAGATTGAAAATTCCTTATTCTCAGAAAATAGGAATTGGTATTTTTACTACTTGTTTGTTTTGTATTTTTTTTTTCCTCTTCGAATTGACGCGCCCTTATCCTTGGCTGAAAAGGTGTTGAGTAGAAACTACATAATTGTTGTTTCTCAGACAATGAAGATTGGTTAACTTTCATTCGAGTTCGAGGATAATTTGGTGATCTTGTAATACTCGTTGAGCTCCTGTTCTTTGACACAGGTGCATTCTCTTCATTAAATGACAAGATACGAGCACCTTTCTTCTCAATCACCTGTTTTGACAATCGAACATTTTGATTGGATTTATGTGATTTTCCTTGAAGAATTTTTGATAAAAACCTCCGCATATTTCCCCAATTTCCTTGATCTATCTCAAGTTCTTTGGATTCTTTTGTTACAAATTTCTCATTTGTGGGAAGAACCTCTTTATTAGCTGAACTATTTAACTCTGGGGCGGTGTATTTTTCATAGGGTTCAAGTAATTTAAGGAACTCTGGTGATACTCTTTTGTATTTTTCTTGTTTATTTTTCATTTCAATGTCTACTTTTTTCAAATCTGAATTTTTGACACTAAATTTTGCTTTAGGGATGCATTGTTTTGTCTCATGCATTAGCGGTAAAGTATCGGTTATTTCGGTTAAAGTTTGATCCGGATAATGAGAGAAAATTATCGAAGCCCAATTAGAGTTGTTGACATCTATAGAGTTCTGATACGCTTGACATACGCTATTGCTGCTCCCCATGATAGTTCGCAATGGTACATGTTGAGTCCGATGAAGCGAGTAAAGATTTACATTTTTACTTATTGAACTAAAAGAATTTTTCAACGGCAAACGGCCACCAATAACAGTGGTAATTTTAAACATTTTTTTTTATTGCTTATTTAAATTGAAAGAATATTTGAAGCCTTAATTTTTAGTTTTATTTTTTTTTTTGAAATCTTTTGATTAATATCAATGATTGAAAAATTATTTATGAAATCAGTAGAATTCTTAGGAATAAAGTTTAATATTTAAACTTTGTAAAGCATTCATAAGCTCAATTTATTATTTGTTTGCATTTTAATGAGTACAACTTGTAATATTCTTCTGTTGACTAAAATGTTTACACAACCTAGCAGCTGTGTGAATTTCACGTCTAGCAATTTTTCTTAATTCAAACGCGAAATAAAACTTGAAATACGATTGTGACTACGTTCTTAAAAGTAATTAATAAAAATTTTCTCAATAAATAACGCATAATATCCGTTTATTTTTGTCTTTTGATTTTATTTTACTTCATTGAAATTGATGCATTCATTTGTTGTTGCTAGTGGACCGTTGCTTGCGTTACTTCACATAATTTTCAAAAGTTAAAATCTATATGCCTTTATCACGCGATGTCATATTACGATACATTCTGTCGAGGGCAAGTTGTCAAAGGAATATAAAAAAAGTAAAAAAAAAAAAACTAGCAGATTAATCTGTGTGCAATAAACCAATTTAAGACGGCAATTTCATCCTAAGTTATATTCTTTTTTATGTTATAAAATATTACTCATTTTGAACTTGTTAAAATTTTCACAAAATTAAGGCTCTCCCAAACCAGCGCGATTAATCGCTGCGACAAAAGAAAACAATAACAACAACGTGTTGTTTTGTTTGACAACCACATGCTGTTATTGTTGTTTTCTTTTGTCGCGGCGATTAATCGCGTTGGTTTGGGAGAGCCTTATACAAATATCGTGCGATATGGCGAGCAAATGGTGCTTGCTACGTTCAGTAAAAGAAGCGTAACTGAGCACTGCAAAAACTGATTTGATGACGTCAGCATGCCGTCAATTTTTTTAATTTCCGTTTTGGTGAACGCAGCTTGACGGCATGATGACGTCATCAAATCAGTTTTTGCCCTCTAAAGGGTGAAGGGAATTTGGGGCTCCTTCGGGATTATAGAGTACCAAATTAGCCCCTAATTCCTGCATCATTAGATTTTTGAAATTGTGAATTGGGAGGTGTGGTGGACCTAGCTTGACGTCAAGCTGAGTCCACCACAAGTTTTAGGGCGAAGAGAATTTGGGGCTCTTTCGGGATTGGAGAACTAAATTTGACCCAAATTAGCCCCTAAATTCTGCATAGTTAGATTTTTGAATTTCCGTTGTGGTGGACCCAGCTTGACGGACCTCGCATCCCTTCTACACATTACCCATATCGTTAATTTGTTTTCTTCTGATAACCTAACGCCACAGGGTATTTTTTTTTAATGTCTTTTTTCGCTAATTTTGTTCATTCCCGTGAGAAAATTCAAAAAGTAAACATAAACAAGAAAATTTGAGACGTAGTAGCCGTGGCGTGATGGTTAGTGCGATGGACTATCATGCCGAAGGTCTAGGTTCGATTCCCAGCCTCGCCACCTAATAATTAAAAAAAAAAAAAAAAGGCTACTGCCTCTTGCGAAGAATTGACAAAACCTCCAAGAGTATGAGTATCGCTTACTGTATTTCCCCTCCATTCCTGTGCAGACATACACACAGGAATGGTTGAGAGTTGTAAGTCCCTAGGCCCTAGTTCTTCATGATCTATTGTGCCATGAAATTATTTTTTTTTTATTTTTTATTTGAGACGCGCTTTAAAACTCAGGCTATAAACGTGATTAAAAACACGTCGAGATTCATTTCTAATTGCTAAAATCCCTATAACTAGGATGAAACTTCCCAAACTGATGCGCGTGCAGACTGCGTGCGAAGTGTGTTAAGAAATCATTTTTAGCACACACACTCGTGATTTCAGTGCTTTTCAACCCTTTTAAAACCAGTAAATAAAATTGTAAACGGACTGTATTTGCCAGCAGAAATGAGACTTGAATGTGGCAATGTTGCTGAAGTTTTACTCTTATGAACCCGGCCTAGATCAGATAGATCGATAGTTTTTTTTAAGAGAGTTTGTTAGCTTTCAAAATGTATTAATAAGTTGAAATACATATATAAAATTCGTATTCTACTATATCAGACTCATTCAAGAAGAGCTTTTGTTTTTGCTTGAAGCATCTGAATCCTAGGATGAAACGATCTCACATTCTGAAAATCCGAATTTTGGATGTTTAATTTTTGTTTTGATATCCGAGCCTTTTGAAAATCAGTTCTAATAAAAGTTGCAATTCCAATTTGTTTATGTTTTAAATTAATTAAAGCTTCACTTCCTCCTAAACCACGCACCTTAGGGCCAGATATTGAAGCTTGTTTAAAATTATTAAGCTTGTTGAAAATTTTTGAATTTTCATCAATTTTACTTCCACACACTTTGTTTGGAAATTCAGATTTGGATGAATGTAGACGAGGATGAAGAGATGCTATACGCAACTTGGATTCATTAGTTGTGGATGTAGTTCGATTTTTTAAAATTCCTGTTGCATTTTTTTTATTTTGACTGGCAGCACCGTCCTTAACCAGTCGACGAACTTTTAGTCTTGGTGTAAATTCTTCCACTGGACTAGGATTGCTATGGTTTTTAGAATTCATTGCTTGATTAGTTTTATGCAATGAAGGAAGAGTCTTTCTAATTGCTTTAGCAGGATGTGATCTAACTCTTTGATTTTGTGAAAATGCTGTTGAACTCTGGTTTCTAGCAGCGACTGTCCTGCATGTTTTTCCCAAACTATGATCGATTTGTACGTTTTCTATGGAATTTTTGAAGAACACCTCAAATCTAGGATTATTAATTTGTCGTCTAAAAGCGTCCGTTTCGAATTTCGAATCTTGTTCGAATTGGCTATTTTTAAGTGCTGAAAGTTTACTGAAGTATTCACGCATGTTTTTCCAAGCTAAGTTGTCATGATTGTCATTTGCTAGAGATTTTGAACCACCTGACGTAGAAATTTTAAGTTTTGAATTCTTAATTGGTTTTGTTTTCCTCGACGACATAATAATTTGTAATTTAATGATGTTTTAATTGCACTTCGAAAATCGTGATTTTTTAGTTTAGCAGTATTATATAGTTTTTTATTAACGTTTGGTACTTCGATGCATTCCAATTAGTAGGATTATTAAGCGGCAATCGCTCCATAATTTAAAACTTTCTTTGATTTTTGTTCAAATATAAAAATTTTGTATGGAAAAATAAAAACAAAACTTTTGTCTTGACATTTAGATCCCTGTAGGGGGGGTCACATACAACGACAAGTTGATCAACATGTATCTAGTCGGCAGTATTTTGTAATGTGAACAGCAGTCGAACGACCGTCGATCGACTTGTTGTGTAGTTCAAATTTTTTAATATTTTGCTCGGTCGGTCGACCGTTGTAGTAAATGTGAACACTAGTCGAACGACCGATGATTTTAATTTTTCAGTTTTTTTTCTAGTTTTTATGTAAGAATTAAATAGCACGCGTTGAAATCGAAGTAAAACAACAAATAGAAACGCAAAAAATCAAAAATAGTGCGGTAATATTGGTGTAAAAAATTAAATACGCGTAATGTTTGCTCATTGAAATTTTGTTTTTAAATGAAGTCGGCGAAACGGTCGTAGAATGTGAACGCTAGCAAAACGACTCGGGTCGGTCGAAACGTCGTTGAATGTGAACCCCCCTTGTGACTATACAGAAATATTTAGCCAGTTCAGGTTTCTCAAGCTCACTGAGATCTCAGAGACCTCAGAAATCTCAGAAGTCCGAACGTAATTTCTCACTTTTGCTGTCAAAAAACTGAGACTGATATTTTTTGGATTCGCTTGCTCAATTATTTTTTGTCGCAGTTAATTAATTAATAAAAAAGAGATGGAAATTGGTTTTGACTTCTAGCGGAGAAAGTTTGTTCAGGTTTCTCCTTCTGCTCAGTGGAGCTGACGGAGCTTGCTCAGTGAGATCTCAGTGAGATCTTAGAAACGTGAACTGGCTAATTAAAGGAATCTGACGTTGAAAACCGGCATTTAAGAAACTCGAAATTCAGTCGAAAGCCATAAAGCCGAAAAAATAAACTCCTGTGTCAAGAATTTAAAAAAATTTTAAAAATTACCATAATTCTAATTTTTTCCTAAAAATTTATTTGTTTTTTTTTTTTTTTTTCAGAATTGTATCTGCTGTCCAGGCGGCGTTTTCATGTCTAGCTGGCTTCATTGTTTGCAAATCAACTTGCAGTAAATCTTTTGTATATGCATCTCATTTTTTTATGGAAGCATACGCCTGGTTTGGCACAGCCTACTTCATGTACGACATCTGGTCCATGTACAAGGTTCACACTCAAAAAATCTCCGATAAACTAAAGCTTATGAAACTAACATCGAATCCGGCATTTACACCATCGCCAACACTTAATCATACGACAAATGGTCTCTATGATAAGCATATTGCAGCTAATGCAAAGAAATCATTTGCTTCCTCATCCACTTCCACAACTTCCTCACCAACAGCAAGTCCAATTGATGAAACATCACCGTTATTTCATAAGCGTCATCATGAGGATGAAATTTACGATTATGATGGTGAACCAATTCAAATTCCAGAAGGTGGTAATTGGGATTTTCTTAAGTACGTGATCACACATCCAGTGATGATGATACATCATGTCTTTATTGGAACGTTTGGACTCCTGGTTGTAACGGTATGTATACATAATATCGATTTTTTACTTGCGATATATATATGTAGGTACTATATGGCAAGTTTTGGATTCGTAAAAAAAATTGAACTTGAGATAACAATCAAACTTGACTTTACGATTATAGGGAAGATGAAAAAAGTGGGTCCGTCTGTCTGTCTGTCTGCCTACAGCCTAAACCCATGGGCTGATTTTAATTAAACTTGGTATAAAGTGTTTTCGGGACATAACCCCGACACGTTTTTTTCTTTTTATTTTTAGGACCAAAAATAACGGTACCTGCCATATAATTTTTTTTAGCATTTTTGGAAAATCTTATCTTTTTCTTAAAAATGGCTCGACAGATTTTTCTAAAAAAAAAAAAGCCAATAAATTTTATTAGGTATATGCTACATTTTTGTAAAAATTAAATTTCCAAAAAATGGTTTTAAATGTTACCTCCCATAGAACCATTTTTTTTAATTTTCGTTTTTCTAGAAATGGAATAAACTGATATTGATATTTTTTTTTTCTGAAAAATTTAAATAGTATTGTATACCAAAATTTTCAAAAAGTTTTTTTTTTTTATTTTTAAAAAAAGTTTCAAATTTTTCGAAAACGACTTTGTTGATTTTTATGAAACTTGGTAACAAGCGGTTTTTTAACATTATCTAAAATATTTTGAACAAAAATTTTTCTTATAGTCAAAATTAACGGTACCTTTCATATAAATGTTAAAAAAACCGTTACAGAAAATATAAATTTTCTCGAAAACGACTCCTACGATTTTGATTAAAATTGTTGTGAATACTAATATTAGTATAGTCTACGATCTGCTAAAGACAAAATTTACAGTTAGCCATTATTAACGGTACCTCTCATAGAACCATTTTCTTTATCTTGGACTATCTTATTATGTGTCAAACCGATTTAAATTAAATTTTTTATACAAAATCTCCTCAAAAGTTGAAATCACACTGCATATCAAATCTTTCAAAAAAAACTAATTTTGGATTTTTAAAAAAAATTTAAATTTTTTTTTGAAAATTCGATATTTCCAAAACGGGTAGATGATTTTTTTCGAAATTGTATTTTTAAGTCCATATAAATAAATACTAAGAAAATTGTGTACCAATTTTTTCTCTTAAAAATGTTTACAAAATTTTGTATATAAAAAATTAATTTAAAAAAGACCGCTCCTACGATTTTACTTTGTTTTTCTCCAAAACTATGTTAATTTAAAGAAATGAGATGGTGTACATTTTTTAGCTCTCAAAACAATTTAAGAAGACTTTTTTAATAAATTTATTTCGAATTATGTTGATTTTTAACAATTTTTCAATTTAAGCTCTTAGTTACATGTACAATACTAGTTTAAACTTCAGGCTCCCATAAAAAAATTATGTACTTTTATCACACAATCTTTAAAATCCGAAGAAACTTTTACTACAAGAGCAAGTTTGTGTGATCAAGTCGCGCGTTTTATTTTTCTTGTAACCCAAAAGCCAGAGTAATTGGTTTTGTGGAAAAATTTAACATTTAATTTAATGTCTATATATTTTAAAATTTAATATGTGTTTTCAAATGAAAATTCATTTTTTATGAAGAGCAAACATTTATGTAAATACAGTATTCTTCGTTTAATTGCACCTCGGTTAATTGATTTGTCCGCTTAATTTGCCGAAAAAAAACGTTCGAAAATTTTGTGTATACCTAAATTGAACAGCTTTTTTACGGTTAATTGAACCACCCGGATAATTGATCGAAAAATCTGACAAAATGGTCAGTGCAATTAAGCGGTGAATACTGTAACGGGCAAATTTGACTGTATGCTTTATTATAGCCCACTGGTTTTGTGTGCTGTGCCTACTGTGAAACGCTGAAAAATGGAACAAAACTTTTTCAGAAATCTGAAATTTCAGATGTAGATTGAACGCACGGCATTACAGAACGTAGGCACTGATTAAATTACATCTCTCTCATCTTAAAACATCTGCAGATCATCCAATGCATTATCGAAACTTTTTGTTTTGTATTTTTTGTTAGTACTCTTAGGGCCAGTTTTACAAATATTTGATCCGTGGTTCAGGAATTTTAACTCACCAATTTCGGCGGATTAACTGTGGTTCAACGATGGTTAAGGCATGTAATTGGCTTTTAGTGCATATTAGAACCTTGAACCATCGTTGAACCTCAGTTAACCCGCCGAAATCGGCGAGTTAAAATTCCTGAACCACGGATCAAAATTTAAACCACGATTGTACAACTGGCACTTAGGGGCAGTTGTACAAACGTGGTTCAATATTTAATCCGTAGTTCAGGAAATTTAATTAACTGAGGTTCAACGATGGTGGTTCAAGGTTCAATATGTGATAATAGCTAAGTACATGCCTGAGCCTGAACCATGGCTTAACCTCAATTAATCCGTCAAAATCGTTAAATTAAAAATCCTGAACCTGTTTTCAAATTAAATTGCACGGAATTTTGCAGAATAACGCATAGCATAACATTATTTGTCACTAATTAAGCTTAAGCATCAGTTCAATCGACTCCGTTATCCCCTTTATATTTCTTTTGTAATTTTCTATTTCTTTAATACAAAAGGAAAAGGAAAAGAAAAAGAAACAAATCAATTTAGGTGAATGAAGTTTTCACTTTCGTTGAAATGGTATTCAAAAAGTGTGCCAACTGAGTGATGGCACTAACCTTTGAGGAGTGCCATCGTGATGCAATATGTTTTATGATTTGTATATTTTTTCATTCATTTAGTTTTCCCATCGAGTTCTCTTTTTGCCGGTAATGTTTGTGCTGATTGGTGTGCTAAATAGGCGGTTGTTTGTTTTGATGCAACATCGGCACAAAAAAAAAATATTACATAGTTTAAATGCTATAATTGTCGAGGTTTTGTTTTTAAAAGTTTAAAAAAGGCATTGCATTGGTAGATACTTTGAGGAAAATTTGTAGACTTACATTATTTTTGGAGTATAAATTCGTAGGTATTTGTATTTATTCTGAAACACTTTTAATGTAACTATGTACGTATTATGGTGGCGCTTATTTTAGCAATGTTCGAATTTCTTTCGCCCCCCCCCCCTCCCTTACAGTGATGAAGCTGACTTAAAAATATTCTGTGCAAAAATTCATTGAAATCGGTTAACGTTAACACGTGCCACCGAGCACTTGAAATTTTCCATACAAATTACAAGTAGATTTTTAGTATTTTACTAAAAAATTCCACAAAATTGTAATTCTTGATGCATAAAAAGAAACTTGGTAAACATCTTAAAAACATGGTAAAGTATTTATAAAAATGTAAAAATGGCGATCTTGAAAAGCTATAACTTCAGCCTATAAAACTTGATGGTAGCTCCCTCAAATTGTTGTTGTTTCCATTCAAATCATCAATATTAATATGATGGTGCGAAAGCTTTGCATCATACACAAAAACCCTTCTTGTAAAATAACGAAAAACAAGCATTTTTTACAATAGGAATGGTGTTTATCTGCGTCAGGTCATTTTTTAAATATTGAAATAAAATGCAAAAAAAAAATATTTATAAATAAAATTTTATTTTAAAACCAAGTCTTTTCAATTAACAGTTTACAAAAAAAATACATCAAACTCAACATTTTGAAGAATACAAAATTGTGAAAAAAGATACAAAATTTACTGCTGTTGATTAAATTCACAGACGACTGGACTGTACATAAGTTCAAGTTTAAAAGTAATTATTTTCAAAACCTTGTCATTAAATAACTGATGGACTTAAAATTCTGAAGTTCAAAACTTTATTGTAAATATTGTCGTTATTTTTAAATATTTTTTTTTTTTTTTATTTGAATTCATTTTTAGAAAATTGTATCTCCCATAGAATTCTTCCACCAGGTCAAGTTTTTTAGATAGTTTCGTTTTAAAAGGAAAAAACAAATATTACTACCTATTTATTTACTATTTCTAACAATTGTTTTATTATGTACTTTTATACGGTAGTAGCAGTGACATGATGGTTTAGTTCGATAAACTGTCATTCCGGAGGTCTAGGTTCAATCCCCAGCCTCGTCCGACTAATATTTATAAAAAATAAATCCGCTACTGCCTCTTGCGAGGAATTGACAAAATCTCCAAAAGTAGTAGAGAAAAGTGCTTTAGGTCCCCTTCATTCCTGCAAACACGCACACAGGAATGGTTGAGAGTTGTAAGTCACTAAGCTGCCTTAGTTCTTCATGAGCTGTTGTGCCATCAAATTTATTTATTTTTATCTGTTTTTATAAAATAAACAAACTTCCTTGGCAGGACCGTTCACGCGAAATATGAGAAAAAAAATATTTATCGTTTTTCTGAAAACCATTGCTCCAACGAAAAAAATGGTAGAGTGTTGCTAAAAACAATCAGCAGAGACAAGATTCATCTGGATAAAAATTAACAAGTAACTGAACGAGCCTTTTTAGAGAATCTGATGAGAACGCCAACGAGAAAATTTAGAACTAAATATACCAAACAAACAGATCGAGAAAAAAGTTCGAGAAACATTCAAATGAAAAGAAGCAACGGAAAAGAACAAACTTATACTACGTTTTCACTGCAAGTTAATCTCGTTTAGATTTCATAAATCCCAAATAGTGTTTTCACCAGAAAAAAAGTTTAAAAAATAGATTTATTTTGACAGAACCTTTCAAAATGCAGATGGTGGGTCATTTTTCTTATGAAGTGGAAGTGAGATGGCAAGTTTGCTTTAGCAGCTTGTATTGCGCTGAATAGGGGAATAGGTCTGTTCGAATTTTACCTATGAAGATTTAAATGAGATTTATTTTAAATCTTGATTTGAGGAGATTAAAATTTGTATGGTAAATCACGGGATTTGTGAGGAGATTTGTGGTAAATCTACCTAAATCTCGGTTTAGTGGTCGGTGAAAACGTAGTATTAATTTTTTAGTTTTTCTGGTGGCGTCAATTTTTTTGTGGCGTCTTAGTAGATAACTTTTTGTAAAGTAATAAGAAAAATATAATTATTGTAAAACTAAATAAATTAGACAAGACTACTTAAAAAAAAGTTTTCATATTCTTATTCCAACAGTAGAGTCTTAAAATTTTTCCAAAATAAAAAAAAAAACTAATATTTTGAGCTTTGCCATGTTTTCTGTGCTATATTTCTGTAATGTGAATTTGTGGGGAAAACTTTGAAACGCCGTTTTATTCAAATAGTTTTCTATATTGCATATACGAATTTTAATGAATTTTAATCATTAGAGTTTTTTTCAATAAAATAAAAAAAACAAACCTTTTATGAGAACTACCTGTTCTATAGATAAAGTATAAAACAAAAATTCTTTTGTCTCCCGTTAGTATGAACGTCAAACCTTAGTCGCACATGCCGTAATGGTAAGTGCGTTAGACACCAACAACGCAGGGATCTCTGGCGATTAAATCTTAGCTTGTCATAAAAAAAATACTACTTTCGTAGCTACTTTCTCTTTCCATTGAAAAAAGTCCTTTCGGATTCTTTGTAAATTTGTTAGTTCCCTTCATTAATACCAACTAAAAGCACTTACAGAAATTGTTCTTTTTCCCGCCCCTGCGCTTCCCTTCCATTTTACACCCTTTTCGGTTCAGCTTAAAATTCTCAACATTTCTCTGTAGTCCATCTCCGAAAAAAAGATAACTTAAAAGATTCCAAAACTCATTCACTTTTTACTTATACTTTGCTGCCTTCTTTATTTTTGGGCAAACAAAGTTTGACCTTGAGATAAGAAGTTTCTCGAAATCCAAGGTCAACATTTTTTCCTTTCGACACTTTTACTTTCTGACTGGTTAGAATCAAAATAAGACGATTTTAAAAAGAGTGATGAAATGGGAGGGGGTAGAAAATTAGAAATAATCTCATTTGTTGTTTGAATGCTTGTCCTCCATAGCCAATGATTTACCTTTAAAAACGTCTCAAAATTAGAAATAAAATTTTTTAGTGATCTTGTTTATTGTTTCATAAAAATTTCACAATTTTGGAGTGAAATACGAGCTTCCCAGCATTATCAGATAAAACTTTCGAAACATTATATCCGAATCCGTAATATGCAAGGAATTTTTTAAATTGTTAAATTTAGGACAGAACAAAGCTTGGTTTTTAAATTAATTATAATCTAAAAATTTTGTTTCTATTTTACAGTATATTCGTGGAGGTGGTCACTGCATTTATAGCTATATGTTCATGATGGAGTTCTCTACACCCTTTGTTTCATTGCGCAGCATTCTTAGTACATTAGGAATGAAGAATTCACGAGCATACATTGCCAATGGCCTAGTTATGCTTGGTTCATTTTTCCTATGTCGAATTGTTATGTGGCCATATGTATTTTACAAGTACAGCGAAGTGATTAATAGTTCATTTATTGATGTAAGAATCAACCTTGATGATATAAATAATTAAAGAATTGAAGAGAAATATATGACGTGTTCTAATTTATTTACAGTCAATTGCAACATTACCCCGTGGCTGCATCATCAGTGTATTAATTCTCTTCCTTCCACAAGTCTATTGGTTTTTCCTTATGTTAAAAGGAGCATTAAAGGTAAAGAATAATTTCATTATTATAAATAGAATTTTTATATTAAATAAATTTTTCTCATTGTTGCAGGTCTTTTTACCTTCGAAAAGCAAATCTTTTCCTATAAAAAAACACAAAGAATCTAAGAACAATAATCTATCACCAATGACAGACGATTCTCAAAAATTATTGTCACCACCGCCGCCGCTTTTAAAAAATGGTAATCTATCAAAAATATACACCACCAAATCTACCACCGGAATTGACCTTACATCAACTACAAATGGTAAAAATTAGTGATTGTTCCACACAATTGTCGTTAAATAATTTTTTAGTATTTTTTTTTTTTTTTTTTTTAATTTTCTTGTTCTAAAAATCTTAATTTAATTATTTAATTCTTATTTTTGCTTAGTTTTATACATAAATAATTTAAAAAAAAAAAAACAAAACAAATGAAATTAAATTATCACATAAAAAATCATGAAAATAAGCATAGATAAAAAATAACTTTAAAAAAGACAACAACTACTGAATGTAATGAATGTAATAATTTATAATATAATGATTGTATTTATAATTTTACAAAAATATGCATTAAACACAAAAAATTGTGAGGGTTATAATAGAAAGTTGAGTGAAAATAGATTAAACGCATAAGATTAAAATTAAACAAAAAATCCAGGAGTTAACTATACCAAAACCATTGCACATACACAAAATTCCACGACAAAGATTGTGTGGACTAAAGGCCGTTATAAGTTTTAATACAACAGGTCCAATTAAATAGTGCTAAGCCTTCTACTTGGCTGATGTACTTCAGTAGTATATCGAGCCCTTTTCGCCTAATTATCGTAAGCGACAAAAAAGATAGTATCGTAAGCAAGTGACAATTTATTTTTTGTTTGCTCAGCAACGAAATCAATTAGTCCGAACTTCGGCATTCAATATTATTAGCAATACTGCTACTGACAGCTGACAAAAAGGTCCGATTGCTTTTTATGCACAGGAAAAAATTAAATAATTAGCCTTATGTAAAATATGCATTTGTCGTTTACAAAAACTTTGGCGGAAAGGGGTCGATATGTATTACAAAAAAAAAAAAAACATTCGTTAGATCGATCGAACTGGTTTCCTTAAATAAGCTCCATTTGCTTAGTTCTTAGGATTTTAGTTTTGGCTACGCAAAACATATTTCAGACTCTGGTTACGAAGTGTAATCTAACTCTAAATAAAGTGTGACTACAAAAAGACAGAAGAACCAGAAAAACAAACTGAAATACATACATATGTAGTTAAAATATCAAAATGATGAGGTTCATCTTTTTGATTTTTTTTTTGTAATTGTTTGTTAGATTATTGAGTAAAAACGTGTTCTTTGATATAAACAAATTTAAATTAATTATTATTAATATTCTGATTGAATAGAAAATGCAAATTAAAATAACACAGGCAACAGTAAAACGGTATTTAAAAAAACAATTTTAAGTAGTCTGACCCTGTTTGACTTATTACTACAGAGATTCCAGACCAAAAATGTAAACAAGCGAATAAAAGACAACATCCTACTAAATTTTTTTCTTGAAAAAAAACTGAATTCTTCATTTTATTTTCGCATTCGGGGCGTAAAAATCTGTAGGAAAGTTACTTCCGGTATAGAATAGCATCCCAAAATTAGGAATTGTTGTCTATTAAAAGCTATGTGAAAGCACAATGAGTCTAATAACTCAATAAAAAACATCAATACTTATAAACGGGAATTCCAGTTTCACTTTTGGGAAACATTCACTCCATGCTTTCTTAACATAAGTTTTTAGAAACTGTTTTAAAATGCCTGCTGAATAATTGTTAGTGGTGGGCAGAGTTTATGCAATTGCATCACCACCACACTTGAAGTTAGGTATATACATAATGTATTTCATACCTTCTTTAAAAAAAAATTTAATTTCTTCTGGATTTATCCTCTATAAGCTTTTTATCTTCTCACTATTATTTGAACAAGTTAAGTTAATTAAGTTAACTAGACTGAAGGATTGGTAAAAATTAAACTTACTGAATCCATTCCATGCCGTTCTGTAAGAAAACTGGCACACACAACAAATTTAATTTTTCAACAGAGCTAAAGAAGAGTAATTTTATATTAATCTGTTAAAATTTCGAAACCATACTACTCGTATTCTAGCGAATAGTTTTTTTTTTTTTTTTTTTTTTACAAAACTATGTTGTTTACTCAAAAATTCCACTTGTGAAGTTGTGAGTGTTTTACTCCGATCTTACTATCTATATATAAATAGGCTTACATAAATTTTGTGGTACCATTTTCTCAAAAAGTATTTGACCGATTTCGATTAATTTTATATGGTTGGAAAGCCACAATTGCGGAGATGTGCAGAATTTACTGTAGATACGCATTTACACACTGTGGGTCATTTTTGTTTTTTTACTGTCGAACAATGTGCATATTTAAAAAAAATTAAAAAAAAAAATTATTTCCTTCAATATTTTCAAACAAATTGTTTGCGAAATTGAAAGTGTCGAATTTCGACACAGGACGATACTAGTATATTCTAACTGTTCAAACTTTCTATTGGACCCTAAAATTTTCACCAAAAAATTTCATTAAACAATACACATACACAAAATTATGGACAAAATAAAAAAAAACGCCTACAAATACCTGAAAAATAATTAAAAATGAGAAACAATTTATATTTAAAGCAGAAATCCTAAATCTACATTAAAAAAAACACCATTTGAAACAAAATAAAAAATTATTGGTAATATGTGTATGTATGTAAGCAAATAACGAGCTTAATTATGTTGATTCAAAAACAATCAAATTCACAAATTTAAATAAGAACTTTTGTATAAAAATTAAAAGTATTTTTAATGCCTAATTCCATGAATATATTAAAATCAAAGAAAGAATGAAAGATAGGTCGTTTTTTGGAAAACAAATGTTGTTTGTTTTAAACTGTTTACTTTTCAATTTAACAACTTAAGGCTTTGCATATGCATAATGTGCATATTGAACTTTTCCTGAAGTTTATTCTTCAGATCGCATATTACAGTGAAAGCTCCCTTAGCCGGACAGCGACCGACGGTCGTAACACTTTTGTCCGTCCAAGGGAAAAAATAAAAAATAGTTATATGAGGGAATAGTAGTAGCCCGGAGCGTAATGGATAGTGTGTTGGACTGTCTTGCCAAAGCTCTGGGGTTCAATACCAGCCGCTTCCAACTTTAGAGCTACTACCTCTTGCGAGGAAGTGACAAATCCTCCAAGAGTATCTCTTGCCATAGAAAAGCGCCGCTCACCTTAGCCGTTCGAATTCGGCAGACACGCACACAGGAATGCTTGAGAGTTGTAAGTCACTAGGCCCTAGTTCTTCATGAGCTGTTGTGCCATTAAATTGATTTTTATTTTTTATATGAGGGAATTTATAGTATATAGTGGAATCAAGAAAAAATTTGCACCTATAGGCCATGAATGAAATTCATTCAAACTAAAAATGAACATGAAGACACAAAAAACAAGATACAAAAACAGACTACAGCCGCAGAAATAAAATCCGTTATGCATTTGATCACAGACAATGATTTGGTGACATCGCATCTATTGTCGCTGTGAACCAGGGGGAACGTTTTTAATGCAAAAAAAAAATATGTTAAAGTAAATATTTCTGAAAATAAGGGTTGAAATTTACATACTAAAAAAACAGTTTTTGTCTACCTAAGGGAATTAAATTTAACAAATCACGGCGAATATTCTTGCCCGCGTCCGGGTAAAGGAATGTCCGCTTAAGGGATCAGAAATTGTATGAAATTTAGATCCAAGATCCACGGTCGTGAGAATTTGTTCGCCTAAGGGAATTGTCCGCTTAAGGGAAATGTCCGCAATAGAAGCTTTCACTGTATATTAGATTATAGAGCCTTAAGATACAGGATATGGCAAACTTTGAATAAAAATAATAAAAAAAACAATACAAAATTATTTCAATACAAATCTACACTACACAAGAAACATAAATTATTGAAAAAGCATTTTCCTAATTACAATCTATAAAATTCCACAATATTTTTAAGGATTTGCTCAGAGCAGATGCTGTTATCGGATTCCGATCGATTTTCAGTGCAGAGGTATTTTGATGCGGACAATACGGAGATATTAATTTGAAAATTTATAAATTTAAATTTTTGACGAAAATATATTCAAGGCACCGTATGTACAGTACATACATTTTTATTGATCTTGACATGGGTTTAGGTGGCGTCTTAGTGTGAACCTCAATCAATCAACAAGTAAATCCAGTCCGGACGGTCGGTGTTTAGCTAATTTTATACAATTTACACTTCAAGGTCGTTTTGTCCTTTCACTTGTTTTATACGTGTGATCATATCCATTATTTACTTCTTCACTAAAAAATCCACCGCCACCCAGCCTACGGTCGCGATGGATCAATTGTAGTTCGACATTGGATCTTATATATATGTATATATTTTTTTTTGAGGTGTGGAATCTCTGGATTCGTAAAAATAGAACCTTTAGCCATGAATTATGTCATTTTTTTTCTATTTTGAGTTTATATTAGATTCCTTGACTAGTTAAAAAAAAAATAAAAAAAAAAAATAGGGAAAATGATTTTTTTGGCATTATTCATACATTTCGTTCAAGCCCACTTTTCAGGAATACATTCTTCAGAAAAAAGAAAGGAAGATGGCATATCTCATAAATTTTCAAGTACCACTAGCACTTTTTATCTAGATTTCAAAAAAAATTGGAGACCACAGAAATTCCAATTTATAACAATTAAAGCGTGTGCCCGAAGTATGCTCACTGGTATAACAAAACTGCTATAAATTGCTGTGTCTAAAGTCTTAATTTAAAAAAAAATGCCAACATTACCTTGCATTTTCTCCAGATGAAGGATTTTTGAGTTGTAATATTATTCTTATTCATTTCTTGATTTTTTTTCTTAAGTTTTCAAAACTACCACTTAATTTAATCATAAAAAAGTTAAATATGAATATTCAATTTCTATTTATAATCTTTCACTTTAAAGTAATGAAACTGGAAATGTCAATAGAAATTCAAGCTTTTCAAAACCAAATATTCAACATAAAAACGCATTTTCCATAGAATTTTGTGAAACAAAAAAAAAATAAATAAATAAATAAATATAAACACATAACTAAAACCATAGTAAGTAATTGTTGCTGTGATAATAATTCACCAGAATCTATTGCATTATTATAATAATATTAAATAGCTCTAATAAGCGTAACAAAAAAAATTAAATACATAAATCGGTGTCATATAAAATAAAACAATACAAAACCAACAAATATTAACTCTCACTTAAAACAAAAAAAAGAGTTATTTTTTTTTAATGAAATGACTGCTTCTTTTTACATAAATTGTACACAAATTTATTAACATAATTATTTTATTCCCAAGAGTTTATATTTTTCATTAATTAATAAAAAAAGAATCTTATATGTATTAACAATATGCTTTTTGTTTGTTAAAAGAAAGACTTAAAAAAAAAACTGTGGGTAATTTGTACCTTAATCGAAAAACAATTCAAAATATATAATTAATTATATACATAAACTTTATGCTGAGTGTTAAGTGTTAATAAAAAATTAGAGACAAAAAAAAAAAAAAACTGTTTGATAGAAAGTCTAACTTTATTCCAATGTTTCTCATAAAACAAAATTATTATATATGTATGTTACTGTTTGTTGTAATTTAACTAAAAAGATACATTTGCATAAAAAAGAATATATGTATGTATTAAAATTGATAAAGTAAAGACAGAGAGTCTCAGAATTTGTAGAAAAATAATAATTAATAAGATTAGGTTTAAAATTCTCCAATCTATCAATTATGATGAAAATCGAAAGACTAGGTACACACTTGATAGGAACGTCTTTAAATTCACCTGGAATAGTAATCGCTAAAGAATTAGTCAGTAGCATTGAAGTGAAAGTTTGTGTTGTTGAAGTTTTTCTTATTAATGTGAAACAATCTAACGAGATCCATGATTGCTTCTTTAAACTCAACTAAAGATAGGGGTACATACATAATGAGAGACCTTTATTACGTTGTTTTGAAAAAAAAAATTGGTCCAGTTGATAATAAAATTAGTTACAACTTGAAGGCTTCTTTTCCCTTGGAAACGCATTGCCAAAAGAAAAGATTAAAGATTGTATAATATTATGTTAAAAAATAGACGTCTCATATGCACATATGTATATACATTATGTATATGTCAGAATCAAAACTTTAAGACGGCAACTGAGCGAAAAAAACGTTCACAACGTATTGTTGTATTTCACTAACGGGCAAAATGCGTAGCGGCATTTGCCGATTCGACTGTTTGGAATTACGACCAAAATGTGTTATAGTATTGACAAAAAACTTCTCAATAAATCATTGAATAGGTATATTAAGATTGTTTTGATTTGCCAAATGAAATTTGACCTCAATGAAAAATAAGAGCTCAAACAAAAAATGGCCCTAAAAAATTATATGTAAAGCAACAAAATTTCATTAAATTAATTTTGGGGTTAAATTTCATTATGAAAAATGAACACAAAAAAGGGCTACATGAAATTTGGCCCCAATGAAAAATTACCCCAAACAAATAATGAAAAATAGCCCCAAAGCTGTAGCTTTTTTTCATAATGAAAAATGACCCCATTTTCAAAATGGAAAAATAACCTCAAACTTAATGAAAAGCTTAAACCAAAAGCGAAAAATGGGCCCAAAAATATATATACATAGAATAACAACAACAGATAAATGAAATTAAATCCCAAAATAAAAAATGAAAAGAGGGCCCAAAAAAAATGAAAAATTACCCCGATTCACAAAATTTAATCAATTTTTTGTTGTTGTTGTTGCTTTTCATATAAATTTTTCGGGCCTTTTTTCATTTTTTGTTTGGGGCAATTTTTAATTCGGGCCAAATTTCATGTAGCCCAAAAAAGACCCAAAAACTTGGGCCATTTTTCATAAAACAAATGGAAATATCGCCCCAACAAAAATTAACAAAAAGCCCCAAATCTAATTTTGAAAATCTGATTAAATATTGTTTTTTTTTTTTTTTTTTTTCAAATTTAAAAGCATCGTTCTATGCATTATCGTACACAAAAATACGGTGAAAGTTGCTGGCAACTCAGTTTTTTGTGTAAATGCGAGCCTTGCACTAGCCAGTTGCGCAGTTACATTGACTATTAGGCCTTCTGCACACGAATCGTCGTGTCATAGACGCGTACAAGATTTGTTATATAGCGACGATTCAGCTACGGCTAGTCTTTTCATATTTTCAATCAATTTCAACATTTTGGTATGTATCCGACGTTATACTTCAAGCCGTATACGCCTGGCGACTGACATTGTTGTACGCCCGGCGATTTGCAGCTTTCGTGCTGCGACGAAAACAAGCAGATGTCTATTGAAACAAACGTGAGATACACACAAGCTCCGCACAAGCCGCAAACATTCGTTGTACGCGTCTATGACGAGACATTTCGTGTGCAGAAGGCCTTAAGTCTGTATTGTGCAATTATTGTGGTATGATATATTTTCAAGCAATATTCTTTTTTTGGTACACACAGTGGTGCATAAGTAATCTGAACAAAATAAACAAAAACTTATTCAATGATTAAAACATAACGTTACCCTGGTATTTTTGTAAGGCACGCATAAAATAATATCGTAACTCCATGGAGTAAAAGAGGTAGAAGTAGTCGTTATTTTTTGCCCAGTGACCGTTATCGAAGCTTAAGTTTGACAAATACGTACAAAATATATTAAATATGTTGGTATATTGGAAGCAGGGTCCTCGCAGAAGGCAGCTTAACAATTTAATTGTTTGAAAATTGTTCCCGTATGAGGTTTAGTTAGTAGAAAATGTTAAAAAAATAATAATAAAGTCTATCCAAAATAAAATTAACATTTATAAAAAAAAAAAAATTGAACAAATTATTATGAATAAATGTGTATGAATTATTATTTGTAAAGTATTTGAACACACACTTTACAATGTTAAATAAACAAAAACAAAAATAGATTATAGTGCGAATAAGAATGTTTGTGCGTGGCGTTGTTAGGAAAATTAAATACATAATAATTATTATTGCAAAAAAAATGTTGTTTTACTCCTTCTTCTTAAAAATTGTTGCCTTAAGACAGAGATAAAGGTGGAGATTAAGTTAAATCGATTAAATCAAAGTTTTTATTCATGGTAAGTATTTATACACCGTAAGTAGATCTTACTTTTGTTATGGGGTACAATTTATTTATTTATTTCACCTACGAGCTTCAAGCTCAACAGATAACAATAATTAAAGATAAGCTTATTTAAAAATAAAAACAATATAGAAAATTAAGATCTTAAAAATAAGTAATACAACCTATTTTTTAAAATACTTTGCGGAGTAAATAAATTTGATATTACGAGTAATATCCAATTACAACTTTTGCGATAGTGCTTAAGGTAGAAATGGAGGCCCGAGTAAGACCTAATTCGTTAACCCAATTAGTGCTAAAGCGCGCCTTTTTGATAATGCTAAAAGAAAAAATATTTTCCTAGACACTACTGCTGTGAACAAAACTGTCAGTCATATCATAATCGATAATGCTTACGTTTTAAGCTAGCTGTAAGGTACTGGCAAAACGATGGCAAAGGAAGGTAACCAAATAAAAAATGTGTCAAAAAAATCATGAAAACTATCCACATTACAAATATGGGGGTTCCAGATGTTTTAAGTGTCGCCACACCCAACCAGACGACCCCTAAAAGATCACTTAAATTATTAAAAAAGAAACTGAATAAATAAGTTTGAAACCAAATCAATCAAGTTTAAAATTTTCTTTAAGAAAATAAATTAAAACAGAAAAATGATACAGTGATTGCCAAATTATCAGCATTCGACTCTGGGAATGGGAACCCGATTAACTGACTGACTAACAATAGGTTTGAAATTTCAAATTTAAAAAAAAAAATTATTCTAAGGCAAGGCGCTCACTGAAGTGTTGACGAAGTGGAGTCACGGTTGCCACTTGAAAATAAAGTTTGTGTCCAAAATTAAAAATAAAAATGACCAACTGTAGCTAAAAATGGCCAAAATAATTTGAGTCCGAAATATTTGAACCTCTAAACACAGAAAACAATGAATTCATCACATTTAAACATATTCTTCATATTACATAGATGACATATTATTTTTGTATGTATTAAGTCTAGTTTATACATCAAAGCGAAGTGAAATTCAAACCGAAATGAAATATGTATCAATAAATCTCGCGTCTAAAGGTGTACAAAGAAAAATTAATTTAGTTTTATATTTGGTTTAGATAAGCCCGTTGAATTATATTTATTTCGAAAGAAATTTCTTCCCCTTTTCGCTTAAATAATTGCATTTAATTTTATTGTATTTTTCACGCCTGGGAAAAAAGCAATTTTTTTGTATGAAAACTTCGCTTCGCTTCGATCTATAAACGAGGCTTTAATAAAATTCATTCACAAAGTAGGTACCTAATGAACTTAATTAAATTAGACTAACACAAATAAATAAATAATAAATAAATAATTTCTCAGAGCATTTTAAAATGAGATCAAAGTAGAACTTAATAAAAACAAATATATTGTCATAAAATCAATATTTAAAAAAAATGACCAAATGGAATAAAAAATGACCATGCGACCAAGTGAAAAAATAATGACCAAATTTGGTCACAAATGACCAAAGTGGCAACCGTGAGTGGAGTGGGAAAGGAGTAGCGAGGGGCAGTGGAGTGGTGAACCAGTGGCTTGGCGACGAAGTGATATGAATGTGATTTAACGCACACTGAGGTGGCAAACTACATTCATCAGCTCTCGGCCGGTCTATAACCGCCATATTATTCACTCGATACATTCAGATTTAAAATTAAATCCAGATGAATTTACATTGAATTTGTATGATTTTCGTCTAGATTTAAGTTTTAATCTGGATGTATTGAGTGAATAATATGGCCGTAAGTCAATAATCACAAGCATACTCGTATAAAATAGAAAAATCCACTTCGTCACTATACTCAGTTGCCACTTGAAAATTAAACATGTTCGAGATATGTAACAGCAGACTGATACCACACCACCTGCAAAATATGCCATCGCCAATCCACTTCATTTAATTACATACATAGGTCTTACCAATTCCACCTGCTACTTATTCACCACGCCACTACCACTCCACTTCGTCATTTGCAATTTGCAGTACCAATAATTTACGGTGTGGATTCACAACCCACTAAAATTATAAGAATGGCTCATCAGTTTAAAAAGTCTATTTCGGATTTTATTCATTTTTTTTTCAAAAGTTTTAAATTTCAGGGTGTCCCATTAAAATGGTAAAAAACTGAATATGGTGGGTTATAGGCCAGATCACAACCTCTCAGAATCTTGAAACTTTTTTTCTAACCGAATCATAAGGGTTTCTGATTAGCCGCTGTTTTTTGAAATTTTTGCTCAATAATTATTGAATTTTGGTTATATCTCCAAATAATAAATTTGCTGTCAGTTCCCGGTCTGATATTTTCGTAGAAATCATGACTAGGACTTATGTACATAGGTATCTATTTAAATAAATTTGATTTGTCAATTTTCTTGTCTTAAACCACACAACCATACCTCATTACAAATGAGAAAACGATTATAAAAACAAAAGACTTTAACCAACGGTTTCCAAAGACAGTTTAATTATTTAAACAAGCTAACATTTAACGGATTTCATAAATATGTACTTATGTACGTCATTTCTTTCTGGTTCCACCATATTTTATTTTTCAACGCTACAAAACAAACCAACAACTACAATCCTACAAAAATTGTAAGCAGAACATCAACTTTTGCTATGTTCTTTTTTGCTCTGCCTTGGCAGTATCTAGTCGTTTCTGCAGCTCGTGTGAAAGAGATATCAACACAGTTGTATTTATTTTTCATCTTTCGAAAAGGTAGTACTTTTTCTCTTTTTCTACAGCACAAAAAAGTTAATTGCTTGTTTTTTTCTTTTTGTTCAGAAAAGCTTCCATTTCTTTCGCACTCATTTGCCGAAACCAGCTGTTTGCAAATTTAATAAAAAGAGAACGAAGAAGAAGCAAAAAAGAGCATCTTCAAACGTAAAAATGGAGAAAAAAAACTCACATTGAAGAGAAATAAAAAAGTGAGCACAAAATAAAAGAGGGGAACAAATATTTTAGAAGCAAATAAATGAAAGATTTTTTCTAAAGGTTTTTTCTCGTTCTCACTTTGTCCATTGCTTTTGGCTCGGTTACTTGTGTGTTCTTCGCGCACGGCTGTTAAAAAATAAAAACGTGATTGCAAAGAAATACCACACATCGAATATTTATTTAATTTCGATAATAACCATCCGTGAATTCTTTTCAATTTCGATTTCGATAATAAAACACCTCGCCTTTTGAATGAATCACGTTTTATCATAATCGAAGCATGCGGTGCAATTAAAACAGGAAAAAGTGTAACAAAAAATCATTTTGCATAAATAATTTTCCCGATCCGACATCGACGAAGTATACGCCGTAGAAAAGAAAGGAAAAATTGTAAAGTTTCGTCGGAATTTCGCTGCAAAAAGTTTTTTTTTTTCTTTAATTTGTGCAGAGAGGAACTACAGTTAATTTAATTGGATTATTTTATATAATTTATTGGATTTATCGTCAAAACACAAGAAAAATGGTAAATGAAAAACAATTTTTAATTTTGTTCTCATTTTGGGGTATTTTTTCTTCTTGCTCGCTGTCATTCCTTGTTTTTTTTTTTTTTTTACTGAAAACTTTTGTGTAACTTCTTTGTTTTTTCTTTGATAGGTTATGTTGTGCGTTTTGTGTGTTATAACTTAATTACTTGTATTTTATAGTCCTTATTTGTTTAAATAAAATGCCTATTTGTGTTATTTTGTTTTTCCAAGCATATAGGTTTAGAAATACAAAAAAAAAAACGTGAACTAAATTTCCCTTTTCACTGACATGTGATGGAAGGGGAAATTAAGGCAGGAAACAAAAAAAAATTTCCCACATCAACATTTGTGGTGATTTTAAAGTGGTATACAAAAATTATAAAAAAAAAGTAAACAAAACATCTTTTGAATTATGATTTCAGAATAATTTATTATGATTTTTGAATTTATTAAACAAAGTGCATACATACATACATACATCCATACATAGGTACCCTACAATGTTATGACTTTTGTTTGTTGGTAGGTACATCTGTGGATTTGGAAATACATAGCTAGGTACCTAGTAAACTTATCCATTGTTTTATGAAGTTGTATTTTACTCCCTAAATTAATCTCATTTTTATTGAATTTTTAATGTTTTTTTTACATACAACTACCTACGTTTATGGTAATGATTTCTAAAATCAGACTCAAATTATGTATGTAGATTGTAGGTACATCGATACCAATTTCGATACGATAAAATATTCTTATATACAGAACAGAACAGGACAGAACAGAACAACAACTGAATTTAACATTTCTCACAAATCTGTTCTAATCCTACGTTTCCACCGAGATTTAAGTAGATTTACATAAATCTTCTTCAAATCCCGAAAATTTACCTACCATACAAATTTATTTCCTAAATCTCGAAGATTTGAAACAAATCTTAAGTTGTTCTACCTCAAAAGCAAGTACAGAAAATCCTGCTCTAAACTGTTCCAAACAGACTCACTGAACAGCAAGTCAGAACAGTTTAGAACAGAAAATTTCTCACTGAACAGCAAAAACCTGTTCTTTTCTGTTCTAAACTCTTCCAAACTGTTCGGAACAGCCTCACTGAACACTCCTAATACCTACTCCACCATTTCTGTATTTACTATGCTCATATTTTATTGGTTTGACCAAATACCTTTGCATTCCAGTTAGGCCGATAACAATTTTAACCTTTTTTTAATCCTAGTTTGCTTTAAAATTGAAGTTGATCCTGACTCTTTTGAGTCACACTCCATCGAATATTACAACACGTGAATTCTTATGTGTCCTACAGACCATTTTCGTTTTTTGATGACTTAAAACCATATTATATTTTTGATTAGTGGAATCAAACTTGTCCTAATTTTATTTTATTTTTGAGATAAAGAATTGCTTTGTCTTAAATTAAAAATAAATTAGATGGCACATCAGCTCATGATGAACTAGGGCCTAGTGACTTACAACTCTCAACCATTTCTGCGTGCGTGTTTGCAGGAATGGAGGGACCTAGTTATTGCCGAATCTGAACGGCTAATGTGAGCGGCACTCTTGGAAGATTTGTCAATTCCTCGCAAGAGGCAGTAGCCGTTTTTATTTTATTATTATTAGTTGGACGAGGCTGGTGATCGAGTCTGGACCTCTGGCATGACAGTCCATCGCACTAACCATCATGACACAGCTACTAGAATTGCTTTGTCTTACACCACAGACTAATATTTTTCGATATTTTGTATGCTTATATAGAATAACTTGGTATGGTTGTAACCATATTAAAAATTTGCATAATTTGTTCTTGATGATGGGACAAAAAAATTATTTTTTGAAAACATTTCCAGTCGTATGGCCGTCTTCTATATGCATCTTTACCACTAAAAAATACTAAAATAAACAAGTTCTTTTTGATACCGTACAAAAAATCAGTAGGTAACCCCTGACTTCAAAATTTAAAACGCCTCTCTTGAACTTCAACATTTAAGTTTTTGGCCTTAAGGACAAATAAGAACTTTCGTCATCACTTTTTACAGTTTAGAGCACATACATTTTTATCAGCATCGAAAAAGTTGGGGACTTTCAATAAAATAACGTTATCTAAACAGAGTAGGAGTTATACGTAAAAATTACAACAATCTAAGTGAAACTTGTTGTATTAATAAATTTAGTAATCGCTAGTTGTTTGTAGTATTAGTGAATATTCATGAAACAGCATCAACACTTGATTATACAACTTGTACTGTGTACTTTTCTACTTCTTGATTATGATAAAAAAAAAATTGCACTAAGTAGGTACAAGCTACAATGCATTGTATGTACTTTATTTTATAGAAAATTTGCCCTAAATAAAATATTTTATATTTTATGCAAAGGTATTTCGTTTTTCGTTGATCATATCCTGAATTGACTCCAGCTGTTGAGGAATATTACCTCACTGCGTGTGGGTCAAAATAACTTGAAATACAAAAACAAGTAAAATATAGAATTGTACAAATAAACACGTATGTATGCTTGTATAAGTAGTCAACAGTTCATAAACTAATAATAGTCACTTAACAATTGAAACAAAAAAAAAAAAAACTAGGTATCTTTGGCATTCTCGCATCGTCATTATTATGAACAAAGTCTGCTTCAAAGAAATCCTAATGTAAATAATATTTTACTGATGGCTAAGGCTTAATTTAGTTATCAGTTATACTATACCGCCCATTATTTTATGTTAATTATATGTAGGACGTTAATTGTGATATCAAATCTTTTACGAATAAACACTTCACAAATCTATATTGAGTTACTTGTCATTTGCTGAGCGGTTATTATTGTTTATTTTACTATCTTCATTAATTTTTATTACTGGGTCTTTTTTTTTCAAGAGTCAGAGTCGTTTTTTTTAAATAATAATGTCAATTGTATAAGTTGATATAGAATACATTTTATTCATTCATTATCGATCTACCAAAAAATTACGAAATAAAATAAATGGCGCCTAAAATAACAAATCTTATTTTTAATTTAAAGAAGGGATCACATTTTCCAGCGAGACAAAAAATCACATAAGAGGTCTCTGTTTTTTTTTCGATGGAGATTTCTGAAATGAATAATTTTTAATATTAATTTGATCAGCAGTAGTGTCGTTATAGAATTTGCTGCATCTAAAACAAGAAGTTCTCGTTGGTGTTTTGAATTCACGCGAGGTCTTCATTCATTCAATAATACAAATCCTTCTCGCCTGTATAAACTAAGGGTTAGTGCAGCGAATAGAATAGTTGTGGAACTAAATGACCAATTTGATATGAAATTAGTTTTTGTTTTATTTTTGACAGTCCTCGAACAGAATAGGTGTATGCACCAGGTCAGCTGAAAAATATGGTTGAAGGATGTATTGAATCTCAGCATTTTTTGCCCGATTCTCAAGAAAGGGAACCTTCTGAATAAAGAGGCATAAGTCTCCTTAGCACCACGTACAAGAACTTTTCTGTCGTATTATTTGAACAACTGGAGTCGTTCGTCGAAAAGTCTTCCATCCACAAAATAGGTATACACCAACATTCAATACCTTTTCATCAATCTCAAGGAATTTTGTTTTTACGGGAACTTCTGCTTTCGAAGAATTGACAAATCTTCCAAAAGTATCTCCTGTCATGAAAAAGTGCTTCTCACCTTAGCCATTCGGATTCGGCAATAAACTGAAGGTTTACTTCATACCTGCAAAGTCACACAGTAAAGGTCGGGAATCGTAAGACACTAGGTTCCTTACGAGCTGTCGTGCCACCAAATTTATTTTAATTTCATTTTTACAAATCAATGCTATTGTCATTGCTATGCGCGTTTTTAAGGATTTGTTCATTTACTTTTGATTAAGAAAACATTGTTTTTTTTATTATTTTGACTTTTTTTTCTTCTTTTTTTTTCATTAATACTTTCTATTAGATTTATTTGTCCAAAATAACAAACACATATGTATATTGTACATGCATACTACCTCCATACCTTTTTGGGTATTATTTACATACTGAGAAAAAGCAACCAAAAATGACATAGATAAGTCACTTTAACTTATGAACACATAGATTCACATACTACATCTATTTTGGGGATAAATCGTTTGAATTTAATTTTCTCTATCCCTAGATCCCAATCGAAATCCGACCGAGCAGCCAAAGCCACCCTCTTACAATACCCAACTATATTTATGAAGGTACATAGGTAGATATAAGAAAACGCTGAATGTGTGTCCAAATTATTGCGTAAAGCCCACTTCACAAGTTCCCTTCAATAAAACCTCCACTAAAACTTGGGGCATGCGCATTATAAAGCTGGAATTCTCCCAAAAACAACCCCTGGATTTTTTTTTGATAGAAACAAGAAAAAATCTCCCTTTTGTAAAAGGCTAGAATTTAACTTACTAAAGAGAAAAAAATCCCTTGTTCTCGTGTTATGCGTAAAGGGACCTTTAAAAAAATGTAAAACATTTACCCTATATTTGAATTAATTCAAAACTCTCAGATTTTGGGTGTATGGAGAGGTTGGTTGAGGCGTGGGAGGAAAAAGCGAATGTTAGATTAAAATGAATGAAATAAGAAAAAAATAAACAAACATAAATGAAAATAAAAATGAAAACAAAACATCACCGGCTGGAGAGTGTCAACTGATTGTCAGTGTTTCGCCTCTTTTTTTTCCTTGTTTGTTGTTTTGCTTGCGCTATTCTTATTTTCTTCATTTTTTTTTTTTGTGGAGGTTAATGTTAAATATCGTCCTGGATTGAGGCATAAATCACTAGGTGTACTCAATCATCGTGATGAATCGTCTTTTCAGTTGAATTATGATGCGTGATAAGGACGAAAATTCTATTCAATTGAATAAGGTTTTGGGTGTGGCTGATTACGTCTGACTACTTATAAGATGTTGGAGAATTTCAGCGAAGACGGTGCTAATAATTGCAAGGACTTACATATATTTGTATGCCTTCTTATTGATTTTCAAACATCGTCTTCATAGCCATCGTCCTTATTCATTTTCACCTCTCGCTCTCTCGACGACCAAATTTAGCTGTTTCCCACCGTTTAATATAATTTAACAACGTCTGTCTATGTATGTTCGGGCCACTTTAAGTCGTCCTTCTGCTAAGCTGCCAGGACAAGCCTTTTCTGCTTCCCTTTCCAACACTCCCACCACACCAAACCACCCAATCATTTATTTATCCCAATCGAATGCACTTGTGCTCGACGAGGCTTGAATTTCCCATCACATTTATAGAGATATAACTTAAATATTATCCTTTGGGTGATTACCAACCTATATATGTATATGGTGAAGTGTTCTCTATTGCCGCAGCCGCCGATTGTAGCAATTTTGGGTTGCGAAATGGTAATTCAGGCCAACAGCATAACGGAACGAACGAACAAACCAACGCAACGGCCCCCTGAAGCCTGAACATATCAAGGAATAGAAGAACTTGAGGAGTGTAACGGTGTACGAACATCAGCGAGCTACAGCTACAGAGTGTGTCAGGATATTAGTGTTGCTGCTACTGCTGTTCCTGCTCCTGCTCCTCTACTGCTTTTATACTAAGGTATAAAGGAATCGAAAATTGGTTATCCTTGCTGAACATCAGTCCACGGAAAGGGTTCCTTTTTAGTCGAAGAGAATAGTACGTGTAGTGAAGACGTGTTTTTGAGAGATAATACAAATTATTCTGAAATAAATTTTGTTGTTCTTGCTCTTTAACTCTGTATATTATCGAGAAGTCTTAAAAAGGGCATTTGCATCGAAATTTAAAAACTGTGCCTACTGACTAGTTCAGTTTTTTTTTTTTTTTTTCTTTGCTTCCTGGAAAATAAAGTGTTACGATTTGAGAATTTATTCTGTGTGAAAAGTGAGTTATTCTGGAAAATTGAATTTTCTTGAGAGAGAGAGACTTTATGTATATTGGGTTGAATTTCTATTGATTTTCTAGGATGGGTATGATGTGTCGTCGTTGTCGTGGTTGTTGTTAGTGTAAAATGGAATATTTTATCCTTTGATGGCAGATGCCTTACCATCAACTTAAAATTAAAATAAATGTTTATTCAGTGTGCAGTTATGGATTTTTGGAGTTTGTCGTTTTTCTTTTCTCAGCTTAAGGGTTGTAAACGAGTATATAAATTTGTATGTTGTATGTAGGTAGTATTTATGTTTTGCCTCAGAAACATATCCTGGTGAAGTAAATTTATATTTTGGATCGATTTGAGAGTGATGTAGTTACATGGAATTTAAAACTTGATTAATACTGCTGTTAAATAATAAGACATTTTATTTAATTAGGAATTTAATTTGTTGTATATTATTTGATATTATTTGATATTTACTGTATTAATTCATATTAATATTTAAAGAAATAGTGTTAAAACGTTTAATTGAGGTGAAGCATACATTTTCATTGACTGGAAGTCTTAGGTACAACAGCAATACACGACTGAATTATATTTTGCAAAAATAGAAAAATTCAATTTTATAATTTGTGGCATTTGCTAAAATTCAAAACTTTTTACTATATGGAACAGAGAGAGAGAGCTGTGTCTGTCGGATAGAATTTGAAAAATATTTCTTTGACTTACAAAGTTTTTTAAGTATTTAATATTAAAAATTGTAGCACATTAAGCAATAATATTGAATAATTTGATATCCCGTATAAGATGCTTTGTGTAAATTGACTTTAAGACCAAAAGAGAAAAGCATTTTCACTTTTTTTTTTTAGCGGGAGAAAGCTTTTCCCGAGGGTGAAAGAAGCGTTTATTATATGCTTAAATAGAAGAAAAACTACATATAAATGCACTTAAATTCACTTGAACACACCTTTTTACACTTTAATTTTTTGCATACAAACAGTGAATACACTAAATACACGGAAATCAATATTAAGGGGTCCGTGATTTCCCCTCCTCATTTTTCTTTCATAAATCCCTTAAAATTAAGTAACCAAAAATTTGTGTTCCGAGGAAATTAAACCGTGTCTCCAAGGCCATACTATTTCCCATACAAAAATTTGTATGAGATTTTTGCACTTTTTACATCTTATTTTTTTTTTCTATCGAACTACAGCAGATATTCTAAATTCATGTAGGTACTCGTACATGATGATGACAAGTGCTTGCTGGAAATTATTTAATTTAAGTACCATAAAGATTAAAAGACCACAGTACTGACATCCAGATTTTGTATTAATTAATATTATTAAATAATTTTCGAGAGCATTTTAAGTTATGCCATTAAAAGGAATTCAAAATTCTTATACATACATACATATGTGTATGACCATCGGTACTGATAACTAATTTTGTGACACATGCCACCACGACAAATTGCGTTTTATAGCAGGAAATTTTTTGAATTAAAAAATTGAACAAAGCATTCAAACAACATTCATACATATATTATGTACAGTGACAGTATTCTGAGCTTATTTTTTGCCATTCTTGTTGGAGCCTTGCCTTAAGTTCATTTATGGAAGAAGCAGGTTTCTCCCTTAAACGCCGGTACAATTCATCCCACAGGTTTTCGATGGGGTTTAGATCTGGAGATTGAGCAGGAGTTGCAATAACTTTTGGGCAGTTATACAGTAGCCATTCGCGGACAATATGGGCTTTATGTTTGGGATCATTGTCTTGGTAAAATTTGAAGGATCGTGAAATACCCAATTTTTCGGCGCTCTGCGTAAGGTTTTCTCTTAAGATCCTCAAATAATATTCCTTGTTCATAATCCAATCAATAAATACGAAATTTCCCACACCTTTGGCCGATATGCAACCCCACACCATCACATTAACTCCGCCATGTGTTACTGTTGGCTTCAAATTTTTTTCTTTTCAGCTCTTCATTCGCCTTGCGCCATACCATGACCCTACCATCGGATCCAAAACGATTAAATTTACTTTCGTCTGCAAAAATAACATCTTCCCACAACGACAGATCCTTTTCTTTTTGTTCTCTTGCAAAATTTTGTCGAATGATGCGGTTGCGCAAGTTTATTAATTGAAACCATTAGCTTTGTTGGTGCGACGAATGGTGCACTCAGAGACATGCTTCTCACATTCAATAATAACTTAGCCCATGATTTTTGGTGCACTCAAACGGGGGTTAGCTTTAATTTTGCGGATTATTAACCCACGGTATTAGGCCTCATATCAAAATTTCCGCACTTTTTGTATAGGTTAGACCTTTTAAACAGTGGTTTATTACCAGGGGACTCATTCCGTAAAACGATTATCACCCGACGATAACGTTTCGACGATAGTCTTACTTCACGTAACCCTAAAAATGCATATCGTCTGGACGATCACGTTTTGACGATCAAATATTTGCTTCACGTAAGTCGATTATCATCAAAACGCTATCGTCAAAACGATGGCTTTTGGACGATACCTAAATAGGTATCGTTTCGCATTTGTTTTCATGATTGTATGTAAAGTTTGTACGCGACTATAGTTAAATGAGTGAAATAATTTACTTATTTTGCAAAATGGCAACAAACATTTGAGAAAAATACAAATTATATGAAAATTAAAAAAAAAAAAAAACGTGTCGCCAGCAGGTATCGAACGCCGAACCTCTCGGTTAAGAAGCAAGTACCTATTCCATTGCGCCACCATCTTATGTAAATTTCTGCCGATTTCTTGGGCTTACAAACAAACCGTGCACTAAAGAACTTCGTTCTAATAACGCAAATTGTTATTATGACATTTCAATGATGGTTTGACAATCTCTGGAAAAACGAAAGACGAGGAGATAGTGTTTGAATTACGTGAAGCAAATTATTGACGATCACGTCAGCGATAATCGTTTTGATGATTATCGTTTTGAAAATTACGGAATGACCCCCCAGTTTTCGTTTTTCAAGATTCCAGAAAAATTTTAAGTAAAATTGAAACAGTTTATAATTTTGACGGTTACAATTTGAAACTCACATCAAAATTAAGAACCGATTACCTTGATTTAAACAGTGAAAAAAATGCAAGTTATAAAAAACTGAATATTATTGAAAGTGATTTATGGTAAGATTCCTTGCAGCTTTCCTAAAACTAAACCATGGAAATATTGCATTAAAACACAGATTCAAAACTAAAAATAAATGGTAGACATGGTTAGGTTAGGTTAGGTTATCGTGGCTGTCAGCACAAGTGCTTGACACACTTAGACCATGAGTTGGTCCATTGTGATACCACATGAATCAAGTAGAATTTCTTCCTACTCATTGAATTGTAGTAGCCGTGGCGTGATGGTTAGTGCGATGGACTGTCATGCCGGAGGTCTAAGGTTCGATCCCCAGCCTCGCCAACTATTTATTTAAAAGAAAAAACGGCTACTGCCTCTTGCGAGGAATTGACAAATCCTCCAAGAGTATCGCCTGTCACAGAAAAGTGCAGCTCGTTAGCCGTTCGGATTCGGCAATAAACTGTAGGTCCCCTCCATTCCTGTAGACACGCACACAGGAATGGTTGAGAGTTGTAAGTCACTAGGCCCTAGTTCTTCATGAGCTGTTGTGCCATCAAATTTATTTATTTTTTTTCATTGAACCACTTAGAGCTTCTTACGAAGCGTGCGAGACGACTGATGTCTATGTTTGCCAAATCGCTAAGATCATTATAGTAAAACTCTCCTAGATGGAGCCTACGTCTTTGAGAGAGAGCGGGACATGTACAGAGAAGATGAGTGATGGATTCTTCCTCTTCCTCGTTCATACAGCTTCTGCAGAAATCGTTCGAGAGTAACCCAAGCCTCGTCGCATGTTTGCCTATTAGACAGTGTCCAGTTATGACACCTATTATGGAGCCGATTTGTGATCTACTTAGAGATGACAAACCATTAGAGCGCTTCAGATCTAGTTGTGGCCAGATTTGTTTTGTCGCCACACAGGTGGTGATGCTATTCCAATTAAGGTTTGTTTTAATAATAGCTTCTTGTTTCAGCATAAGTTTGCATGTAGCGATAGGTATACCTATATTTGCTCTGTGAGGCAAAATAGATAGTGTTGTTCCTCTTCTGGCGAGTTCATCAGCTTTACAGTTACCTGAAATGTCCCTATGGCCCGGCACCCATCATAGGTGAATATTGAACTGCTGTGCCATCTCCATAAGAGATGATCGGCAGCTAAGGGCTGTTTTAGAGTTTGTAGAGACAGAGTTCAGGGTTTTGATAGCGGCTTGGCTATCTGAGAAGATACGTATATCACTGTTTGATATCACGTTTTCTCTCAGCCAAGACAGGACTTCTTTTATCGCCAGAAGTTCCGCCTGGAACACGCTACAATGGTTAGGAAGACGAAAGGAGAGACTTAAATTGAGTCTGTCGGAGTACACACCTGCACCAACCCCGTCATCAGTTTTTGAACCATCCGTGTAAAAATGAATTGATTCATCTTCTAAGAATGTCGGGTCCTCCCAGATGGATCTGGAGGGGATGTTAATCTCGAAGTTTTTATCAAACTGTAATTGAGGAATGGTGTAGTCTGTGTTGCTTGGTATAGAGCTGAATGAATTCAGAATAGTGGAGTGGCCAATGCCATTATTGGTCCACTGGGAGGAAGCTTTAAGACGAATGGCTGTACTTGCAGCTGTTTGTTTGCCAAAGATATCAAGTGGTGTGAGATGGAACAGAATATCAAGTGCAGCAGAGGGGGTTGTACGAAGAACACCACCTATGCACTTGCAGGCTGACCGTTGGACCTTGTTTAGTTTAGTTTGGTAGACATACAATTTATTGTTTTTAGACAAGTTATTGCGTTTTAAAAAATATATAATTACTAAACCGAATATTAATGGCAGTGTCACTGTATGTACATTTGATAACGTAAATATTTTGACTTGATATTTGGAAAATTTTATCAAGCTGCTATTATGTACTCCAAATCTCTGTGAGACCAACATTTGTTTGTATTCAATTGTGTCGATGTAGGGATATTTCCAGGGAACTTTGTCCATATTTTCTTCTATATTTGATGTTCAGTCCAGTTTCATTTCAAAGTTTTTGTACGATTATTGCCGTTCATTTTCTTATTTCTTATATTTTGTATTTGTCTTATTTTGAGCAATTTTCGTTCAATTTTTGTTTAGCAAATTCTTAGTTTCACGTCAGGAGAATCAAGGCTGTTTCACAATGCGACGAGAAAACGAGACGTCAGCGTGACGAGATCTCTTCACAGTTGTTCTCTCTTTAAAACGAGTTTCAAACAACGAAATAATGCATAATAAAGTATTTCTCGTCGTCAGGTTGCGTCTTTTTTTCAATTTTTCGAACTTTATGACGTGACGAGACGACGAGAAATGCTTGATTATGTATTATTTCACTGTTTAAAATTATTTTTTAAGAGAGAGAAACTACGAAGAGATCGCGTCACGCTGACGTCTCGTTTTATCGTCGCATTGTGAAACAGCCTTCAGCCTTTATTATTTCTAGCCCATAATAATATCATAATTGGTTGTGAGTTGTGAAGTCCAATTTTTTCATATAATTTAGTTAAACATTTCTCTAAACTTTTTAAAATTTAGATTTAGACCTAGCCCATAATGTTTATTGGCGAAAACAATTTCGGTTATTATTGAATTTATGTCGTCCGGTAAATAATCAGATATAAGAACCGCAGTTCTTAGATTATTAAAATATTTGGTTCGCAGAAATTGTTAAGTCCGTATTTATTGCTCCAGTAGAGTTGTTTAAAAATGTCTTTCAGCACTGCAGAGAATAGTGATGGAGATAGTGGAACTCTTTGATTTAAAAATCAGTTCCAATTATATCTGTTTATTTTAAATTTCCTAAATGATTTCTATCCGCCATATTATTCACTCGATACATCCAGATTTAAACTTAAATCCAGATGAATTTACATTGAATTTGTATGATTTACATCCAGATTTAAGTTTTAATCTGGATGTATTGAATGAATAATATGGCTGTAAGATTATCAGGATTACTTTCTCGATTTCGAAATCGAATTCTTGGGATATTAGATACGTTATGTGTGTATTTTTCGCCGTTGCATGAATACCGATATTATCTCCAACCAATTTAATACAAAAATTCATGAAACAATTTGACATTAAATTACAAATAAAGCACTGGCCAAAAAGAATCACAGTTGGCAAAGAGTATCCCATATACATTTGGTTCCACTGGTTTCCTCAAAAAAAAAAAAAAAATCGTGCGTGCGTAAAGCCGTTAAGGCAGGGGACTCATTCCGTAAAACGATTATCACCCGACGATAACGTTTCGACGATAGTCCTACTTCACGTAACCCTAAAAATGCATATCGTCTGGACGATCACGTTTTGACGATCAAATATTTGCTTCACGTAAGTCGATTATCATCAAAACGATATCGTCAAAACGATGGCTTTTGGACGATACCTAAATAGGTATCGTTTCGCATTTGTTTTCATGATTGTATGTAAGTTTGTACGCGACTATAGTTAAATGAGTGAAATAATTTACTTATTTTGCAAAATGGCAACAAACATTTGAGAAAAATACAAATTATATGAAAATTAAAAAAAAAAAAAAAACGTGTCGCCAGCAGGTATCGAACGCCGAACCTCTCGGTTAAGAAGCAAGTACCTATTCCATTGCGCCACCATCTAATGTAAATTTCTGCCAATTTCTTGGGTTTATAAACAAATCGTGCACTAAACCCCTTCGTTCTAATAACGCAAATTGTTATTATGACATTTCAATGATGGTTTGACAATCTCTGGAAAAACGATAGACGAGGAGATAGTGTTTGAATTACGTGAAGCAAATTATTGACGATCTCGTCAGCGATAATCGTTTTGATGATTATCGTTTTGAAAATTACGGAATGACCCCCCAGGTAATGACCATTTAAATATTTTTTTTTTTTTGTTTTTGATTCTTATCTTTTTAATAGGTGAGTATAGAAGTCTGAAAATTTGAAGAAAATAATGGATATCATTAACCAAATCAATAATGTCCGTAACGGTTTCATACACTCATGATTTTGTTTTGGACAAAAAAAGGCCATCAGCGCTTACTATATAACAGTTATCGTTATAATTCTTTTTTACTTGCGATTTAAGAACAAGTTTTGGATTCGTAAAAAAAAACCTAACTCGGTTTACGAGGATGGGGTCTCGCAATTTCGTCTATCTATCTGTATGTACCTCGACAATTTGTATGTACTTTTTTTTAAATTTTTATATATATCGTACTATATTGTTACCTAAATTGCGAAACCTCTAATTTTGAATATAAACAAAAAAAAAAGCAGCACCATTGTACTCAAAGTCCTCAAATTTTCGCCAATAATTGGTGTGGTTCAACAAATGCACCACTACATTGTATAACACCATGGATAAAGGTAAGATTTCAGGGTAGATTTTCGTCTAAATTTCCGAAAGCTCAATTGATAACTGCACCGGAAAAAAAGTCCCTAAATGAATTTGGGTTTGGGACGACATATCCTACTAAGACGGGACACAAATCCTTCTGTGCATTTTCACCGTGTTAAACACACACTTTCCGTAAAATAGCCTTTTGAGAAAAAAAAATACCAAAGTTCCTTTCTTGGGGTCACGAGATTAAGCTAATATACAAACATACATACATACATAAGATTCTGTATTTGTGGACAGCGGTTAGTCAATTCTTAAATTAGACTTACATTTTGAAACAGTTGACATAGTTTTGTGTGTTTTTATTTTTTTAATTTAATTTTATTTAAAAAGTCTTTATCACTTTTTTGTCTTGTTTTTTTTATTCTCATTTCAGACAACTACAAAGAAAGCTATAGACTTTGGTGATGATGACGTTGACGATTCGTCTGGTTCAGATTTCGATGATGACGATGACCCAGATAAAATAGAAGTACCAGGTAAGTGTGGGTGTTTTATAATATTTCTTCCTTTTATGTTATTTGAAAAGGTCGAAAGCAAAAAAAAAAATATATGTAATTTCGCATCTTTCTTCTGAGCGTACGAACTTCAACCCTCTTTGGGTCTTTTAAAGACAATGAGAAATTAATTAGCATATTTTCCTTTCCATGATGGATATAGGATTCAGATTGTCTCTTTCTCGTCGTTGTCCACACCTTTCTGTACTGTAACTAGCTAAACTTTTCGGTCATGTTGTATCTCTCTGTCTTTATAGCCATCACCACTGTGAAATCGATGATGATGAGTCCTAGAGTATATACATATGTACATACATACATACTATGTACATACATATGTATATCACCGTCGTGTTGTGCGTGTGTTTTGCCTATTGCACGCATTTGCTTCACTCGCTCTTCGGTCGTGGGAAATATGTAGTTGCTGGGGGATGGAAGAATCCTTTTTAGGGTTTGCTTCCTTTTCGAAAGCGCACTGCAGTACGGGGAGCAATGCCTTTTGTACCAGTCACTTACCATCGCCATCCAGCCCGTATCTAGATGGTTCACCCTGTGTGCACATTGAATATATAATAATATGATTCCCGTTGTTTTTGCAGAAGCTTAAGGACATGCCAAAATCCCAATGACAATTTTCGCCTGAGTTGAAACACATCAATGGCGAAAGGATGGTGTGGTTTAGGTTGGTTGTATGTATATGGTATACATTTGGCATTCTCTAGAATGTTTCTCCGAGAGCATATAGAGGCTTTTGTGCGTTTGATTAAGTCCGAGGTTTATGGAGTTTGTTTGTTTTTTCAGTGGTTTCATTGATTGCTGTTTTCCGAGTAATACAAACAGAACTCCAGGGACATACTAACTAAACATACGATATATATTGCTATCGTCGACCTGGACATAATAGAAGCTTTGAGGTTATAGAATGGTGATAATGGTCAAATGAAATAAGAATAGTAATTGATGGAGGCTCTTACGAAAGTCATTTAATTTGGTAGTATTGACTTGAAGAGGTTAGAATTTGCTAGGTTGTATCCAGAGGAGGCAATGTATCGCAGAGATGAAACCGATTACCGGCAAGCAGGTTGATTCTCATAACTAATCAAATTCATTTTGTTTGTCTTCTGGATTAAGCTGGTGCTACAATCCAAAATGGAACAGGGTCTCTACCAACAAGTTTCTTCCCAGTCAGCTCAGGCCTCTATAGCTGAATGTCTTCAGTTTCGACCACCAAGTTAGCCGAGGTCTTCCTATGTTATAGAATGTAAAGTCTTTTTCTAGATTCAAAAATTTTCCATGCCGAAGCATTATGGTGACCAATTCGCTTTAATTGATCAATTCACCTCAGTGGTTGGCTTTTAACTTTTGGCTAGGTCAGTGGCGTTTTAAAGCTCATATAGTTCGTTACTGTACCTCCGAGTTTGGCATAGGGATGCCTTAAATGGCGCGCACAAGGGAAAAACGAACTCAACCAACTTGGTGTGCTTTAAATGAGGCAGCTGGCTATGGACATTGTTCTCTGGAGAGCTTGTTGGTTGAGGTCTTAGTCTTTCCTGAACTGTGAGTGCCATCTAAAGTAAGTAAATAAGATGGCGTAGTTCAGAGTGTCTCATTTCTAGGAGACTGGCGAGACAAAAGTAAAGTCTCTTGTATCAGATTTTCTTTCCGACCATATTTTGCCGATGAGCTTTCGCATTCCAGAAAGCTGTAACTTTGAACAGCTTGGCATCAAGGCCGTCAGGTCCTGCAGCATTATTTGAAATAGTTTTACATATGGATATCTTCACTTCCTCGAATTCGGGTTTACGGAATTGTTAATGTACGTTTCATATCTACAGCATAGACTACTTGATTTCCTTACCTTTTTGTGAAACTTTTGGACCTCATGACTCTTTTTTCTATTCTGCTCGTAGAGCTCACGATTAGCTCTGGTCTTTCCCTGCATTGACGAACTAAATAACCGAGCAAACTTAGTAAAAAGCTGAGCCCGGCCAACTTTAGATTGACAGATATTGAAAATTCAGTGCTTAACTGGAGTCATAATTTAATGATGCTCGCGACGTACTACTCTAACCTACCTACCTAGTTGTGGGAGCTAGGACCTACATAGCTACCACAATGTTTAGTCACGCAGCAAAGTCGATCAGTTGTTGTTTGAGGTTGTGTCGTGCAAGTTTTCCGACTTGATTATCGAAATTATCTTCTCTTCCTAGCTTAGCTTCTAAAAATCGCCTGTCTTGATCAAAACGTCGTAGAAAAATTTCTTTGGTATCATGTTATTTTTCATAAGGGACTCGTTCTCATAGTTGATACTCAAGATTTCAGGGTAAAAAACATAATGCCACGATGTCCAATCACAAATCCATAACCAAATGAGTAGCTGGTTTAACGTAGTTTTTTTTTAATATTATGTTGTATTAAGCGATGTTCCAATCGCCTTTCTTGCAACAGCCTAGGACAAGGCTGCACGTGGCCCAAAGAGACTTACATTCCTAAAGATCCAAAGTTTGTGGTCCTAATTTTGTTTGTTTGTTTTGTTATTCATGAGTTAATCTGTCTGTATCGCATATTTACGTGGCTGGAAAGTGGAGCACAGTGGAGCCATGTGACTTAAAAAAGCTCTCAAAAATTGAGAATATGTATGTCTTTTTTACTTACTGGAAAAAAAATCGAGGTTGTAATGAAAATTGATACTGCGATAATGGAGAAGTGGTTTTTGCCATACCGCCCATCGTTGGTCTGTGTTTCTGTACGTCCAGTGTAATTTGAGCTAGAGCCTAAGCGGTTGGGCTGATTTGCTATTTGTCAAAAAGTTCATATTGTGGAAATATGATTTTGATGATTTTTGAGAAAATTGCCAAATTTTCATGCATTTGTAGCTTCTTAATGGAACGACCGATTTTGTTATAATTTTGCAATTTAGCGCTCCTAAGTATAGTTCACGGCGGCGGATGATCTATTATCTGTATCACATCTTAAGAGAAAGATAGGAATAGATAGCTATTGTCAAAACGGTATCGTATAACCTTGACCTTTTTAAATTGATTCATTAAAATAAAAGAAAATTTCTTCACCAATTTTTCCTTATCTAGAGAATAAGTTATCATTAAATAAAGACCATTTAAAAAGAGACAACAGAGAAAAGTTGTTTTCTGTTGACATTTTGTCGTATTTTATTATCTTAATAAAGTTTATTTTCATTTAATTTGTTTCTGAATGATCTATCGTATTTGCAACAAAATACATAACTTTAGTCAAAAAAAAAGAATTCAAAAACTTTATATAAAGTTCCAATGAAATTCTACAGCAATAGAATTATGGCTAAGCCAAATTCTATTCATAGAATGTTGCTTCTAAAATATTTAAATTCCTTTTCGCGGGTTAATATTTTGAACTCTCTTAATGCAAAATACAAAATGCAAAAATTGTTTGCACACATTTCTTCTGCATAATTCAGCCATATTGCAACTTAGAACTGGGAAATATTGATTTTGATGCCTCTTTGGAAACTCCTTACATTGCTTAAGAAAACATCACACACTAACATTATGCCAATCGCTATATACACACAGATATGCATTTAAGATTTATTTAAACATACATATATGTGTACTTATTAAATAAACAGCTAAATGGAAATAGTGCGAAATTGAGCTGATGCATGTGGAGGGCTACACGCAACTTTAGAGAGAGCCTAGGCCAACGTAGTAGATATACACACACTAATGGCTTCGCGCTGCAGCTGCACTGTCTTAGGATAAATGTATAGATAGGTATCTCTGGGATGTTGTATAGCGTTTGGTCACGACATCGACGATAGGAGAACGATATGCGATGGAACCCAATTGAACAAGCGGAAAGAGCTAGCATAGAGTCCTCCAATCAAATTTACCATGAATATAATTTCGGAAATATGACAACACTGATATTGAATGGATGCATGGGATGCTATTGCTATTGCGGACAGGAATAAACAAACCGACATGACGAGTGGTCAGACGACGAACAGACAGACAGATGGATGGATGGACTGTGCATCGAACTGTGCATTTGAGATGGAAATGTCGAGGCATATATACTTGATCCAATGTCGCATATTAAACCGAATTTCATGTGTTGGGAGTGTTTCGATATAATTTCGATTAAAATGCCTAATCAAATTAACGTGAAACCACCACCATGATGGCGATTGTCCTCTTGACATCTTCTTGGGTGGCTCTTCTATAAATTAGACTTTGGGGCATGTGTTTCATCTTCTCAGTTGGATTTGTTGGAGGGTGCGGGTTTCCCTATGGGGATTGTTTGTGATTTGGATTGGGTATTTGATTATGTTATCGATTGTTTTTGATATCTTCTCTCTGTCATACTGTGCAAAAGACACATACTACACAAATACTTGTATACAACACCCCAGTGTGGAAATCAAAGCCAAATACGAAATTTCGGGGGAAATTGCAACATCCGACGAAAATTTGGCTAAATAATTAATGTCCATAGAAATGTTATTATTTGATTAGTAGGGAAGGTACATAGATAGTCTCACTCTCGATGGCAACTTCTCCACCCACTAATTTGGGGATTAAATGCAAATGACACGAAGCAAGCTTAGAGATTATCGTTTGTATCTATTTATATTCTGAAGACCAATATGGTCTTCCTTTTGTGTATAGTTATGTATTTATATATTTAGCTACACATACAAACATATACATACTAATATGTAGGATGCAGATATAACCGAGGTTAATCATTTATTATATTTAAATCTGAAATACGAGAGAGAGAGAAATATTAAATTAACCAATTATGCATATTTGTTGATTTATTTACCCCGTTTATAGGATGTAGAAAATACATTCTATCAAGATCTTGTATATCCTAGCTAGAGTATAGAATTTTTAATTTGGCTATCTCGTATCGAATTGTTTATGTAACTACTGATGAAGAATTCTTGAGTAGATACTAGCATGCCCGTGCTCGCCTTGCTTAGCATGTTAAAATAAATAACTTTATGATTGTAAAATACTTTTGTATTTTTGTTTTTTGATATTTTTATATTTTAATATCTGACATTTCAAACAATTTATGACTTTCTTTTTATATTTTTATTGTTTTTTGGTAAACTAGAGTTTCGATACTGACACCAGTCTCTAATATTGCGAGAGGATTCGGAAAAAGTCTATTCGACAAAAGTCCATCAAAATTCTTGATAGAATTAAATTTACTTTGAAATTGAAAAAAAAAATAAAATAATCAATACCTTCCTTAAAACAAACTTTCAATTTGCATATTTAGATGGCGCTCACAGCCCAAGATGGACTACGACCTCAACCAACAACCCCCTCCAGCCAGCTCGGTCCCTAGCTAGCTGCCTCTAGTTACGCACTCCAAGTTGGTTGAGGTCGTTCTCCATACTTGTGTGCGCCACCTAAGGTGGGGTCTTCCTCTGCTGCGTCAGGGGTAGATTCGAAGACTCGTCGGGCTGGTGCGTTGGTGTCCATACGCTCCACGTGTAGTAGCCATCTAAACCGCTGTATTTTAAGCTTTTTGACCAGGGGCCTGTAACACAACGTGACAAGTACTTGTAGGACAAGTGAAAAGCGACAAACTTGTACTAAATCCTGTAACACAAAGCGTCAAGTCTATGAAAGATTGTATCCTTCGGACAAGTATAGTTGGCCAAGTGGATTAAGACTTGTCAACTTGTCACGTTGTGTTATAGGCCCCAGGTCGACGTCGCTGTAAAGCCCGTAAAGCTCGTTGTTTAATCTTCTCCTCCATACTCTACCGATACAGACTGGACCGAAAATCACCCGAAGAATCTTCCTTTCAAAGCACCCAAGTAGATTCTCATCCGTTTTTGTCAGGGTCCATGCGCTTCTGCCCCATACAGCAGGACCGGGATGATAAGGGTCTTATATAAGGTCTCCTTGGTTCTTTGAGAGAGGGCTTTATTACTCAAATGCCTTCTTAGCCCGAAGAAACAGCGATTGGCAAAAGTAATTCTTCGTTTGATCTCTGCACTGATCTAAATGCATGCATTTGTAAATTTCTGTCGCTCGATTTTTTCATCGCAAAGAAATATAACATCCATCTTTATTTGAGAATGCACGCATTTATTTCATTTTAACTTGCGACAATCGCATCGCCCGCATCGTCATTTAATCGTCGTGATTTCTTGGTTGCATGTGCAGCCAAGCCATTTAGCGAGTGAGACTGATACGCAAGTGCGTTCCTAGCTTTAAAAAGACTTTTTGCCATCAAACCCCTTTAAAAAAAAAAATTAAAATAGAGAAAATTATGAAGGGAAAACTAAACTTCTAAACTTATCGACTCGACTTAGTTCGAGTTATGAAGTTCGCCTGTAGTAAGTGTTATCCGCAGGCCTTTGCAATCTTCCTGCTTTCTGAAAAGCGACCAAATTTCATAAGAATCTACCCAGATTTTTGCGGGTTTTCATGCCTCTGTAGCACTCTTCATTGACTGTGACGTTTGTTGATAGTTGGTAGACGGAGAACGTATTTAAGCCCGATTGAGTACAAAAGAATCAGTACCTGTGTAACATTTTTTTAAATTTTTTGTTCAAGAACTGGTTGATGAAAGCCAGAGTACCTACACATCATTAAATTTAAGCTTCTGAACATTGTCCCCCATATTCTGGACAAAATTCAAATGTGCAAGGAATTTATTCCACAGAAATTTGCTCCACATGATAATTTATTCCTATCTTAATAAGAATCTATTCCACTTTTCAAAGTGGAAGTGATTCCAACACGTGCAAGAATTTATTACACTTTTTAGTGAGAAAGAACTTCACTTTGAAAGGTAAAGTTTTTTCTCACTATTCATTCATTAATTTAAGTCAGATTTACCTAATACGTCGCATATCAAAAACTGGACCTCCCTCCGTTGCTTGCATGCAATTCCATAAAATGTTCTTTGAAATAAAATCAAAAATTAGTGGATATTCCCATTCACAAATTATTTTATTTACATTTAAAAATCAATTGTTCTTAGAGCTTTTAGTAGTTACTCAATGCATTTTGTATTTCTTTGGATCGAGACCTCTTCAAACTACAACCTTTGTATGTATGTGTGTTTGAAATGTTAGGCTATGATAAAATAAAATTACTTCATTTTCTTCCGCATGGAAATAAGGTAAATATACACAACAAAAGCACGTTTTTTGCAAATTGATTATTTTTTTTTCTAAAATTAAACTTACAAGTCTTTTAAGTTAATCCATTCCCCCCCCCTTCTATCTTCTCAATCCTCGAACGCACCACAAATCAACGACCGCGACGCTGTCACACAGCTCATTTGAGAGACAACAGTGCCGTTGTGTCGATAGATTTTCAATGTCATTGACAAATTTAAATATTTCAAAGGGGTGTCTCAACTTGTCAGTGAGTATATTTTTTTTGTATAGTTTACTCTTAAAAACTATTCGCTTATAGTACGGCATGCAGCGTTGCATTTTTGTTAGACATTTTGGAGATTGTATGTATGTATAAGCCAATCAGTAGAGTTTGTTTGTTTGTAAATATCTCGAAGAAATTGTACATATGATTGGAATTGATAGCTGCGTTGACCCTGAGTATTTAATCAAAAATGACGTTTAAATTGCTGTGGTTCAGCACGCTATTGAATAAACAATTATCTCGAGAGACTACCTACTTATAGCAAAAGAAGTGTAAAAGAGCTGGAAGCTTTGCTGAAGCATACCGCTTATACCATAATTTTTTTTTTTAATTAACCACCCACAAAATGAAACAAAAAACAGCAACCATTTTCACTTTAATTTTTTTTTTTATTTTTTAATGAATATTTTAAATTGAAATTAAGGGATACTCCGGCAACTGGAGCCAAAACTCTTATAACCGGGCAATATTACGTTGAGAGCTTATTATTTCGTGTTATGTTGATAGTTGTATGGTTCCCACTGCGTTCCGACATTCTACATGTTTTTCTGCTCTTAATTTTCGCAGTCATTTTAATTTGTGATCCCAAGCAGTTTGCATAATTTCACTAATGTTCATATGCAGACCATCGCTTTGAGAGCGATGTCAGTGCTTGATGATTCTGAATTGTCACAAGGAACGTTAACAATTTCAATGCAATTGGCTAGTAGCTGTTGTTCTAGGTTGTTGACCCTTCGCTCCAAAGTTTTTTTTTTTGCTTTTGTTTTTGCTTCTCATAACCGTTGTTGTTTCTCATAACTGGACAAAAATTAGGGAACCATGAGTGTCTGTTTATTGGAGCTTTCACTGTTCACTATTCCAATCGCAGCATTTGAGCATTATGTATATTTTTAAATTTTAAATTAGGTGTGAAAAATCTTTTCTGTGTTCACTTTCTATTGACTGTCCTAATTAAAGACCAGGCATACATATCTGACAAAATTTTGAAACATTATGAAACAATAATAAATTATGAAAAATTAAAGAATGTAATTAAAATACATTTTATATTTTGAAACTCTTATTCCCAGACTATAATTATCATAAATTCATTGATTATTTTCATGAGAAGAATTGTTCCAATGAATGAAAATAAACCATGTTTGGCCCGCACTATCTATCACCTATTACCGTCCGTATAACAACGGCAAGATACATAGGTATGCGTAGGTATATCTGAAAAGTCAGCTGACTGGCTCGCTGTTTTTAGAGGGAATGTCGCCAATTTGCTCAGAGAAAAAAATGTTTATGTAATGAAGGGGTTACAAATTTACTTTTTTAATCAGTTGTATCGTCTGTCGTGTGTCTTTTTTGTTTTTCGTTTTAATTCCCATAATTTTATTACAAAAAAAATCCAATTAAATATTTTTGAACTCGACTATTATGACTCACGAAGAGAATGTTTGACTCAAGTCCAAAAGAAAAAAGTCTACAAAATTGTTATTTTTTTCCATTCTGATGATGTTTATAAAATTTGTTCTATTTATTGGTTTGTACTTTGGTCATTCGATACGGAAAAACAACTGTATGAGCCAGTAATGAAATTTTACAAGAGGTTATTATTAAAAACTGAATCTAAAAACTGAAACAAATGATCGGTATAAATTTTTGGAGTTAATCGACCAAAATCGGTCAGTTAAAATTACGAAACCACGGTTTAATATTTCAACCACGCTTGTACAACTCACCTACATAGCTAGTAGTTTCACTAGATGCAGTTTGTATGATTCCTATTCTAACACGAATCTAAGTCGCCGAGGCGTAATTGACTTTTTTACGTAACCAACAGACAGACCGCATGACTTTGATAGTTTTCACAAATGAATCAGTTGTTACTTTGTCTAAAAAAGTAGGTACAACAAATTCCTGTCTTAAAATTTTTTGTCAATGAGAAGCAAAAGTTATACTTTTTGGTACTGAACAGTTGAGAGCAGCTTCAACTTCTGCACTTACTGAAGCTCATTATAAGATTAGTATTCTAAGATCCCGCCATAGAACGACCTACCCTTATCGAGGTACCAGATGAGAAGTATACAGTCTTGTAGGTAGTGTCTTAACAAATGCGCAAGGGTTGCCTAGTGTAAAGTTTGTCAAGACATAGGGTTGCCACACTTTATAGGTAATTTTTCGAGTTTTTACAAATATCTGACATAGCTCTGATGGTATATCTTACGGACATATACAAAATACCATATAAAAGAACATTTCATAAATAGTTAGGTGGCTTTTTAAAATTCTCAATAGGGTAAATTAGGGTAAACAAAGATAAAAGTCTAGAATCTATTTTCTAAACGAAAAATGATAGGGAGTTGGTTGTTTTTGTAATCGATAGATTTTTAATATAAAAATAGTCATGGATATATACAAAAAAATGTGAAAAACCTACAAAATGATATTAAACGTTTGAAAGCAAAAATGTGAAAAATAGACTTTCGGGAAAAAAAATTACCATAAATCAGGGTTATGTTTACTGGGAATAAGTATTGTATTTTTGAACAGGATTTGGCAACAATATTGTTGAAAAATTGTGACAGTTGGCAGTTTTGGAAAATGTCTGGAACAAACTTATTATAGGTGGGTTTTATTGTTAATTCACAGCTAGCGCAGCAATACAAGTTGAATAAAACGCTATATCCACTTTATTTATTTAGCTGTGTTCATATCCTTTTGTGAGTGAAAAACAAACTACGTTACCGACAATCAAAGTTCGAGTCCTCACTCTTTATCCACTTTTATATTCACTAATTTACTGGCTTATTTATCGGAACTTTTGGTTTTGTTATTGTTCACCAAGGGAAATTTTACTATGCTAGCTATAAAATTGCTAATAAAACGAACCTTATGACATGTTTTTTAATAACAAAAGTTATCGAAAGGACAAGTTCTCTATCCGTGTGCTAGCTAACACATTTGTTAAGGAGCGGACAGTGACTTTTTATTAATAGGGCTTTAAGGGTTTTGAAATCCTTTCCGATTAATATATTCATCAGAAACCTTAGGTTTTTAGAGATAGATACATATCTACATATAGTGACGGACAAAACAATAAGACCAGTAGGAGACATTTAACAAGTTCCTCGTTATTTTGAAAATAAACAAACTAATAACACTCTCATTTTGATATTTGTTAGCGTTGGTAACGGTACTGTCTTGCAAGCAATGAAAATTATGCGTTTACAGTTAATATGAAGAAAAATAATTAAATAAAGTTGAATTAACTCCCATAACGTGTGGACAAAACTATAAGACCAGGTGACTTTTGTGTGTTTATGGTTGCAGAGAATTTGACTGCAAAAACGAATAACTATAAAAATATTTGAATAAAATAATAAAATAAACGAACCATGGATGGCAGAGTCCATTGTTAAACAACCATGATGGAATTGATCCTTAAATTCACACTGGAAGGAAAATCTCAGCGGAAGGTGTCCAGAATTATTGGGAGATCAAAACCATTTGTTTTTAATACGCTACAGCCCCAAAAATCTCATAGAAAAACAGGCCGACCTCGAAAAACATCACTTAGAGATGTAGCCAAAATCAAACGACTTTAAGATAACGACCCCTTTAAATCACCCGCAGATATTAAATTGGAACTGAACTTGCACGTCTCTTCTAGAATAGTTCGAAGAACACCATCTCTTCGGAAGAAGTCGAAAGGGAACTAGGTACCACTTCTTACTAGAAGACACCAGAAAAACAGTATTCAATTTGCCAAAAATCATTTAGCATCGATAGGTCCATAAATTGGAAAAAAAAAATGGCGCAATATTCCCTGGTCTGATGAAAGTAAAGTAAATTTAGTTGGATGAGATGATAGGAGATGGGTCAGGCGTCCAAAAACATAGCCATACCAGCCGCATTTCACCAGGAGAGAAAGCAAAATATCTGAGTTTATTATTGGTCCTATTGTTTTGTCCGTCACTGTATATGGGTACAGTCGATAGCTTCATAAAGTCTAGGAAACTTATTGGTACCTATTTCGAGGTATGCACATTTGGTCTTTTCTGTTTCGATTTCCCTACGATTTGATACAAAATGAATATAAATGTGAGACTTCTTTATATTTTTTTAAATAAATTTTGTATGATATTTAGTTCTTTTGACTTTTCTCTCACTTTCTCCTTAACTTTATATAAATATGTACTACATCTTTAATTTTTAGCTATTATTTTATAGTCTTGAACCTACATCAATTCGTGCAATTCATTATTATTATTATCATTGTTATTATTTATCTTATAAATGAGTAAAATGATGAGAAAAATTTATATAGTAGGTGAGTAATAAATGAGTGTTGAATGTTGATTTATGACCATTGACTTGACCTGTGAGGAATTTTACCAAATTTCCAGGGGAAATTTTGTTTCTCTTTTTGTTTTTGTGTAACTTCTCTTTATTTTCCTTTTTCTGATTTTATTTCTAGTCTAAAAATAAAATATGTATCTATATCTGCCTATCATCATTTTATAGAGAGAAAAAATTTGAAATTATTTTTTTTTATACTCTCATAAAATGAGGGAACAGTGTTTACATTTTACAAATTATTATGAAACTCCTCACAAAACACGATAATGCAAATTGAAAAATTGTTGTTTGTCTCTTTCTCTTATCATCATTTAATTTCTCACCATCACCAGAGATATGTAAATGAGAATGCCAAAAAAAAAGAGAATAATAAAATACCTACCATACCAAATAAAATAAAATATGTGCCGGCATTTCACCCAAACAAAAAATAACACGTGGTCTGGTCCCGCCTCGTCTGTTCATCACTTTCAGTGTTTTTTTTTTTTTTTTTGTCATTTTCTGTTCCGTCGGACTTTCAAAGCAAAACTCTGGATCGATGCTCTAGTTGACCATGTGGAGGTGGTAGGTTGTAGGAAACTTTGTTCATAATAAAAATGTGACTTTTGATAGCACCACGAGGTTTCGGATATTGATTTTTTATGTAGATTATGTAGGTATACCTACTTGCTTACTTACCTGTTCCTACTACATACATACACATACATAATTAATTTATATTCACGTTTTGTTTATTTTTGCTTTAATGTTGATTAGGTTTCAGGATTGGATACCTTTGTAGTACTAAAATCAATATATATTGTTTAAAAAAATTATATTGTTGCACGTTTATGGTAACCACGTGTTTACTAGAATATATAAATATTGTATAAAAAGTAGATGACCTACTCCTGGTGATAGCTGATAGGTGTAGGAAATATTTTAAGATAATTAAATAATAAAGTGGGAGTGTTTAAGTAGGTAGATAAGAAGGTAACTACTTGAAAAATGTAGGTCCAAAAATTGCATCTCATTCAAGTGGTGGTAATACAAAGTATAAATTATATAGTAAAACCCATATAAGTGCCTATCGCATAAGTGCCTAACCCGCACAAGTACCTTTTTTTAGGACTGAAATTTTAAGGATTTTTTCATATAAAACTCATCTAATAAGTACCTTTCGCTTAACTACCTTCCCCGCTTAATTGCCTTTTATTTTTTATACTTTTATTGAAATTTACCTGAAAAAAAATTCTTTTAAGTAAACAATTGAAATCAGTAGAAAAAGACAAAAACTTGTTTTCATCTAGTGCTTCCTTGTGTTTCATGCTTTAAAATTCAAATACCTATAAAAAAGTAATAATAAAGGTTACCGATACTTGTCAGTTGATGTACCTACCTAATGTATTTTCCTTTTTTTAAATAACATAAAATGTTATGTTATTGTTGTGAATTTTTTTTTTGTAAATAAAGTAGTGCTTATGTGTACTTAAGCAGATTTTTATAAGTGCCTAACCCGCAGTACCTCTCAAAAAAAGGCATTAATGGTGAGGCAATTATTCAGGTCTTACTGTAGATGAAAAGTCAAGGATTTATTGGACTAGTCGTTATTTAGCTTTTTTAACAGATGTATTACTAATACTGACTATTTATCATTTGACAGAGTGCACAATGGTTCCATTCATGGAGCCAATATCGCAGATCACATATCTGCATGTACATACATGTATGTATATACATATGTACATAATCTTCAGTAGGGTGGTCCTCATTCTGAAATTTCTTAAAAATACATTATGCATATGTATGCTCCCAGAGATACGAAGGATTGGAAATAAATACAAAACAATATTATCTTACTTTAACCGCCATATTATTCACTCGATACATCCAGATTTAAATTTAAATCCAGTACATTGAATTTGTATGATTTACATCCAGATTTAAGTTTTAATCTAGATGTATTGAGTGAATAATATGGCAATAAGTATCTGTTTTAAATTTAACCCATGACACTTACATTTTAAATTTTTAAAAGAATATTTTAAGAAAATACAGCCTTATCATCGTAACCGATCGGAACGAAATTTTCTCTGATTTCTACGAAATGTACGAATTTTGTATCATTGTAGCCATTCCGATAGGCCAATCGGACAGCTCTACGAAATAAAAAGGGTTGTTCGTTGAACTTTACCCAGGGCTGACCCAGGTTTTCTTGACAACCCCAAGAGTTGTCAAAAAAAACCTGGGTTTTTCGATTCTCAAAAAACACTTTAGGGCTCTGAATTGTGTTGTTGACATTTTAAGCAAGAAAGAATTTCTGTACTCGAATAATTAAAACTTAAAATACGATTGAAAAAGGGATAAAAACAACTTACGTTTCCATTTTCTTTTCCAATTTAATTTTAGTCAATTAGTGCACTATTTTATTTAATTTCCATTAAACAATCCCGAATCTTCAACAAAATAAATACTTTACAATGTATGTCACTTGGCAGTGTATTCGTTACTTCAACTCGCCCCAGCAAAAAACCTAGATCTACTTCAGGGCGAGTTTAGGGCGACCCCAGGTTTCAAAAAACAGAATTTGATTGTTAGGGTGAGTTCAAAAAACTCTTTGGGGCGACCCCAGGGCGACTTCAGGGCTCAACGAACAAACCTAAATTTAATGTGCGTTGAAAATGTCAAATTCGTGCGTTGCATGCCGATTAAATGTCAAAATGGCAGCAATGCATCACGAAATCATGCGATGTTTGATGATTTCCGATTTCCCCGACAGAAAGTTAGAATTGGAAAATTTCCCATAAACATACAATACGATTCGTATACCATGAACAGAAAAAATCGTCCGATCGGAAGTGTTCTTCGATCGTACATTTCTCCGAACGGATATTATAGTATCCGTTCGGAGAAATGTACTATCGAAGGGCTGATAGTGATCATTAATAGGTATGCATGAATAGAATATTATTGATTATTTTCTTACTCCTTAAAGTTCTTGAATGAGTCTAATGTACCTCCATACATATGTAAGTATCTAAATTACACATTAACAGCTTTCTAGAGTCGATGAATATGGATAAAAATTAACGATAACAAAATTGGGCGTGGCAGTAGAAAATTTATTACAATTACATAGTAGAAATTCCCTTTTGTCCATTGAAATGTTACATTTGGGCCATACAGAATTGCATTATTATTACATCGTATGTGTTTGTGTAACTCGTTATATTTTAAAATATGCAATAAGGAAAATTTTATATCTATATAAACATTTTTGTATCTTTCAGGTGGCGGTCGCGATCTCCAGACAGCTGTTACATACGCAAAAAATAGCTCCCACAATAACAAAAACTCCTTGTTGCTATCATCCGCAACATCGTCATTAAATAATTCATCAACACCATCAGCGAGTACAACAAACACCATGGCCCAAAGTGCCAATACAAAAAGTAACACAGGTAAATTACAACCTGCACAACAAATGCAAAAGTCACAGCTACAACAACATCATCAACAACAACAAAAACTACCATCGTTATCACAACTTCAGACAGGAATAAAGCCATCTGCATCTGGGTTTGATGCTTTAAAACAGCAAACAATGCCCCAAAGTAGGTTTATTTGTCATATTTCGACTAAAATAAAAAAAAAATAGTTGCCTTTTATCTTTCCTAACCTGAGAAGCGCTTCATAGTCCTTGGTTCTTTTTGGAAATTATTTTTCTTTTATTAAATTTGGTCTTTTTCGAAGTGTCTTTCTTTAGAAAACAAAAAAACATGCAGTGAATGGCCTGGTTCAATGCAAGTTGGATTTTTGATCTACCACCATCTTATTTTTACAACTCTGATTGGCGAGCTGTCAAAATAGATAGATTTTCTTGGATAAAAACCCAACTTGCCTTGAAATGACCATAACTTCAATACTCTTATTAAAAAAAAAAAAAATAAAAAAAAAAAGAAACGAATCAATAAATACAAATTATATTTAGCCGGAATGTCATATCTTGGTGGTGGACTACTAGGCAATGCCGCCGGTGGAAGTAGTAGCACTGGCGGTAGTGTTGCCGGGATGAACATGAATCCGGCTCAATTGATGAACATGGCATATGGCAGCGGGCTGCCAGCATATTATCAAAGCAATTCTATGGCGTCTATATTGGCGCAGAGTAAGTCGAGTAATGTTGATAGTTCCTGAAAAAAGCAACTTACACATTTTTTTGTTCTTCCATTGTTGGCTCTTCTTGGGTCGTATTTCATTAATATGTAGAATTTGATTGTTTTGCTCTTAGAAAATGTTTTGGTTTTTTTTTTTTTTTTTATTAGCAGTTTGCTTTGTAGATGATTTGTTTGTGTTTGGAGTAGATAGTTCTTTTTGTTTAAATAACTTGAGAATTGGCAGAGATACAAAATCTCAATATCATGCAAGTGATGCTGATCAAAAAAGGTGAACGATATCTACCACCTAAGATCTCTATTACAAGTGTTATCGAAGTACAGAAAACAGTGTCATAAATTATGGTGCGACTCCATCAGCTATGTATTATCTTATTTATTTAAGATACCCTGAACAACCTAAATATAGAATATACCGTTACCTTTTTAAATTAGCAAAACTGTTCCTATTCGACATAACGAAAAAAGAATTCGTCCAATGAGACTGTAAACAAGAACAACGCTTGCAAATTGTAATAGCCGACAAACAGCTCGAGCTGCTCGATAAAGTGGTCAAAAATTAGACTTTCAGATTGGTTTACATTCGATCCAGCCGGCGGCAGCGTGGTGCCGCCCATACATGAATGTATTCAAAAAAAGAATGTCAATCGATGGCAATTAACATTTGTATGTGTCACCCTGTGACTGTACATGGATTATGAATTCATTTTCTCGAGAAATAAAGCAACAAATCTCATGTATCTGACGTAGAAATTTAAAAATTCTACCTTACCCAGCATGTACAATTATTATTATTTGTGGTAGGTCCTTCCTGTTTTGTTAACTTTATAGAATTATTTGAAGAAGAAAAACACAAATAAGAGAATTATTTTTGTTTTAGTGGACTCTAACGGCTATATTATTGACTTTCTTCAAAGCTAGTTTTACTGAAAAAACTAGTTCTATTGGAGTTTCGAGTTTTTATGTTCTCAAACAAAATTACTGATTTGATTTAGATGTCAAACTATGTATGAAAATTTTGAATTAGATGTCAAAGTAATAAAAATTAGTGAACAAATTAAAACTTGAAACCTGAATAGAACTAGTTTTTGCTCAAAACTAGCTTTGAAGAAAGCCAACAATATGGCCGTAAACAATTTGTGTAATTTGGTATTTAGTTTTTTTCTGAATTCTGCTAATTTATTAGAAACTACCTCAAGCCTAATTTTAACATTTTAAAACAGCTTAAAAAACTAACGGCCATATTCTTGACGTTCTTCAAAACTAGTTTTACCGAAAAACTAGATTTATAGCGGTTTCGAGTTTCAATTTTGTCACAAATTTTTATTACTTTGACATCTAAACCAAATTAATAATTTTCTTTGAGAAACTTAAATTTTGAAACCCCTATAGAACTAGTTTCTCAGTAAAACTAGCTTTGAAGAAAGTCAATAATATAGCCGTAAGTAGTTTAAGAGCCGACAGCAAAACTTGAAAATGGATGTACAACCAAAATATGACTACGTAGGTACATAATTGTAGTGTCCCTTGTCATAATGCAATGGTGGAGGTCGTCCTGGATCGAATTCCAATCCTTAAAATTTAAGAAAACGATTTTTTTTAAGGGACAAGTGCCCCCTGCAAGAAAGTAACAAAATAGACTAGATTATCTATTGCTATGATAATGTGCCTCTTTAATTAATAATTCAAATTTGGTTACTTTTGACTGTCTCAGAAATTGCCGTATAAATGCCGTGAAAAGAAAAAAGTTGCCGCGACAGTGGTTCTCCCAAAAATGGTTTTCATACAAATTCTTCATATAAAGTTAGCATGACACTTTTCAAAATTTGGTCAAAAATAACTTCTAAATATGCCAGATAGTTGAAAATAATTGCCGTAGATGTGCTGTGAAAAGAAAAAATTTTTGACCAAATTTTGAAAAATGTCATGCCAACTTTATATGAAGAATTTGTATGAAACCCATTTTTGGCGATTTTTGGGAGAACCATATTTACGGCAATTAATTTGAAGGGTATGGCATATACCAAAGTTATTTTTGACCAAAATTTAAAAAGTGTCATGCTGCTAACCATCAATTTTTGGGAGAACTACTGGCGCGGCAATTTTTTTCTCTTCACGGCATATTTACGGCATTTATACGGCAATTTCTGAGACAGTCAAAAGTAACTTTTTCGTAAGTTGTCATGCTAACTTTATACTGCTGAAGAAACCCTCTCCATTCTAGCAATTCAACAACACGCAAAAATTTGGGATTGAGAGTTTGTAAGTCACAAGGCCTTGGTTCTGCACGAGCTGACACGCCACACTTTATATTAAATAATTTCTTTAAAAGCCCTGTGCCTTGAGTTTTTGTAATCAAATCGTCAAGATAAAATTTAAGGCTTTTTGAAGTGATACAAAAATAAGCACAATTGCTATCAAGAAGCTTTTACCTACCAAGTCAACCTTAATGTTGCTTATATGTACATCCATTCTCAAAATTTACTGTCGCCTCTTGCCATATTACTTTATTTAATTTTAAAATTTTTTAGTGCTTCATTTTTTCATATTTATTCATTATCTTGCTTTATTAAAAAAAAAAAAAAATACTTATTTAATATTAATTTTAATAATTCTTAATTTTGTTTACAGTGGGTATGGCCGGGTTTGGAAATTTGCTTGCTCCATCTACAGCAACATCAGCTGGAAGAGCACAGTCTATGGCAACTCAGCAAATGGCTCAAGATCCAATGGCACGTATTAATCAGTACGTTTTACAAAATATTCAAGCTCTGTTGGCAGCAAATCCAAGCTTCCTAACAAGCGGAATTCCCAATAAGCTTTTATCTCAAATGTGGATGCAAGCTCCAATGAAAGTGAGTATAAAATTAATTGAAACAAATCCTTAATAATGATATAATTTTAATTTAAGACTAATCAAGTTGCCGAAGAAGAAGAGGCTGACTTTGAAGAAATGGGTGTTGCTGAGACATACGCCGAGTATTGGCCAGCAAAGTGTAAGTTTCTGAGAGTGAGATTTCCAATCGATGTGGAGTAATATTTTTTATTCTGTTATAATTTTTGCAGTAAAATTGGGTAAAAAACATCCCGATCCTGTAGTTGAAACGGCTTCACTATCATCAGTCGAACCATGTGATGTGTATTACAAGCTGTCCATTCCACATGAGACCATCCAGAGTGGTCAATTGAGTGCGTTGCAGTTAGAGTCTATAACTTATGCATCTCAAGCACATGACCATATTTTGAACGATGGCAGTCGAGCTGGATTTTTAATTGGTGAGTTTTGATGATAAATATGGATCAGTCTTAATTCGGAGTTTGACTTGAATTTTTTTTTTGTTTTAGGCGATGGCGCTGGTGTTGGTAAAGGTCGTACTATAGCTGGAATAATTTTTGAAAATTACCAGAAGGGTCGGAAGAAGGCCCTATGGATTTCAGTCTCAAATGATCTAAAATACGATGCGGAACGTGATCTTTCTGACATAGGAGCAAACAAAATTGAAGTACATGCATTGAATAAGGTGACTTACATGTGCAAGCTCTTTCGAAGAAAATCTATTAATCAATAAATTATTTCAGTTCAAATATGCCAAAATTTCATCAGATATTAACAACAACTGCAAACGTGGCGTCATTTTTAGCACCTATTCAGCACTCATAGGGGAATCGAATAACAAGACTGGCAAATATAAGTCACGGCTAAAGCAACTGCTTCAGTGGTGTGGCGAGGACTTTGATGGACTGATCGTTTTTGATGAATGTCACAAAGCAAAGAATCTGTGCCCGGTAGGTTCTGGAAAGCCAACAAAGACAGGTTCAACTGTTTTGGAACTACAAAATAAACTACCAAAAGCCAGGGTTGTATATGCATCGGCTACGGGTGCGTCTGAGCCTAAGAATATGGCTTATATGGTCCGTTTGGGCATTTGGGGTCAAGGAACAGCATTTCCGACATTTAATGACTTCATAATGGCTGTGGAAAAGAGGTAAGTTGAATATAACATCAGCAAACATTATTCGGATTGCACATTCTTTAATATCCACAGAGGAATTGGCGCTATGGAGATTGTAGCTATGGATATGAAGCTCCGAGGAATGTACATTGCTCGACAGTTAAGTTTCCATGGGGTGACATTCAAAATTGAAGAAGTTCCATTGTCCACTGATTTTCGAAAAGTTTATGATGATTCAGTTGAACTGGTAAGAACCTTTTGACTGCAAACGTAGCATCCAGACATCATTCTATTTCTTTTAAGTGGGTTGAAGCTATGCAAAAATTCACTGAAGCCGCTGAACTTATCGACGCTGAGAGTCGCATGAAAAAAACAATGTGGGGTCAGTTTTGGTCATCGCATCAGCGTTTTTTTAAATACCTCTGTATTGCTGCTAAAGTAAATCATGCCGTTCAAGTGGCCAGAGAGGCTATAAAATATGGCAAATGTGTAGTAATTGGTTTGCAGTCAACAGGAGAGGCAAGAACTTTGGAGCAATTGGAGAGAGAAGAAGGTGAACTGAGTGATTTTGTATCAACTGCTAAGTAAGTATTTCAAATCTTAATTTCTGTAAGTGTATGTTTCTTTTTATTAATATATCTCATTTATCAGAGGTGTTTTCCAATCGCTGGTAGAGAAACACTTTCCAGCTCCGGATAGGAATCGAATAAATCGCATCTTAGGTCTAGGACCTAATAAGAAAAGTATACAATTGATAATTGAGGAGAGTAAAAAGGAGACCGCGGCTGCTGCTGCTGCTTCGACATCCAAGCGAAAAGCCAGTGCCCGGGCGGCAGCTGGAAAAACAGCCGGCAAAAAGGCGCGTCGACGTTCTTCGAGTGGAGATGAATTTGACCAAAATTCCGATGATTCCGACTTTAAGATGATGTCTGCATCGGAATCGGAAGAGTCCGACCACGGATCGGATAGCGGACAAAGTAGTGACTTTAATCCATTCTATTCGGGAAGTGACAGTGACGCCGATCCATGGGTCAATTCACGAAAGAAAAAGAAGCCTAAAGAAAAAACAGCAGCTGTAGCGGCTGCAGCTAAGAAAAAACCAACTTCCACCCAAGATAAAATTCAGGAGTTGCTGCAAAAGAAGCAAGAACAGAAAAATACTGTAACCCAGGTTGGAGTGAATGGTATCAAAATGAATTACGGTCCACCACCGAAAGACGCTATTGAGAGGGCCTGCAGTATGAAGGAGGAGTTGTTACGAAAAATCGATCGACTCGGAGATAAACTTCCCCCGAACACTTTGGATCAATTGATTGATGAGCTTGGTGGACCGGAGAACGTTGCCGAAATGACTGGTCGTAAAGGGCGAGTTGTTCAGTCCGATGATGGCTCGATTCAATATGAATCCCGATCGGAACAGGATGTTCCACTAGAAACGCTTAATTTGACTGAGAAACAGCGCTTCATGGACGGCGAGAAGGACGTGGCAATTATTTCAGAAGCTGCGTCCAGCGGTATTTCTCTGCAAAGCGACAGAAGAGTGCGCAATCAACGTCGACGTGTACACATCACATTGGAGCTGCCTTGGTCTGCAGATCGGGCAATCCAGCAATTTGGGCGAACACATCGTTCGAACCAGGTTAATGCGCCTGAGTATATTTTCTTGATCTCAGACTTGGCCGGAGAAAGAAGATTCGCCTCGACAGTGGCCAAACGTTTGGAGTCATTGGGAGCCCTGACCCATGGCGACAGACGTGCCACTGAAACGAGAGATCTCTCGCAGTTCAATATTGACAATAAATACGGCCGAACTGCATTGGAAACTGTCATGAAAACGATAATGGGCTATGAGTCGCCGCTTGTGCCACCACCCACCGACTATAAAGGAGATTTCTTCAAGGACATTGCGGGAGCTTTAGTTGGTGTTGGAATCATTGTTAATAGTGAGTCAAATCCGGGTGTGCTTAGTCTGGATAAGGATTATAACAACATATCTAAGTTCTTGAACAGAATTCTGGGAATGCCCGTAGAATTACAAAACCGTTTGTTTAAGTACTTCACCGATACACTGAATGCCATCATTAGTCAAGCTAAGAAAGGAGGACGTTTCGATTTGGGTATTTTAGGTAAGTTTAAATTTGTATTGATTTTTGCTTTAATATAATTGCTTTAAAAACTAAGATGATTCATCGTAATCTTGTTAGGAATGCTTCTAATTTGTCAAGTTATTTTCTCCTTCCAGATTTGGGTGCAGCCGGCGAAAACGTTACCCGAATTAAACTCCTGAAATTTATACGTAAGCACGCTACCGGTACTGCCCCCACTGAGTTGCATACAGTTCGCGTAGAGCGTGGAATGATTTGGCAGGAGGCTCTCGACAAGTGAGTAACGTATTGAAAAAACAATCCAAAGCGTTTGTGTGGAAATATTTTATTTTAGAAAATCATTTCTAATAAATTTCTATCCTTCATCAAAAAGGTATGCTGATCTTATCAGTGAAAAGGAAGGATTCTATCTTTCGCATCAATTGCGCAACAACAAGCGAACAGCAATCCTGGCTGTTGAAATCGAGTCCACCATACCATCAGGACAGCAGAAAAAGAAAATCGACTCCAAACCTAGCAAGAAAGATATAATGTTCCAGGTTTACCGTCCCAACACTGGTTTACAATTTAGACCAGAATCTTTGGCCGAAATCGAGAAGAAATATAAAAAGGTCACAGTGGAGGAGGCTGAAACCCACTGGACTCAGCAATATGACGCGTCGGTGAATACCTGCTCCCATGCGTATTGGAATGGCAACTGTAGAAATGTAAATATGGGCCACGAATGTGAGGTAAGTTTATTGAAATGAAATCTTCTGATATAATTATAAACTGGTGTCTCAATTTAGGTCGGCTTGCGACAGCGTCTCTACACAGTCTTGGCTGGTTCTGTGCTCTCAGTATGGTCTCGTGTAGAGAATATACTTTCAATGCGCAGTGCGATAAATAACAAGATGCAAGTTATTCGATTGAAAACCACCGAAGGAGAAAAAATCGTGGGAACGCTTATACCAAAAACCTGCTCCGAACTACTTGTCCAAGACTTAAAGTCGGACGCTGAAAAAGTGGAGGAGACATCCTTTCAAAAGGCTTAGAGTAATAAGACATCCTTTTCCTATTAGTTTTCCTAATTTGTTAAAAAAAAAAAAAAAAACAACAATAATTGAACATAACTAATTTATGTTATTTTATTAATTCTTCATATCGCTTAATTTAACTACTTAGGGTTACTTCCTAAATTAAATGTGATTTTTTTATATTAAAGAATATAAAAACTTTTGATTTTATTTTTTGAACGAAATAAAAAAGTATATGTTGCTTCTTTTACGAGAATACAACGTAAGAATATTTAAGTTTTTTTTCCTTTTTTTCTTATTTAAATTTTATACTAAGTATACAACAAACAAAATTATAAATATAAAACTTCAAATAAAATAATATTAACTAAACTATTCATTAAAATTCAAAAAAAAATCTGTTTAGTTTATTTTTAAGAACTATTGATTTATTTAATGAAAATAAATAAAATTAAAACTGTATAAGAATGTATGTGTTTTTTTTCCTTGCATGGAAGATGGAAAGAAGAAGAAGTACATTTCAACCATGGCCCAGTTTCAGCCATTGAGGGCGTGCCCTTTTTGGCCACGATAACGGTTCGCAACGCTTTTTTGACCACACTGTTTTTGGTACCCCTCTGTAAGCACCATCCTTTTTGACCCAGCTCCTTTTTCCCCACGCCTTTTGTATCGATTTTCCTTTTGGCCACGCCCCTTTCTGGCCACGCCCCTTTCTGACCACGCCCCTTCTGACCTCGCCTAATTTTGACCCACGTGCCATTTTAATCACGCTCACTTTTTGACCACGCCCACTTTTCGGCCACGCCCACTTTTTGGCCACGCCCCTTTTAAGCCAGATATCTTTTTTGTCACACCCCTTTATGTCCACGCCTATCTCTGGCAGCAATTTCGATTTTTGGATCGTTTTCGAGTTTTGCATAAATTTAATGGATAATTGTATGAAAAAATGAAAAATTGACTGAAAATCTGCACAAAATCGGTTATAACTCGGAAAATGCTGCATCGATTTTCAAAAATAAGGTGTCTATGGAAAGATAAATTTGCCACCAATATTTGTATGATAAAAAATGTATAGGTGTTCATACAATTTTCCGGGATTAGAGGCATAAATAGCAAAACAAGATCATTTCTGACAAAATCCCAAATTTTCTTTGAATTTCCCAACCGATTTTCAAAATTTGTATGTCATTAAAATCTTGAGCAATCAACGGTCATTTTGGTATGCGGAAAATTTTCGTACGTTAACCACAAGCTTCAATATACCGTTTTAAATATTTTTTAACTGAAAATTGAAGAAAAATTCATACTTTTATTCGTTTATTTTCGTTGTTCGAAAAATTTTGAAAAAATGTCCAAAAAGGGCTCATTACTTCAGCAATTCGTGTCTGATCATTAAAAATGAGGTTTCAATTCAATTACAATATAAAACAGTTAGAAAACAAGCCTCCCATCCATGAATCTTTGTTTTAAGCATTTTGATGCATATTACGTAAAACACCCTGCATATCTACTTTACCGTTCATATCTTTTGACTACGCCTATTTTGATATACAAAGCATAGCTTTTTGCACATACACATACTTTACAAGGTCATTTCATATATACATAAGAACCAATCTTATGCAAAAGTAGTTCTAATTTTTTTCAAGGTAAATGTGTGAAAAAATAGAAAATTGACTAAAAATCTGCACAAAATCGGTTATAACTCGGAAAATGCTGCATCGATTTTCAAAAATAAGGTGTCTATGGAAAGATAAATTTGCCACCAATACTTGTATAATAAAAAATGTACAGGTTTTCATACAATTTTCCGGGCTTAGAGGCATGAATAGCAAAACAAGCTCATTTTTGACAAAATCCCAAATTTCCCTTGAATTTCCCAACCGATTTTCAAAATTTGTATGTCATTAAAATCTTGAGCAATCAACGGTCATTTTGGTATGCGGAAAATTTTCGTACGTTAACCACAAGCTTCAATATACTGTTTTAAATATTTTTTAACTGAAAATTGAAGAAAATTCCATACTTTTGTTCGTTAATTTTCGTTGTTCGGAAATTTTTGAAAAAATGTCCCAAAAATGGCCCTTTACTTCAGAATTTCATAAATGGGCCTGGTAAAAAGGAATATTGCCAAAAATGGGTGTAAATTGAAAAAGCCGGGCTGGCCGAAAGAGGCGTGGCCAAAAATGAGGTTCAAAATCTTCGTGGAAAATTTTTTGGCCATACCTTTTTCTTGCCACACCACTTCTTGACCACGTCCTTTTTTGACCACGCCCCTTTTTGATTACGGCTCTTTTTGACCACGCCCTTCTTTTAGCTGACGCACATTAGTTAACGCCTCCATTTCTTGTTAACCTCGAGTAAAACCAGCCGGTCCTGTGTTACCACGTTATTGTCAATCAGCCCTAACGGCTAGCGAGGTATCCGTCGGAGCGGGAAATTATCCGACTTCATACGAATCCACCATTTTTCTAGATTTACTCGGGAAAAGATACAACTAGTTCGGAACACAAAGTAAAAGTTGCGCCCGGCAACCATGTGGCCCATTAGCTCAGTTGGTTAGAGCGTCGTGCTAATAACGCGAAGGTCGTGGGTTCGATCCCCCCATGGGCCAAATACTTTTTTTTTTTATTTTACAAAAATCTATTCGATTTCAAGATATAAGTTAAACATTCAACTTTGATTCGAATTCTTTATTTCTTCTATTTTGTTATTAATTTTTAACATCATTATCTTTGTACGAATAACATCAACAATTAAACATTAAAAGCATCAAAAAACCATACAAATTAAGAAAGTATACATTTACACTTCTTTTTATATCTAGGTATACTGAAAAGTGTCCTTATTTTCTAGCATTTGAATAAGTTTCTAAAAATGGTTCATTATTTCAAAAAAAAAAAAAAACAAGGCTCTTTGTATTCCATCTATTGTCTTAAGCCAAACGAAAAGTATGACACATCACATTCAATACAAAAAAAATATATCCTATATAAATAGTCCAAGTAATTTCTTTGGAACTTAAAAAATCTGGGACATAACTCCACAATACATAAGTTCAAAATGGAACTTTTGTACTACCTCGGTATTACATGTAAGTCATGTGGGTCATAAATCCATAGTTTATTATTTTTTTTTAAGTGGAACATAAATTTAAAAAAAAATCACCGGACTTGTTTTCTTCGAAAACAGTACCGTGAGTGGTGGGAGAGTGTTTTATATATGATTTTTTGTTTAACTTTTGTTAAGTAAACTTTCAAAGTACAGTATTCTTTTTTAAAAACAAGGTCGCTCATTCTTTTGACGGACTTATGACCCACTGAGGGGTAAGGAATTCACCTATACTATCATGATTTATGCCATGTGGAGATTACATAAACTTGATCAGCAAAATATTACAATCATGGTAACTTTACTTATGTATGTATATAGTTTTAGCAAATTTAAATTTACTAATTATTACATTCTAATCTTTTAAAAAGAATCTCCAATTTTATGTGCGGCGATTCGACTGGCAGAATAGGCTTTCCACACTCATCTGTGTATTTGGCGTAGTGTAGTTCGTGAAGTGTTTCAAAACCACAGGATTTAATTATTTTCTGGGAGAACATTCCAGTTGCATCTGCTTTAAGAACCTTAAATGCAAAGTTTTGTTATTTTTTAAAGAAAAATATCAATCAAAATATTTATTTACTTTAAATCCACAACACTCGGCTTGGGCAATACTTCGTTTAACCAGCTCTTTTGCAATACCTTGTCCACGGAATTTCGAATCGACTGATAAAATTCTCAAATCAAATAATCGATCAACTTGGAATTTTTCAAATAAATCAAATTTTAAGTTCTGGCTGTAAATTAAATTGAAGATTTTCTTGAAATTCTCATCGTCGCTCATGTTGATTTTTTTCTGAGCGATTTCCATGTCACCAGGTTGTAGAACACCATTCAATACTACTCCAGCAATCTAAGAAATTCAAAATATAAATGTGTAAAACATGATGAGTATTTTTGTTTTGTTTTGTTGGTTTGTGAATGTTTTGAGAACCTCATTATCTTGAGCTACTGCCATCAAACTAAAACCATCCCTCAAAGTGGCATAACTGAGTTCTTCTAGTTCAGGATGGCCTTCACCTTTTCGACATAATCCAGCTGCTTTGTTAAGTGGTTCATCGGCAAAGAAAGTATCTCGTAAATGTTTGATAACTTCACCAAAACGTTCCTCAGGGATGCATGTGTATTCCATGATGTTTTATTTATCTAAAAATAATACAAATAAATACTTTGATTTAAAATGTTGAATACATTATACAGGTGGTTGGTATAAAGTGCACCAAAGAGGTAGAACGAGTAGGTTGGGTTAAGACAAGAAAAAAAATCGTATGGCACCCGTTTAGGCGGGAGGTGCAATTTTCTAAAAAAAATCGACTTGAAATAGAAAAAAAAAAAAAATAGAAAAAACAACGGCAACACTTACAATGTCATGCTATACTTTTTTTAAAAGCCAGAAATCCATTCTTTTATTTTGTTTTTAATTCGAGTTACTAAAGAAAACAGTTTTTGAAAAATTAATTTTCAAACTCCCGCCTAAAAGGGGGGAAATAGACCCCCCTTCCATACGATTTTTTTCATGTCTTAACCCAACCTACTCGCTCTAGCTTTCAAGAGGAAGAATTTCTAGTGAATGGACAGGTAGAAGACGACTTAAGGAAGCAGACCTTACCCCGAAACGACCTGTCAGGGACGCGAAATTGACTGCAAACCACCGACAAGGCTGATTTTCTCTATAGTGCACTACGATTGGGAGGTTGGGCAATGGAGGCGAGTTATGTTCTCGGATGAGTGCAAAATGAGTCTACATGGAAGTGATCGCAGGGGCAGAATATGCAGACAACCTGGCGAGCGATTTGAACGAAGCTTTTTTGTCGAAACCGTGACTTAACGGGGGAGGGTTTTGTATGATACAGGCAGGCATTTGAATTGAAGGACAAGTGAGCTGGTTTTGCGACTGGTGGTGGTTGAGGTGAGGTTTAACTTCGGATCGGTATATCTCCGATATTCTGCTGCATTACGTCGTTACTTATGTTGATGTATTGTCAAAGATTTCGTACTATAGCATGATAACGCTTGTTGCAACACTGCGCGGGGAACAGTCGGATTTCTTAGGAAAGTTGGTATTGCCACGATGGACTTGCTGGCGCTAAGCCCAGACTTAAACCCTATCGAGCATTTGTAAGACGAGCTTAAACGAAGGGTTAGAGCCAGAAATCCAGCTCCTGAGACCATTAAAAACTGAAAGCGGCACTGGTAGACGAATGGGAAAGAAGACCGCAAGAGACAGTCAAGAAACCCATCAGGTACGAACAGGAGCTGGGTGTTTTGTGTAGCTCTTAATATTAGAGAATCATATAAACTCCCAGATGAGTGTAGTGTCTTTCAGGCGGACATTTATGCTATTGAAAAAGCAGCCGAAATTGAGGTAACCGTCGGAGCAGAATTCTCTCCGATTTTCTACGAATCGGAGACATTTTGCTTCGAGGTAGTTCTCCGACAGGCAAAATGTTTCCGATTCCTAGGAAATCGGAGAGAGTTCCGCTCCCACGGTTACCTCGATAGGGCCGAGTATGTCCTATCGCTGAGTTTTTAAATAGAGAAAAACAATTTAAAAAAATATCTTTTTCAATCGATATAAACCAACCTAAAGATTGTAGTAGAATTTTTGTTAATATAAAATAAGAAAAGTGCGTATACGCCCGAGTGTACCACTATTTGAATTGAATTAATTTAAAATTTCTTTTATAGAATTTCTAGCTTATTAAATACATTTAATATTTGTTTACAATTGCAAGACCATTTTTTAAGTATGTATTTGAATATACCCATAAAATAGTCCAGTCAACGAAGACTTATAAAATCATAAAATAAATGAAATAAATCGTGTAGTCTGGGTTATTTTTTTAAGTGGTAGGGGTGACGACCCTCAGGTCCAACATACCAAAAGTCCCCAGCCCAGGGCCGCGAGCTTAAGCCTGGAGAGGGGGTTAAAGGTCCCCTTTTTTAGTTTTTCGCGAATATTTCGAAAACCAAGGGCTTAACTGAAAAAGTCTGGACCAAGGAATTAAAGTAAATTAAATTTCCTACAAAAAATGTTATATTTATATTTTCGCTTGGAGCAACACTAAGGAAGATGCGGCGGGGTGAAGAAATGTCAAGAAATATAAAAAAATCGGTCATTAGTCTACAAAATTTAGTGTTTATTGATCAATTTTAGCCAGAAATAACAGAAAAAGTAAGTATATGTAGTATTCATAATTATTCCATTGATAATTTGAAACAGAGTTTATGGGGTTAAAACAGGTGGCCAGGGTTAGAATTTCCTAATTTAATTTATTTGCTACAGTGTTTGCATTCACTATGAAAAATACTGTTTCTTCAAAGATAAAAAAAGTATAATGGATTGTTCCAAGTTACTGACAATGACTTTGTAAAATAATTATCAGACATGTACTAAGAAAAAAATCGTTTAGGATAGGGGGGTCTATGTCCCCCGCGGCCTTGGACTGGGGACTTTCAGTATAATATACCTGAGCATCACCCCTAACTTAGGAAAAAATCCGGACAACATGATTTTTCCTTCGTTGGCAAAGTGACGGTTTGACAAGAGAAATAACTTTTGTTTAAACATTCTTTTTGTGTAAAAAAAAAAAATATTTTTTATGAAACTTCGATTTGTTTACCCATCCAAAGTTTAGCCGATCGGCTAGTCAATTGATATTTTCAGTAATAAGATATCATCGCTCCAATTAAGGATCCAAAAAATAACATCTGTTCGTAGTGCTTTTAATCTTAAACGTATAATGTATTTGCGATCACTTTGCGACTATACAGGGTGTCCCGCGGTCGGCGATGCAGACGAAAACCATGGGTTCCTAGGTAATTTTTAGTCGATAAACTTAAAAGATAATTTTCTCGTTTTCGCTTCCTTTTCGACTTAAAACGGTCTTTATGATTTGTGGTCTCGTTTCTTTGAGTGGCTCTAACTTTGCCAAACTGCAACCGATTCTTGATTTTTTTTGCATTTACGAAAGAGCGGGTAACGGTTTTTCCGTAATTTATTATAAAAGTTATTATATATTTTTAGGTTGCCTTTTTTTTATATAATTGTGTTTGGAGGACTATGTGACTATATTAATTATAGGAATTAATATAAAAGAATCGAACACCTTTTATGTCACATAAAATTATTTATTAAATAAACAGAACAATTGTTTCAACGCTCAATGCGTCATCATCAGCTGTTAGAATTCGACTAATTACAATAAAACGAACAAGGTTGTCGAAAGGGCTGCATATATGTACATATTCATTACAAACTATAAAATGTTGAAAAGGGATGACCAATGTGGTCCTTCATCTCTATTAATATTATTTTCTTTATTAAGATGTATGTAAAGAGATTCTAAAATATTGAGACGCGTATATTGATTCTCACATTCCAATAACTTAAAGCTATCAAATGAAAAGGTGTGATGAGTGCCAAGTGCGTGTTCGGCTATTGCACTTCTATGTGATTCTTTTTTCTGTATGCAGTTTAAATGTTCTTTTGCTCTCGTTCGAAGCTCTCGTTTGGTTTGTCCTATGTATATACAGCTGCATTGCTCGCACTTAGCCGAATATACTCCAGGTTTCTCCGTTGAAGGTGTCACGTCTTTCGTTGTTCTAAGTAAATTTTTTATTTTGTTGTCACTTTTCCACGCTGAAGAAAAACCGAACTTAGCAAAGCATTTGTTAAATTCATTTTGGATAGGTGCATAAAAATTAAATGACACTCGTTTTTGGCCTTCCTTTATAGACGAAAGTGATGTTATATTATTTTTCCACTTTTTATTATTATGCTTCTTAATAAGTGAGTCAACCAACGATTTTGAATACCCATTCTTCTTCGCAATTTCGTATATTCGATTAGTTTCATCTTTAAACTTCTTTTCCGAAAGGGGGACATTGCCTTTTTTGCCTTTTTTTTACTTAGGTGTTATTTTTTTTTTTCACAAGAACACGTAACTAACGGCCATATTATTCACTCAATACATCCAGATTAAAACTTAAATCTGGATGTAAATCATACAAATTCAATGTAAATTCATCTGGTTTTAAGTTTAAATCTGGATGTATTGAGTGAATAATATGGCGGTAAGTATTATTTTTTATATTGAAAGCCCAATTTATTATCTTAAAAATACTTGACATTGTTTAAGATAACAAATACATTTAAAATTACTAACAAAATAAGTACAAAAAAATTTATTTATTTTCTACTTTCGGCCTTGTTCTTATGCCATTTTTCATTGTAGAAAAGATTTCAGGCCGTCAGAAGCATAGTGGCCTAACTGACTTTTTACCGAAATCCGGTTTTTCACAAAAATTGAATCCTTATGTATTTATCTTTATGCCTGCATCAAAATTTTTGGATTAAACGGTTTAACAATATAAATTAAGCGCATTTTTAACTTAGGCCAAACACAAAAAATTCAAAATGTTTAGTGCCAGAGTGGCCTATCTTTCTCAGGCCCTTTTTGCGCTAACATTTGTCGTTTTCCTCAAAATATTAGATTAGGCCGAGTTTTCTATAAGCTAACAGATGGAATAATAGTAATGCTATATGAGTCCAATTTCATTGATTAGACCGATAGCTACCTCGAAAATCCCTCAAAAATTTGCAGAATAATGCAAAACAGCTGTAAATACTATAGGTACTTCAACAGGGCTCAAAATATAATTTTTTATTATATGAAATAGAAAATCATGGAAATGGGGTTTTGTCCTTTGTATATGATAATCATATACGTAGGAGCCTATATTTCCTGAAAAACGCTTCGCGCCATCACAAACCTGTACGTACTTAGTCTAATATTCATTTTAAATTGAAATATTTTTCCATTCATTGACTTGAACCTAGACCAAGCGGCTCAGAACCTGAAGCTTTGAAATAAGCTCCCCCTAAATTAAAAATAAATAAATAAATTTGATGGCACAACAGCTCATGAAGAACTAGGGCCTAGTGACTTACAACTCTCAACCATTTCTGTGTGTGCGTGTCTGCAGGAATGGAGGGGACCTACAGTTTATTGCCGAATCCGAACGGCTAACGAGCGGCACTTTTCTGTGACAGGAGATACTCTTGGAGGATTTGTCAATTCCTCGCAAGAGGCAGTAGCCGTTTTTTCTTTTTTTAAATAAATAGGTGGCGAGGCTGGGGATCGAACCTTAGACCTCCGGCATGACAGTCCATCGCACTACCCATCACGCCACGGCTACTACCCTATATCCTGATGCAAGACTTATTAAATCCGGGAAAAAAACAGATGTCCTTGCATTCAAAACTCCAAATTGACACAATTTTATACCGCTCTGAGGGACAGTTCAGGAATTTTAACTGAAATAGAAGCTATTTGATGTTCTGAGACATGAGGAAGTGAATAATTTACTTTAATTTCTTCATTTAAAAATAAAAACTTCACAATTTTTAAATAAAAATCGCATTTTTAAATTAACGCTTTTGGCCTATCTTTCTGCTTCATTGAATTAAATTGTTTTTTCCTCAGTGCCAAAGTGGCCTAACTGACTTAAAAATAAGTTTAAACGGTACTTTGAGGGAATATATGAATTGCAAAGATTTCTGTACTTATTTCTAGACATATCACAAAAAGAAAATCATTAATATCTTACTTCAATTAACAGTTATTACTGTTTCAAAAAGAGCTGTTTTTTCTTTTCGCTCTACTGAAAAAAGAGAAAAAGTCAGTTAGGCCACTCTGCTTCTCACGGCCTCATATGTACGTGGGACACAAAATTGTTTTTGTAATACATGTTAAGAAATGTTTTTGATCCTGATCCGTAGATAATAAAACGCAGCTGCTGTACCTAATGGAGGTAGTACAAACCAATACTAAATTTTGTTTTGCCATCAGTGTCCCAAAAACATTGCTTTTGTTTAACAAATATGCACATGGGACAAAGCAATTCTCTCAAAAAAATTACGGAATATTGTATGAAAAATGTGTACTAAACGCCAAAAAAAAAGGTTTGTGCGACAAAACAATTATACAAACCGTTGATTTTCCTGGATATGGGACAAAGTCTATGCTCAATATTTCAGGATTGGTAGTCCATAGCGCAAATCGGATCACAGGTTTAGATTTAGAAAGACCATACCAAATTACCATAGAATCCGTCCCTAACTCAAAAACCACATTTATCAGGCGACGATAAATTTGCAGAAAAACTGTTACCCGCATGAAAAAAAAAAGTTGTAGGGTGGGTAAAAAGTCCTAATTTCTCTTGTGTAAATTTCAAAAAAGAATCGGTTGCAGTTTGGCAAAGTTAGAGCGATTTAAAAAAACGAGACCAAAAATTATAAAAACCGTTTTAAGTCGAAAAAGAAGCAAAAACGAGAAAATTACCTTTTAAGTTTTTCGACTTAAAATGACCTCAGGAACCCATGGTTTTCGTGTGCATCGCCAACCACCGGACACCCTGTATATGGTTAAATCTTCTTTACCCTAATAAATTCATTTTGTGCCATTTAAAATTTAAAAACTTTTAAATGTCTCTCAAATATCAACAAAACAATCCGCTTATCGTATGGTGATATACAAATACACCATAATAATTTTACTACGATTTTATACGCCCTCTGCCGTGGCCGTCAATTAAATTACAACATGTAAACAACATCATTCACCATGTGGATATCGTTCATCATGCACTCAAGCTCCGCGGTCTTTCCTGGCTAAAGTGGTGATGCTTCAATTCACCCACAAGCACAACCATTCGATGCAATTTACGCCGCAAAAGCGATTTAGTTAAAAAAAAAAAAAAAAAAAAAAACGTAAACAATACATCCACCCTAAATATTTAACAGACACACCACACCACATATTGCATCTCGCGATAGCATGCAATTCCAATTCAAAAACAGGCGATAAAATATCCAATTATGAATCTGTCACAATCGGCGGTGACGATGGGGAATCAATTAATCCAAGGGATGGCTCTGGTAGAGGCAAGTTATGTGTTTTTTTTTCGCTATACCTAATCTCTCACAAATTTAAGCAAAAAAAAAAAAAAACAAAAATGAAAGTTTTCCCCCAAAAGCGGAAGGTCATCAGCCACCATCAGGTATTGTATTTCATTTTTTTTTTTTTTGCTACCACCTCCATCATGGTGTTTACACTTCGAATAAGTGGAAATGACATCTTCATTTAGAAGAGCTCTCGACTGTCATCATAACCACAATGGATAGTAAATATAAATAATGATGGGTGGCTGTGGTTCCGTCTTCCGTCTCCCGTCTGCAAGTGTGAAAAATTACGATGCCACAAACAAAAGCACACAACAGCGGCTCTCCGTTAGCGTGAAAGCTTTTACAATAGTGTAAATGGAAGCAGACGTCACCCATTTACAAATATTCGTCCTAACCTAAGTCGTGTGGTATAGAAATTCCTGATTATACTACTTTGGAATTTGTTTTCACTTTTTCTCAGAGAGCCTCGTTCGGAACTCGGTCGGATTTCTGCCCCTACTTTTGTCGTTCCTTCAACCGGGTTAAAGATGAAATTGTTGTTGTACTAATTGATAGTGAGTAGTAAGGAAGAGCCAGCAACAAAGAAATGGGCTTAAAAGGTTTTTGTATTTCGTAAAGAAGTCTGGAGACGATGAGGAAGGAAGCAGGTTAATAATGAGTGGAGCCATATAGCATTTATACATATGTAAGTGGATATAGTGGTGAAAACGATTACGTGATGAAGATGGCGATATTGAAAAGGTTCTAGGTACATATATGAATTTAAGGAATGTCTATTAGTTTGTAGAATAATGATGACTTTTTGTGGTTTTAGGGGTTTAAATGCGTAACGTAGATAAGTTTTATATAAGGATAAGTAGGACGAAATTTATCCTGAAGTTTTGGATTTTAATAGCAGTTTAAAATCAAAATTCTTCGTTTTAAGACATTTACCTATGCTTTTGAAATTTGTAATCACCTTCTGATTTATTCGCGGTTATTTTAGTTTTGTTGTTAGAGCGCTGAACTATCATGCCAGAGGTCTGGTTTCGATTCCCAGCCACTGCAACCTAAGCACCAAAGTATTTTTCAGGGCTACTGTCCCTTGCGAGCAAGTGACAAATCCTCAAAAGTACCGCTCACCTTAGCCGTTCGGATTCGGCAGTAAATTGTAGGTCCCCTCCATTCCTACAGACACGCACACAGGAATGGTTGAGAGTTGTAAGTCACTATGGGCCCTGGTTCTTCATGCCATCAAATTTAATTTTATTTAATTTGTTATTTTTTTAAATATTTGTTAGCCACACCTTCTTCTCTATTCCTGAAGAAAAGATCGAAAGAAAACGTTGGATTGAAATTACTCTCGAATCAGTGGAGGGTAAATAACATTATCCGATGTTCAAAGAAAAATGTATTGGCATGTGAAGCGGACTATTTAGTTTAGCTAACATCTCATCATCAACAGGAAATGATAGAGTGGGTGACTATGTCACATAGGACAGGATATAACCTTTGTGTTACCCCACAAATCTTTGTGCAGAGTGATAAATTTACACGCCAAAATATACCCTTATGGTTAAACAAGATTTATAACATTCTTTTTATTTTGATCAAAATGTTTCATTTAATGTGCAGAATTTCTAAAATGTTCAAAATGCTCTTCTTGGTCCAATAATTTATCATTTGAAGGATTTGAATGAAAAAGCAACCACCTTAAGTGAGCTTTAAACATCCACCAAGTTTATACAGGGTGTTCGGTGTAAGGTGCACCAAAAAGCTAGACCGAGTAGGTTGGGTTAAGACAAAAAAAAAATTGTATGAGAGGGGGGTCTATTTCCCCCATTGAGGCAAAAGGGGCAATTTTCTAAAAAAAAATGTCTTAAAACAGAAAAAAAAAATATTTAAAAACAACAATAAAACCTACAATGCCATGCTATACCTTTTTAGAAAGCCAGAAATCTCTTCTTTAATTTTCATTTTAAATTAAGTTGTGAATAGTTTTGGAAAAATCAATTTTCAAACTCAAAATTTTGAGGAAAAAAAAATTTAAAAAAAAATTGTTTGTTTTATGTAATCCTATTAATAATATAAATGTGAAGGTTTGTTTGTCTGTCTGTTCGTTCCTCTTGATCTAGGAAAATACCTAATTGATTTTAATGAGTGTCGGTAGAGCGAGAGCTAAGAACATCGATGGACATAGGCTACTTTTGATTTCATAATCTACAATAGTTTACCAAAAAATAGTTAAAATATATAAAATAAGTGATAAATTGTTTAAAATGTCAGATGTTCAAATATAAAAAAAAAAAAACAAATACAAAAGTTTCTTACAATCATTAAGTTATTTAAATGCGAAGCAAGGCGAGCACGGGCCTGCTAGTTAAGCATATTTTTTTCAAATTTCAATGTTCTTGTTAGTTTTTAATCAAAATCAGAAAACTTCCGGATGCTAAAATGTTTTTGAGAAAATTGATAATGACGAAATCTACTTTACTACTTAGTTAGTAGAAAGAAATAAGATCTTTGGAACAACAAAATAACGGACGGAAGTCGAATTAAAGGAAAACTTACTTTTTTCTTTTCAATTTTCTCAAAAACGAGAATACATTTTGACATCTGGTTTGAGTGTTTGACTAAAAATAGATGGGAGCATTTGGTCAGTTTATATTTAAGAGCGCTGAGTAATTTTCCTCCATCACTTTAAAAGAGCAGGAGCATTAAATATAAACAAGATTCCTCAAAAACACTTTCTTTTCATTTTTTCTTATTTGATTACTGCGACAAAAAATAATTGAGCAACGAATCCAAAATAAACTTTTCTCAGTTTTTTGACAGCAAAACTGAGGAATTTTTGTGAGGAATTGTGTTTATATTTCTGAGAATACGGATTCCTCTGAGATCTCTGAAATATAAACTGGCCAATTGAAAATTTAAAAAAAAAAATGCTAATTAATGTAAAATTTAAATTTAAAATAAATTCAGATATTTCCGGCTTTACAAAAAAGTATAGTATGCCGTTGTAACCGATTATCGTTGTTTTTTAATAATTTTTTTTTTCTGTATTAAGTCAATTCTTTTAGAAAATTGTCCCTCCCGTTATTTCAAATTTTCTCAAAAAATAAAAGACATTTAAGCATCCGGTTTTAAGCAGAAACCCTGAGTTTTCTGTTTTTGACGAAAATCTAAAGAGCATTGATTTTCGAAAACAAAATTAATACGTAATTAAATACGTAAAAATTTTGAAAAAAAATCAGTTTGAATTTTTTTTAAATTAAGCTACATTTTTTTATAAAAGTTTTTGAGGAGGTGCAAAAAATTTCGTACTAGAGGGGTGATTGAATCCGCTTTCAATGTGATTTTCGATTTTTAAAATGAAAAAGTTGATGAAAAATTTTACAATTTTGAAAAATAATCTTCGACAAAGATATTTCACCAACCCACCACTCCACTAAAAAGTTGTCATAGGTTTTGGTGTAGTAAATGCCACAGGAGAGGCAGGAGGGGTGTCTTAAAGCTAAACATTCCATTCAACCGCATAAGATATAAAAAAGTGAACTTTGACAAGCTATAAATTTAAGATGAAAGAAGTACCAGAGATCATTAATACCTAATTTGTAGGTATTTTGATTTTCTAAAAGTTTTTCATTGGCCATTTTGTTACAAAATAAAATCCAAGCGAGTTATTAAATGAAAAAAAATGACCAGCTGTTTCAATATGGCATCTTTTTCCTAACCCCTACCACCCCGAAACTTTTTATTTATAATGTGGAGATGTACCCAAACACATACGATAACAAAATATTTGTAACAGAGCTCCTGAGAGAGCAATTTGTTAGCTCTATATGCTAAAAAAAAAACAGTAACTGGAAAATTCAAAGGCAATGCCCTAACTCCAAAAATGCCATAATCTAAATCTATTTGTAACTTCAATACATTTTTTTGACTAAATACAGTACACTATAAAGTTTGTGCATGTTTTTCTCAAAAACTTTTGATTGTACGAAAAAAAGTGTCACAACATTTTTAATGTAAAATTACATAAGCTACAACTTTTGCCTCTACATTTTTTTTCATACACTTGAGAAATTTGCAAAAAACTGAAATTGAACCATTTTCACCCCCCGTAAAATTTTTAGCCCCGGTCCAAATTTAAGGTACTTTTTTGAAAATTACTTAAGATACAAAAATAAACATCTCCACCAAAATTGAGTTTTGACGGATTTTTTTCGAAGTAAAAGTCTAATTTTTCCTGGGCTATATTTAGGTGACAGTAAAATTAGACTCTGGTAGAAAATCTGCCTCTACTTAGCTTAACTCGAGTGCAAGAAAGTATTAAGGGATACTTTGAAATTTCTTCCTTCTTCATATCAGTTCTGACTGCCTATAATTTCCTAATAGCCCTAACTACAAAATTTCCGATTTTGAATTTATGGCATTTTTGGAGTTGGGGCATTGCCTTAAAAATCGAATATTTTGTAGTTAGGGGCATTATGAAATTATGGGCAGTACTTAGGCGGTAGGCAACCCGCAAATCTTAAGTTACTTTGAATTTTCCTGTTACTGCTTTTTTTTTTAGCATGTTGAGCTAACGGATTGCTCTCTCAGGAGCTCTGTAGTAGATCTATCCCAGAGGTGAGAGAGCAGGGCAAACGGATCGGATCGCTTTTATTGGCGGATTTCCATTTTCTTATTCTCAAAAGCAACACAGTCATGATAGCTCATCAGTGAAACCCAAAATAATGAAGTTCCCGACTAAGGATCGTTCGATGCAAAGCTACATAGTAGATAAGTGTGAAAATTACAAAAAATTGTCATGGCATATTTTACCAAAAATGTTTGTTAAATTAAATTAAAAATTGTATTATCTGAAATATTAGTTTGGTTTGTTATATTTTTTTTTATAAAACTTAACTTAACTTTTGCTAAAAAAGACTTTAGTCTATTGTAAAAGATGAAAATGGTTATTTGTTCGTTTTTCGCTTTGTATTTTTCTTATTTAATGCGAAATTTAGTTTTATTTAGCCTTTTGAATGCAATTTTTTATTTGGTATTTTGTTGTTCAGCTGATAGGTTTTATTTGGCATTCATTTTTTTTGAAATTTTTAGGCGTTCATTAAATTTAATGCGAAATTTTCAAGACATATAATTTTATGGAATGCAAGACAGTGGTAATACCATGAACGAAAAAAAGAATGTGAAATTATGTTTATCAAAACAAATTACAGAATTAATGGTGAAACAAAAAACGATCGAATCAATTAAAGGGCGAGATGATCTTTAAAATATATAAACGGCGAAACGTGAAAAAAAAACAATAAGATGCGCTTGCAGATTTAATAACATGTACCTACATGGACAAACATAAACAACATTTAAAAAAAAACAACCATTTTCAACAAGTTTTAAATTTAGCAAAAAAAAAAATATATGTACATATGTACAATGTACATATATCTCTTTTGCTGACTTTTGTTTCGAACTTCTATTTGAAAATTATTTTGTAAGCCATGCCATCCCCACGGGAAAGGAGAATGCCCAAAATTGTATGGGCGAAAAAGCCATCAAAGTCGGTTGAAAGGGTATAAATTGTAGATAACAAATATGAAATTATTTTCTTTAAAAGTTTCCCCGAGACTAGCTAGGACGATTCTAAATTCTTAAAACTAAGTGTTTTAATATGTAAACAAAAGTAATAGCTGTATTTTATTTTCCCCCAGATCTGATCCGGATTGGATTTGGAAACATAAATACAAGTAATACAAAAACAACACAAGATCCAGGTCTGCTTCTAGATTTGGATTTCGAAATCCATTTTTTGAACACTTCCCTAGAAATATTTTAATTTTATAGGTTGGTACAACTGCTGAGATTTACAGAAAAAACTCAATAAAATTAAAAATTCTCGAAATCAAACAAATGCCGCCATAATTCCAATTGTTTTTATGAGTTTTTCTTCATTCAATAGAGACGACGAGTCGCAAGGCACGGAAAAAATACATAAAAACTATTAACTTAATGAAAATTAAACTAAAAAATAAAACTGTTCAATTTTAAACATTCAATACCAAATATTATTTCAAATAATATTTGTGAAAATTTTCCTTCTGTCAATTTTATTGTGCAAATAAAGCCAACTGTGAGAAATAAATAAATTTGTGATCCAGTTTTTTTTATTATCATGATCTGATCCGGATTAGATCTGGGGGAAAATAAAATGCAGCTAATATATATCCCGAAATAATAACGGTATAGTGATAAAGCTTGGAACACAAGTTCAATTTGTCATAAGAAATAAGAATCAAGAGTCCATAAAAATATCTGCCCTTCTCCACTAAGGCGGTTTTCCGCTTCCGGTACGCATAAATAAGGCCAGAGCCTGAGGTGCATTAATAACGTGGTCCTATGTTTTTTAGAATTATTTTGGATCCAACGAGAGCCTTCACGTCTTCGTCCTTTTTTTTCTGCATCGCTCTAATCAACTTTGTATGCATGCGAAAACACTTTTTTATTCAAAATAAAAACCGTTATAGCAAGTCTCGGGAATAACATTTAAAGAAAATAATTTCAATTTTGTTGTCTACAATTTATGCCCTTTCATTCCATATTTATATCTTCTTTAAATCGACGCCGGGTTTTGTTTGGGCATTCTCCTTTGAAAGTTCTCTTTTATTCTGACTTAAATTGTTGATCATGTAATGTACATATACATATACATAGTTCAATCCAATCAAATGTGTTGTTTTTAATTTTTCAAATTTATGTTTGACATATGAAACATTTTACTTAATAAATTAAGCAATGTCATAAATGAAATCAAGCATAATGATGACATAAGAAATGACAAAAAATGTAACCAAAATATTTCCAGCTCTTTCCGCCAAATTATCGTAAGCGACAAATTCAGACCGAGAGCCCACAGCAATATTTGGGTGTGAATGATAGCAAAAATTCAATGATGTACTAAGATAGGTCTTTATTTTCTATTTGCAAATATGCATTGAAAATTAATTTTTTTTTTACAAAAGCCCAGATTAAAAAATTATATTTAATTATAGATCTGAATCCCTTAGAAATGAATTTGGGGCTCTAAGACATCTTAGGTAGTGCATCTTGCATACAAAAGGCCCCACCTGAGAGTTCTTGGAACCAACTAAAGTCTAAAGTATTCAGATCTCTTATTAAATATAATTTTTAATGTAGTTTTTCATTGTAGAAAAGATTTCATCGTTTTGCGAAAAGATTTGCACTTTTTCCAGTTTTTCATTTTTTATTCACAAAAAGATGCGTTCTGTATAAGTTCTGAAGACGACAGAAGCGATTTGGGAAATCTGATCTGCGTTCACCCATACATGTAAAAGAGCTTTCAATTCAAATTAAAAAATCTTTGTTCAGTGAATCGAAAGTCTATGTATATGTGTGAACAGTCGTCACCAATACTATTAAAATATGGGCTGTGACATGCTTTGAAGATGAAATTTTTCGATGTCAATATGTTTTATTCAAAAAAGTAATTCGGGAGTTTGAGAAGAGATTTTACAGATTGCAATGAAAAACGACATAAGTGTTATACCTTTTATCTGGGCTTTTGAAAAAAAAAATGTATTTCCAATGCCTGAACCACGGATTGCAAGACTTGCATATGTGCAAATAGAAAATAAAGACCTATCTTAATACTGTCACATAAGGTCTTATGTTGAACATAAATTTTTAAGTTTCGTTTCAGCAAATGGGCATAATCCAATTAGATAAAATTTTAGCATAGAATATTATAAACAATACTGTTACTGAAAGCTGATAAAAAATAACTCGTTTTATGTAAAATTTGCATTTTAGCGCTCACCATTACCTGTCGGAAAAAGGTCGATTTGTAAACAACCCATCTTATCTTTATTCCTTTTTTAATAATTTCGTTCGAAAAGTGGCATGGACAAAGAAAAGATTCATCGGATAATAGCGTTAAGCATATACGTATGTATTTAAGTAATAAGTATCGTTTTATCAATCATGCATGTAGATCATGTATGTAGTTTCAAAATCCATTAATTTATTGAAAATATCAAACAGAAATTCAACATGTTCACGTTTCCCTGTAGACAAATTGTAATGGTATATGTATTTCTATTTTAATTTCCACACCTACGTGTTAACGGTATTGAATTTAATCAAATAGGTATTTCAAAAATTATAAATTAAATAATTACATATAGACATGGACATGTGAAAAACCTCTGTTTCAAACTTGATTTATTATTAACTGTCAACAGCGAGAAACAATAGAGGGGGTATTATTTTTAGCAAAAAAAAAAGTATATTTATGTATTTTTAGACAACACCAGTAGTTAGTTTGTATCGTTTTTACCAATTTTTATGTTTACTTTTTTTTTGTTTTTATGTTGTTTTTTTTTTTTTGAATTTCTCACGACTATGAGTTAAAAAATCATCATCATACCTACAATGCATACACGTTCTTACAAGAAAATAAATTATTTAAAAAACAAATGTTTAATTACCTACAAAAATTAGAGGATCGCTTGCTTGAATATAAGACAAAAAATACTAATTAAATTCCAAGTCTTCTATAGACTCGAAAATCATTTTTGAAAATATACACATGACACGATTTGTCTTAACCATTAACGGTACATATCATACCATTGTTCCTAAACCTAAAGAAAATTCAATGTATTTTCTCTATATTATTTTAAACTCTTTAAGTTTTATGTTCATATCAAGATTGTGCGTCCTTTTTTTCGCAAATTCAACGAAAGAAAATACTACTTTCAAGGATGGCAGCTATAAAGTTCTTTAAGAACCAATCTAGGCCTAGGTACATATACAATTCATTCTTGGATGCCTATACGTAATTTATTTATTTTAAATTATCTACACTAATTTGAATATATGTGTATTTATATAATCGAATGTACTTGGATGGACTTAACTTATTTTATGTTTTATCACACAGAAATATTGTATAACATTTTCGTCCAACAAAGATTTTTATTTCTTTTACCTACAATAAGGCCCTTGGACCTGCATTCCAAACCGTATGTCCCCGATAATTTTACCACCCTATAACAACTCAATTTTATAACACTAATGGGCAATAATAATGATAATTAAATTTAACTCCTTAAAGATTAAATTAAAGCACTTTCTCACTCTTTTATTGCACAACGTACCTAACTCGAATGAAATAACGAAAAGCTGATATCCTTAGAAAGAAATGCCTTTGGGTTAATTATTGTCTTTGCTTTAGAATTTTTCACTTTTAGATACTCCTTTGATTGTAAATTGATTTATTTTAAATTATTACTCCTTTTTTGCCTTTTGTCTATACTATCCTTTTATTTCTATCGTAGAATAATATTTTAAAACGTTCAGCTCTACGCGAAGATTTAATCTTAACTGAGGCAACATTCAATAGTATACGAAACACGATAGGAATCAGATGAAAAGATTCTCAGATACTATCCAACGAGGGAGAGAATAAACAAGAGCTTTTCATCTATTAAATCATAGGTCGGGAACACACCCCCTTTTAGTCCAGTCAACGAAGACTCAAAATCATAAAATAAATGAAATAAATCGTGTAGTCTAGATTATTTTTCTAAGTGGTAGGGGTGACCCCCAGGTACAACATACTAAAAGTCCCCAGCCCAGGCCCGCGAGCTTAAGACAGGAGGGGGGGGTAAAAGTCCCCTTTTGTACTATTTCGTAAATATTTTGAAAACCAAGAGTATTAGCGGAAAAGTTTACACTACAATATGAAAGTAAATTAAATTTTCTTCAAAATAGGTCTTCATCATATTTTTGCTAGGAGCAATACTAAGAGAGATATGGGGGGTACAAATGTCAGAAAATATGAAAAACCATGTTAATGCCTTAAAAATTTAACGTTTTTTGATTAAATAACCCTGAAATTATAGAAAAGGTAAATACGTATCGACTCATGATAATTCCATTGACTTGATGAGAAAGAAGGTATGGGGTTAAAGAAGGTGGCGAGAGTTAAAATATCCTTATTTAATTTATTTGATACAGTGTTTTTTGTGATATGAAAAACACTTTATCTTCAAAGGTAAGAAATATGCAACGTATTTCCAAGTTATTGACCAATACTCTGTGAAATAGTTTAAAGAAATATTTTAAGAAAAAACTTGCTAAGGAGGGGGGGGGTCAAGTTGCCCCCACTTATACGGGAGGGACCATTTTCTGAAAAAATTGGATCAAAGTGCATAAATAATCATTTAAAAACAACGGAAACATCTACAATGCTATACTATAGCTTTTTGAAAATTAAAACACCTATTTTTTTATTTCACTGCTAAAGCAAGTAGTTTAAGTTAAAAGTTTTTGGAAAAAATTGACTTTAAATCAAAATTTAAAAAAAAAAAAAAAAAAAGTTAACTTATAATAATTTTTATTCAAAATTTGTCGTCATAAAGTACTAGATTTTCGTTTAGTATTTGACACTGTTTTTAATCCTTAGGTGAACTCTGAAAACTAGATGGCTATAAGTCTTTTAGTTTAAGAGAAAATTGAAAATTATGAAAGCTACTACTTTTTTTAGAAAATTATTTCTGTAGAGTAATTAGTACATTGAAATGGTCAATGTTGTAACGAATAAAAATTAAGTTAAAAAAAATCATGTAGTCTGGATTGTTTCTTTAAGTGGTAGGGGTGACCCCCAGGTACAACATACTAAAAGTCCCCAGCCCAGGCCCGCGAGCTTTAGCCAGGAGACGGGGGTAAATGTCCCCTTTTGTACTATTTCGTAAATATTTCGAAAACCAAGCGTTTAAGAAAAGTCTACAACACAAAATGAAATTAAATTAAATTAGCTACAGAAAGGTTTGTTCATATTTTCGCTAGAAGTGATACTAATGGAGATTTGTGTTGTGTTGTACAGTTTTCTTAAACGCTTGGTTTTCGAAATATTTACGAAATAGTACAAAAGGGGACATTTACCCCCGTCTCCTGGCTAAAGCTCGCGGGCCTGGGCTGGGGACTTTTAGTATGTTGTACCTGGGGGTCACCCCTACCACTTAAAGAAACAATCCAGACTACATGATTTTTTTTAACTTAATTTTTATTCGTTACAACATTGACCATTTCAATGTACTAATTACTCTACAGAAATAATTTTCTAAAAAAAGTAGTAGCTTTCATAATTTTCAATTTTCTCTTAAACTAAAAGACTTATAGCCATCTAGTTTTCAGAGTTCACCTAAGGATTAAAAACAGTGTCAAATACTAAACGAAAGTCTAGTACTTTATGACGACAAATTTTGAATAAAAATTATTATAAGTTAACTTTTTTTTTTTTTTTTTTTAATTTTTGATTTAAAGTCAATTTTTTCCAAAAACTTTTAACTTAAACTACTTGCTTTAGCAGTGAAATAAAAAAATAGGTGTTTTAATTTTCAAAAAGCTATAGTATAGCATTGTAGATGTTTCCGTTGTTTTTAAATGATTATTTATGCACTTTGATCCAATTTTTTCAGAAAATGGTCCCTCCCGTATAAGTGGGGGCAACTTGACCCCCCCCCTCCTTAGCAAGTTTTTTCTTAAAATATTTCTTTAAACTATTTCACAGAGTATTGGTCAATAACTTGGAAATACGTTGCATATTTCTTACCTTTGAAGATAAAGTGTTTTTCATATCACAAAAAACACTGTATCAAATAAATTAAATAAGGATATTTTAACTCTCGCCACCTTCTTTAACCCCATACCTTCTTTCTCATCAAGTCAATGGAATTATCATGAGTCGATACGTATTTACCTTTTCTATAATTTCAGGGTTATTTAATCAAAAAACGTTAAATTTTTAAGGCATTAACATGGTTTTTCATATTTTCTGACATTTGTACCCCCCATATCTCTCTTAGTATTGCTCCTAGCAAAAATATGATGAAGACCTATTTTGAAGAAAATTTAATTTACTTTCATATTGTAGTGTAAACTTTTCCGCTAATACTCTTGGTTTTCAAAATATTTACGAAATAGTACAAAAGGGGACTTTTACCCCCCCCTCCTGTCTTAAGCTCGCGGGCCTGGGCTGGGGACTTTTAGTATGTTGTACCTAGGGGTTACCCCTACCACTTAAAAAAATAATCCAGACTACACGATTTATTTCATTTATTTTTCCTTCGTTGACTGGACTATTTAGTTGATATGAGTTTCAATATCAAACTGTTGCATAAAGTTTATTTATTTTGTTGTTTATTCAAGTAGCTTTGAAAGCTTTCAGCTCCTCCTTTAAGTGGAATTCGTTTATCATCATAGCACCCTTTCTGTATCTAGAGATTTAACATCGTTCACGTACAAAATCATAGCGTGGGTATACCTTCTTTTAATGCTGCCTCTTATAGCCCCCAAGCTAAATCGAATGTTCGCTTAACTGAATCCTAGAAGTGAGATGAAGTAGCAAACCTTATAAACGTGCATACACTTGCTGAGTTTTGATTGAAAAATGTTCATACATACATATATGATAAAGGCCGTACGCAAAGAGAAGGGATAAAGGATAACCCCATTAACATTAACTGCCTTATTCATAAACAAAAAATGGATATTTCAGCTCTTGTGTTCAGGAAAACTTCACCATGGAATAAGAATATTCCGGACTCAAATAGAGTAGTTAGCAATTGCCTTTAGTTTAAGTCCGGAAAATTCCTATTCCATGGTGTAGTTACCCTGAACACAAGAGCTGAAATAACCATTTTTTTTAAAGACTGGTGATCTGGTATTATAATGATAAATAGTAAGCCTGTCAAACATCTCTATTTATCATTTTTTTTATGAATAAGGGAGTAAGTATAAAGATGCGTTTTAAACCATAAACGTTTTTAACCGTGATGTTTATGCATACTTCGGGATCCCAGAGATATTTTTCAGGCCGCTTGAAGCCGCATCATACCTAAAATAGCGATAAATTGTATGTAAACACCCTCCCTCATAAAGATTTTTCTAGCTACGTCCTAGAGAAGCAAAATGGTCTCCATTATTATAATGGTATTATTAAAATTTATCTCTCTTTCTAAAAGGGGAGACAAAATTTAAAGTCTGTTGCTGTTGCATTACACTGAAGATGATACTTAGGGGCTGCAAAAAAAAAAAGATGCTTGTTTGTATAGTATGTGCTAAGAGAAATTACCACGTTAAAGTGCATATGCAATTAGGTACGTCAAGTTTTATCCGTTTAGATTCATTTGAATAAAGGTAGGTAACGTATACCTATGTACGTTTGAAAAGCTATTAGTGAAATCCTCTTTAGCCGTCAAACAATTTTCCTTTAGGAATATTAAAACACATCAGAAAACTGGGTTTTTTTGGTACAATGGAAAATGAATCTTTAAGGTAAACTTTCAATTTAATTAATTCAATTTTTTTAACTTTCAATGTACCTAATTGATTCTATTTTTTATGATTTTTCTGGCAAAGAGATCTTTTTGATAGCTGAACAATTTTAATGAGATTTTGCATAGTTTTGCAGTTCAATTTGTATGATAGAATGAAAAAAAAAATGTGAAAAAGTAAAAACATAAAAATGAAATAACCTACAAAATTGCCTTCGTAGAAAAAAAAAAAAACAAAAACTATAAAAATAAAAAATAAATGCAAAAAATATCTGCAAAAATTCCTCATATGCATATGTATAAAATATTTTGTATCCTCTATCCAAAAAATTTAAGTTTGGAAGTGACTAAGGAAATTCCATTAATTTTAAATTTTGTATACTATGCGGCCCCACAGGTCCAGGGCTCTCCCTCTGTCGACAAACATACATACATACTTGAGACACACAGATTTTTTTTTTCGAGCGGCGCGGATTGCGTTGATGCGCGCATGCACTGTTATGAGGTGACTGTTATGGTATGCATCTAGTCTCGTCCATTCAAATATAACAGTTTTTCGCAATTAAAAGTGAGTGCTTATTAGAGAAGCGCTACAATCTGGCAAATTAATAACCCGCTTTTCATAATCTTACAATTACAACTCCCTTAACAATCTCGCATTTACATATCGCACCCAAAAATGTCACAAATATAAAATACTTTGAACCCGCGAAGCGAGTTACCTCATGTCCTGTTGTTCAACAAAAACATAGTTGCTGACCGCTCTAAATTGCAATAAAGTCCAAAATTTAGTTTGTACATAATTACATGGCATCAAATTGTACAACCTATACTTTAACATACATACTTATGTATATAATTGTTTCTTTTTTTTTTAATGCTAGATTTTAGTTTTCGAGTTTTTGTAATTGCAAGATTGCTTAAACCGGGTTTTTGTAATTGGGAAAAGTGGGATATTGTAATCGGGAAATTTTTGTAATGTGAAATTTTAATTTGCGATTTGAATAAAACTGTGAGTGTCTAGCGCCGCTTTATAACAGTTACAACAGCTATTAAAAGTGCGTGTGCATTAGCGCGCTTATCGCGAATTAAAAAAAAAAACTTAAGGCGCCCGAAGAACGCTCACCAGCCGAGGGCCTCGGCCCTGGTCCTGCATGGCCGCATAATACGTACTTTTATAAACACGTGTTTTGAAATTTATGTAAAAGTGGGGATTACTTTGCAACACAACACCATGACCACCACGTGACTATTGTGTTACTGGCTTTTTAATTTGGAAAATTAGTTGATTCATTTCAATTACTTATTTACTTTAAAAAATATACTATTTCTAAATTGTTATTAATTAAAAAAAAATTGTAATTTCCTTAATCTGTATTAATTCTTTAAAAATTAGTTTTATAATTAAACTGATTCACTATGTTTTGATATCTTTGTGTCCAAAAAAGAATTAATAAATGGAAATATGTATAATTATGTAAATACCTTATAATGCAGATAACTTTTTTCCAATCACGGTTTTCAATAATAGGTAGCCAGTTCTGTATTCAATTATGTAAACTGTAAGTAAATCGTATAAATATATAAACATATAAAATTTCAAAACAAAACAAATAATATACCTATTCTGTATTTCCATAATTCAAAATTTTATATGTGAGTTTGTATTTGAAAAGCTCTCTGTTTGGTTCTGAAAAGAAAAGCGTTTTTGATTGTTGAAAGTATTTATAATAGACTCGTTATATACCTTACTTGAAATTTCATATCGCCTCTTATTCAATATGGTATTGTGTTAAACCTGCGATGTCTTCCATATATTGATTTCATCTACCCAATGGACGGTCTGTCTTTTTTTGTAAGTTATGGAAATTTCATTCAAAGCCGGACGGATTTCCGATAGATTTTTGTTTCTGAACGAACCTTGTCCAAAAATCAAACTATTGAAAATTCCGTTTAGGTGTCTAGATCAGTTAACAACTTCAAAATATTCTTGCAATTTTAAATCGTGGCATGTGATAATCATTTCCAAGCCCCACCAGCTGGGAATAAAATAGGGATCATAAGCAGATTAATGCAGTACGGAGCGCGGTTTCTGGGAGCACTTTATTTTGTTTTGGTTCTTCGTCGTTCGTCTGGGTGTATTACAAAAGATATCTTTGACACGAGGAAACATGTGGCCCATTAGCTCAGTTGGTTAGAGCGTCGTGCTAATAACGCGAAGGTCGTGGGTTCGATCCCCCCATGGGCCAGGATCTTTTTTTTTTTTTAATTTATAACGAGAAAAATGGAACAATTTTACTTTGGACTTTATGTATTTTGAAATCTCCCATTTTTTATTTTAAAATACCTGCTGGAGGGTTAAAATTGTAAAGATAAGTTGGTGTACGATTCTTTGAAGTCAATTTTCACTGCTTTAAATAGTTTAATACTTTGATAAGACTTTCATAATACTAGTTCTAGTGGTTGTAGGCAATCAGTTATTTTCATTTTTTAAGAAAGAATCTATAGATGTAATTAGCCAGTTCAAGATTCTGAGATCTACTGAGCAGAAGCAAAAACATGAATAAATGGTCTTGGCTAGAAGTCAAAAGCAATATCTATCTCTTTTTTTTTAAATTGATTGAGCAAGCGAATCAAAAAAATATCAGTCTCAGCCATTTGACAACGAAAGGGAGGAATAAAGAATGTCACTCGGGAATTAAGCTTAGATTTCCAAGATTTCTGTGAGCTGATAACCCTGAACTGGCTAAATGTTTGAAAATTATAAAACAAACATGTGATTTTCGAATTATTTTTTTTTTTTTTCTTGACAAAAAACATATTTTTGTCAAAATGTTGATACGTTGTCACCCCTATCACGAATTTAATCGTAGTGGGGAACTTGTTACGAATCCCGGAAAAAACTATCACAGATTCCATGGTAGTTGAAAATCTTGTACAAATTGCCATTACAAACTGATTCGGTGATAGTTTTCTCGGGATTCGTAAAAGTCTACCATTACGATAGAATTCGTAGTTTCGACAAAATTAAAAATGTAAAATTCCAATTATTATTATTTGCATTTAACTACCAACATTTTTATGAATAAAACGTATTAATATAATTAATTATCTTACTTTTTCTATTGAAGGGCTTGTGTTTCTTAGCAATGTTAAATGTTTTTCTACAATTTAAAGCCCGAATGTATACTAACAACACCAAATGTCAAATTCTCATATTCAACCATATCAAAGCCAGCCTCCTGAATCATTCTTTTGAATTCATCTTGACGAGGAAATTTTCGAATGCTCTCCACGAGGTACTGATATGATTGCCACTGCCCTGCTAAGATCTGTCCCATTGGTGGAATCACTTGAAACGAATATTGATCATACAACCACTGAAGAGTTTCGTTGTTGAGGTGACTGAATTCTAGACACATAAATCGTCCACCTGGTTTGAGGACACGATAAGCTTCCGATAGCACCTGAAATTAATAAAATATTTAAATCTTTTGAGAATAAGAGCACACCAAGTAAGTCTACCAACTTTATCAATGTGTGTACAGTTTCGGATTCCAAACGCAATCGTATATGCCGAGAAAGTATTTTCATCGAAGGGAAGTTCTTCAGCATTAGCACACTTCCATTCAATTGAGATTTGATCAAGTTTTTCCTGAGTAAGTCCCAAATTATCTGCACGCACTTTGCCAACATCCAACATGTGTTGATTGATGTCCGATATTGTAACATGACTCATGCGTCCGTTAGGATTCGGTTGTTTGTCCAAGTACTTTAAAAATCTAAATGCAATGTCCCCTGTTCCGCCAGCCATGTCGAGCAGACGTGCCCCACGAATCGGTCCAAGGCGCTCCATAAAAATATCCTTCCATATGCGATGGATTCCCATGGACATAGCATCGTTCATTATGTCATAAGATTTGGCCACATCCTCGAAAACTTTATGCACTGTAAATTATTGTAAACTTTAAAGGGTTATTTTTGTATAAAATCACTTTTCCTAACCTTTCTCTACTTTTTCACTTTCTTTTACCGTTTGATAGCCAAAGTGAGTTGTGCCATCTTCTGAAGATTTTTCTTGCGCTGTTTGAGCTTGATTTGCTAGCGTCCGTTTAATGCTTTGTTTAAACACATTTCCTAAATTGAATTTAATTGGATTTTGTTTAATTTTGAATATTATTCGCGGAATATTCATGGTTTTTGCTAATGCTGTTCGAAAAGTAAATATGCCGTTATGAACAGTTGTGATGAAATAAATTTTGTTGACAAATGACAACACAGCTGGTAATAGGTCTGTTTGGCAACTTGAAAATGTTATACAGATTGTTTTTTCCTATATATTTTGATAGAAAACTGTGAAGATTTGTTAAGAATTATGAAGTTGCTTAACAGACCGATTTTAACTTCACATAAGCTGGTATTGCCAGTCAAAAAAAAATTAGACAGCTACAGCCACGCGGATCGCGTTGCTGGCTGAACACAATAGAAGCGCCTTCGAACGCGCGTGATTACTAAACTTTCTCAACCCAATACAAGAGCGTCATTATGCACGGCCTAGGGCCCTTTCATGTTAAACGATTATAGGCCGCGACAATAGAAAACAATAACAACGTGTTGTTTTGTTTGACAACCACGTGTTGTTGTTAGTCCCCTTTCACACGAAGATACTAGTTGCTGGTGACTTTTTTGACGTTTTCTTTAAATCTCCTTAACAATCTCTTGTACCTTTCACACGCAAGCAACAAAAACCCGGAGATTTTCTTTATTTCCCTTTTAAACTACCTTGGTTGAACGCACACAAACGTAGTGTAAAGAGAAACGTCAATAAAAAATATCCTGGATTTGTTGACCGGGGAGATTTCATTTCCCCCTCTTTCTTCCTGCCCTTCTCGCCTTTGAACTAATTGTTGCCGGCAACTCAGTTGCCCTGTCCCTGTGTGAAAGGGGACTTATTGTTTTCTATTGTCGCGGCGATTAATCGCGTTGGTTTGGGAGAGCCTTATAGTGGAAATTAGCCCAATAACATAAAGAAAAATCTCTGAGCGCTCAGATATTTTTTAACGTGGGACAAAAAAACTTACCCGCTGAGATATTTTTCGGAGATATGTGGGACGAAATTTTTTTGGATTCCTTTCTCAGTTTTCTTTCTCAGCCAAAACAGCAGGTTCTTTTGACAACCAAATTCAATTCTTTTGTGGTGCGCCAGAGCAAGTGGTAAATGAATACAAATAAAGACGGAATATTAACAAAAACTAAAATAAATTGAGCTTGTTATTAGGTTCGTTCGCGTACTCACCAAATCTACGAATTTTTACGAATTTCTACAAATTTAACGCAAATTGTGTTCGTTTACTCAATTAATGTGTAGTTTTTCGCAGAAGAGAGCGCTCTCGAGAGAGTAAATTATTTCCCCTTTCTGATAATTTCAGCCCAAAGAAATTCTTCGGGCAGAAATATGAGTTCAGTCAAAAGTCACTTTGATATTTGCCAGAACATCTCTTTTCTTATACTCCTCTGTTTTATTAAATTTAATGTAATAAATTAACTTTTTCTTACTTTTTTATTTTATTTTGAAAACCGGTAAAAATTATTTGTTCAAAGCGTTCGTGTACTATTTCGCAGTTTTACTTCTCTCTGAGAGAATTTCATCCCCACTCCTCAATATTTGATAGACTGTGAATTTTAGTGCAGAAAGTACACGAACAAAGCTATTATTTCTCATTATTTCAATAAGTTTTCTGCTTCGAAAATTAAATATTTTAAGTAAAAGTTCAAAGTTACTTTTCAGAAGTTCAGTACGAGTTTTCACATGAGTTTTTTTTTACAATTGATCGGAGAATGTTGTACCACGAAATGATTTCGTCTCCGTCAAATTTACATTGAGCGCTCAGTGAGATTTTATTTGGTAGACCACGCCTATTACTTTGTTAGTGCCTGTTTACATTATTGGATTTTTAATGAAGCATGAGAAATGTGCCTCGTGTTTACATTATAAAGAAAAAATCGTTTCATTTCAATCTACCCACCCTTTATTCACACCCTTAAAATCCATGTATCTCTCACTCACACCCAAAAATCTTCATGCTGAATCCGAGAATATTTATTGAAACTGGCACATCGGCATAATTTGGATGGAATCTACCCATCTCTTTTTCACACATATAAAATCTACTTGTCTCTCACTGGATGCGCCATTCATTAAAAATTCAATGGCTCCACTAGCAATAAACCATTGCAAGATATGTGTCATGTCAAAATTTCTCGTGGAGGACAGTTATGTCTAGAAAATTTTTATTTTTAGACATAAATTTCTTTATTTATATCTTCAGCCCGGGTCTAGGGCGGTAAAATCTGAGAGCGGCAAAATTTCTCAAAGTTTTCTTTCAATACAAGGAATTTGTCCAGAAATATCAATTTTTTCTTCTAAAAAAATCGATTTTTTCTTAAAAGGAATTCGACATAATATAAAAAAGCCTAAAATGCAGATTAATTCTTGAAATTTTGAAAATCCGTTTGAATATTTATTGCTTTTTCAAAATTAAAGGATCATTCTGTGAATTATGTATGTATGTATGTGAATTAACGCGCGATTTAGTTGTACGATTGTTTATTTAATCGAATTGTTTTTTTTTTTAATTCCAAAGGATTTAATGAATTATCATCCAAAAAAATGTCACGATTTTTTGCACACATTTTTCAAAATTCAAAAGGATTATTTTGTGCGATAATTATAAAAAAAATAATAATAATAAAAAACTATGATTAAATATTCGTTCAAAAAATTTTTCGTACAATTCATACAAAACATTTCGAATTTTGAAAAATCTAATAAAATAATCGATAATTGCCGGAATGATAATTTTTTGTGTGTACTAGTATGGTCTATATTTTGGTAAAAAAAAATTACCAAAAACCGTTATTAACGGTATCTGCCATAGAACCTTTTTTTTTATTTTCCATTTTTTCGTTAACCGCTCAACCGATTTTGATAAAAAATTTTTACTTAGGAATTAAAAAAAAAAAGTTCCAATTTTTTTTTTTTTTTGAAAAATCATTTTTTTGAAAACGGGTTGATTTGAGTTTTACAAAAACGGTCAATTTAAACTCACCTTCCGAAATCGGTAAGTTAAAATTGCTGATCCTCTGATCAAGAATATGAACCATGTTTGTTCAACTGGTCCTAAGAAAATATCTGGCACTAGGTAAACAAAATATATATACATAATTTACATATGTACGATTCGATCGTTACTTTCGATTCAAGTGAATGATGAATTCTATTCGCTTTAAATTATTTTTTAAATCTTCTGTCTTTCGAGAACTTGATCGATATTTTAATTTTGCAATTCTCAAGAACATTTAATTGTTTAAATTATATTTTTAATCACATTTATACGACATTAAGGAACAATCGTTTCCCTTCGACGGCTAGTTGAATTACATTTCACGCTAATGTTTAGCAGAAAAAGGCTAACAGCTTTCATTTAAAAAAGAAATACAAATAATAATACTAACAGATGATTGTGACGTCAAAGAAATGTTAACATGGCGAGTGAGCATACTTTATAACCATGATACAACTAAAAGAGATAGCGCCTTCATTAGTTTATTATCGTTTCACGTCTACTTCATTGAAGGGCAAATTGCCTGACACTTTAGTAATTTTAATAATAAAATGGGTGTGCAGAATCTCAATAGCAAGTGTATTCTCTTTAAAAAGTAATATACATATTTAAATATCAAAATTCTTTCCAAAAACCTTTGTTATAAATCTTTAAAAAAAAAATAATATGCATCGATGACGTCAATCTATTATACTTGGGAGACACATTGGCGCTATCTTATTTATTTGTATCATGTATCATGCGCATGCCTTGTATTTCTGTTTATCAAATAAAAATTTATCTGTCAACTCTTCGATTTCTATTTCTGTTGTTGAGTAGTTTTCACGGTTTTCGCTTTAATTTAAAAACCTATGATGGTAAATATTTTTGGTTATTCCTAAAAACAAATCAGTTGATTTTTCTGCCTCAGTGACCAGGCTCGCGAAGACAAACGTTGAACTACCTTTGGTATATTAATAATTTATATCCAAATGGATGGTGAGCAACTTGGAATAGTTTTGATGTTCTTAATATCATTTTGTTTGATTCTATTTTTGCCTACAGAAATCAATGCAAATATTCCCGAAAATTTTACTGACTTACCTGGTCAGAAGCATTACAATCTAACCCACTACCATCAACGATTCCATTGGGATTGTGGGCTCTCTTGCATTCTTATGATTCTCAGCAGTGCTTCACGAAAGAAATTTCTTGCGAATTTTGATCAAATATGCAAAGAAGAAGGTTTCGGCCACAGCACATGGACCATAGATTTGTGTTACATTTTAAAAAAATTCGATGTCCAACACTTGTATTTGACCAAAACCATTGGAGTTGATCCAACCTATAGCCAACACAATTACTACACAAAAATAATCAATAAAGACGAGAAGAGAATTACGGAAAAGTTCAAGGATGCTCACTCGCATGGGGTGGTGGTCGAGCAGAGGACGGTGCCCTTCACGGAAATCATTCGTCACCTCGCTCAACGGGGCCCGGTTATAATTCTTACCAATGCGTCACTTCTACGATGTGATGTGTGTAAAAAGGACTCATTCGAAAGGTTGGGGTAGGTATTCTTGTTTTCTTATATTTTCTTCATTGTTGTTTGTGTCATGTGCTCACTCATATACTGCATTTGAGAAGAATTCAAGGACATCTTGCTTCTCATCATTTGGTTCTAAATGCGAAATTGATTTTCTTAAAGTTGTTCGTTTTTAAATAAAATTGGCAAACCCAGGCAGTATGCCGGTCATTATGTGGTCCTCTGTGGATTTGATCGGACGAGAAAGAGGGTGTTCTATTTGAATCCAGAAGTGACCGATGGACGTAAGTATCTATTTCAATTTTATTAAATTTTACTTGTTGTTTTTAAAGAACCTCCGTAGACGTGTGTGTAACATCAATGGATTCCATGGATAAGGCTAGAACTGCCTTCGGTACTGATGAAGACGTTATTCTTATTTTCAGTCGATAAATTACATCCTGTTAGGATAAAAAAAAATAATTTCAATTAGAAAAAAACATTGTGATAGCAGCAACAAATAATTTTTACTTTCCATTTATTATTATGTTCGTCTTTTAGACTTTCGCAGTTAGAAAAGGACACAGTCAAATAAATAAATTATAGAATATATTTATGCAATATTAAAGTAAATCTTTTTTGTTTTTTAAACTTGAATATGGGTGCAGGTTGAAGAGATAATAGACTATAGATGCAAAGAGTAAGTGAACCTCCTGTGAATCAAAAAATTGAAATTAAGAAACAGTTTAGCTTAAAAAGCTAATCAGCCCTATCACAAATTCCATCGTAATCGGAAACTTGTTACGAATCCCGAAAAAAACTATCACAGAATCCATTGAAGTGGAAAATCTCATAAAAATGGCAATTACAAACGGATTCGGTGATAGTTTTTTTCGGGATTCGTACAGTTTTCGATTACGATGGAATTCGTGATAGGGCTGAATAAAATTTTTTAAATTGAACCTGATAAGAATGGATCGGTATCGGTAACTGATGAAATGTTCTTCTTCTTCGTTTCAGTACTATTAACCCTTTCTTTGAGTCAGGTACATTACAAGTAGATGAATGTATGCCTTCAAACTGGGTATTGACGTCACAAAAATTTGTAATAGGATAGATTTTTATAAAACAATAAATAATACTTGATACTGATATACATTATGTAGTAATTTAAAGAAAATGTGCACAACGTTTTTTTTTTTTTTAAGAAGTAAATTTCGTTTTTATTTAATGACAGATTTTTATTTAATTTCTGATTTGTTCTAAATTTTTTGCTTGCATTCTTTTTTTTTTTTTTTAAGTTTTAAGAATCTAAAATCCAGGTATTCGTTATTTTAACAATAATTTAGGTAATCACTTCACAAAGTACGTATGTGTGTATTTATACACTTTTTTATATTGCTCATTGCTTAAAGGCTGTGCTTTTAGTTTTGTTTTTTTTTTTTTTTATTTTCTTAAAAAAATCAAATTCTATTATCAACAATATAAATAGGTATTCTTTTTTTAAATACATTTTCTTAGTTTATTACATCATTAATATTTGTTGTTTTTCAAATTAGTTTTTTTTTTGTACATACTGAACTTTGTGATATAAACATTTTTTTTTCTAATTTTAAAACAAATTATAATTATTATTAAGGCTAGACTTATGAAATTATAAATAAAACTAAAATTGTCAAATTATTAAATTAATAGTAACATGTGAGTACTAGAGTAGAAGTAGTGGCAATATTGTAGTCCACTTTAATTTTGTTCGTTTTTAATGAATTTAAATTTACTCCTATCGACTAAGGTTGTTTATGTAAAGTGCATGAAGTTCTGTGCGTGGTGTGTTCTCAAATAGAGCGGCCCGATTCTGACCTTCGCCCTTCTTGACCCAATGACCATATACTCGGAAAGCGCATCCATCAATTACCTGTTGGGGAAATATAAATAAAAAAAAATAGGTTTATTGAATTATTATATTTTAGTGTATTGTTGATTATATGGAATGTAGAGTGGATATGATTTATTTGATGCAATAAGATAGGTCTTTACTTTCTATTCGCAAATATTCAAGTCTTGCAAGCTGTGGTTAGGGCCTTGCTGCAATAAAAATGCATTTCTTTCTGAAAGCCCAGATAAAAGGTATACCATTAAAAAAAAATATATTTAATAAAAGAGGTAGAATATGTATGCCTTCAAACTGGGTATTGACGTCACAAAAATTTGTAATAGGATAGATTTTTATAAAACAATAAATAATACTTGATACTGATATACATTATGTAGTAATTTAAAGAAAATGTGCACAACGTTTTTTTTTTTTTTAAGAAGTAAATTTCGTTTTTATTTAATGACAGATTTTTATTTAATTTCTGATTTGTTCTAAATTTTTTGCTTGCATTCTTTTTTTTTTTTTTTAAGTTTTAAGAATCTAAAATCCAGGTATTCGTTATTTTAACAATAATTTAGGTAATCACTTCACAAAGTACGTATGTGTGTATTTATACACTTTTTTATATTGCTCATTGCTTAAAGGCTGTGCTTTTAGTTTTGTTTTTTTTTTTTTTTATTTTCTTAAAAAAATCAAATTCTATTATCAACAATATAAATAGGTATTCTTTTTTTAAATACATTTTCTTAGTTTATTACATCATTAATATTTGTTGTTTTTCAAATTAGTTTTTTTTTTGTACATACTGAACTTTGTGATATAAACATTTTTTTTTCTAATTTTAAAACAAATTATAATTATTATTAAGGCTAGACTTATGAAATTATAAATAAAACTAAAATTGTCAAATTATTAAATTAATAGTAACATGTGAGTACTAGAGTAGAAGTAGTGGCAATATTGTAGTCCACTTTAATTTTGTTCGTTTTTAATGAATTTAAATTTACTCCTATCGACTAAGGTTGTTTATGTAAAGTGCATGAAGTTCTGTGCGTGGTGTGTTCTCAAATAGAGCGGCCCGATTCTGACCTTCGCCCTTCTTGACCCAATGACCATATACTCGGAAAGCGCATCCATCAATTACCTGTTGGGGAAATATAAATAAAAAAAAATAGGTTTATTGAATTATTATATTTTAGTGTATTGTTGATTATATGGAATGTAGAGTGGATATGATTTATTTGATGCAATAAGATAGGTCTTTACTTTCTATTCGCAAATATTCAAGTCTTGCAAGCTGTGGTTAGGGCCTTGCTGCAATAAAAATGCATTTCTTTCTGAAAGCCCAGATAAAAGGTATACCATTAAAAAAAAATATATTTAATAAAAGAGGTAGAATATGGGGGTCCAAGACCTCTTGGGTGGGCCTTCTGTATGCAAGACGCACTATAAAAATAAATTAATTTTTTAAGGGCGTCTTTTATTAAATATATTAAATATATTTTTTTAAGTGCATTATCTTTTATCTGGGCTTTTAGAAAAAAAATACATTTTCAATGCAGCATTATTTGCAAAAGCCCCAAGAACGGCTTGCAAGACTTGCATATTTAAGATGCTGTTTAAAAAATATATATACTGCATTCGCATTGGGCTTCAATGGTGAAAATTATTTTGATAACTTTACCACCGATGAAACTTGTTCTTTGAAAAATGCATCAATAACGTCATTTGACGTAAAACTTTTTTTTTTTTTTTTTTAATGTATAAAGCAGCGTGGGCAATATAAAATTATGCTCCATTAAACATCTCTTCTAAAAATGATGAGGGGTTTTTCAAGCAAGAGAAAAATTCGCCAGTATTCGTTCATCTTGAGGCATGAAGAAGAATTTATTTGATTTCGTTACCTTTATTGAATTTGTCAGACATAATATATTTAAACCTTTTGAAAAGTTTTTTTGGCTCCAAAAAATTTTAAGTGACCGATACCGCTATAGATGTAATTGTCGATCATTTGAAAAATTTATCGGCTGATTTGAAAGAAAAATTTTCTGATTTGAAAAAAAATAAATTAATTTCCCAATATTGGATAATGCAATCAATGTGGAACTCGTGGAAATACAATATTATGAGTCAATTAAAGCTTTATTCTACATAAAAGGAGCATTGGGGCTTTGTGACGAAACTGAAATCAGATACCGTAATGCAACCAAATATACAAGAGAGCTGCTGTTACCTTTCCATCTTCATATTTAACTGAATGCGAATTTAGTGACGCAAATGGCTTGCTGGTAAAGAAAAAAATCTTCTTGATATGACAAAACGAGGAGACTTGGGACTGAAGCTCTCTAAATTTGGACCTGGCCTCACTAATTTGAAATAATTAATAGTTATTAAATTATTTTGTACTTGAACTTCTGTTCTACATTATGTTTTGAAAACCAACTTACTGTGTTTTTTTTTTCTATGGATTTTGACATGGATTACATGTCTTTCTCGGACGGTTGGGTGTGATGAGCGAAAAGAGGACCGTCACGAAAACATGTACCGCTCGCGCCCTACTGCTAAGTGACTGTTTGCACTACAGACATCCTACATATACCAATCGATAGATAAATTGCAGCTAAAATAGGAGTACTCAAATTAATTTGAGCTCAATTTCTTCGGATATATAAGTGCCACTGACGTCATTGATATCTCATTCGAAAGGGTTTGAAAAAGGGCATCCCTTCCACGTATTTCCCAGATCGTTAATTCACGTTATAGCACATAAGACATGTAATCCATGTTCGGTAGGTGCCACAAGGGCTATATACCAAGGGTATTTTTTTTCTGATATTAGCTATTTTGTTTTTATTAAACATTTCATGTTATGTTAAAATTTGTTTAGGTATCAACATTAAATGTTAGGGGGACATGAGGATTTAGAAAATGTTGTGGTGGGGCATAGCACAAAAAAAAAGATTGGGAAACACTGGTCTAGTCTAGATCAATAAATCTTTCATTGTTCGTCGCGCCGTACGTACCTACGATTTGAATTTTATGTTAGCTGCAAATATTTTTGCGAAAAATTATATCAAAATACCTGTGCACCGAAATTTTTTCGTGTGGGCCAAAAAATCAACCAGAATTGGATAGCGTTCGTTGAATGTGACACAAACATTTGTGTGCACTCGGACTTATTATTGACATATTTTTTTTTTGTCTATACAAATATTTGCGCCTAATACAACGCACAACGTAAATTCTTTTTGATCTAGACGCGGCATAAAACATTCCAAAGTTTTGCTTTTAAAATGAAGATACGAGTATAGAGTTAAATATTATGGTTTTAAATGCATATTTTAAGTGCATATTTCTCATTTTTAAGAGCATATTTTCCGTTTTTTTAAGCATGAAAATCCTAGCCCTATTCATCAGTAATCATTTTGTCTAGATTTAGTAAACTAACACTGATGAAGTTAAGAATATTCAACTATAGGCGAGGAAAAATTATAAAATATTCGTTTAATTTGCATAAAAGAAGAATGACCAAAAACCCAAAAGATTTTTGATATGCTGAATTCGAATATGACTTCGGAGTTTTGATTTGCCCTCCACACTATGTAACTATTTTATGGTATTTTTTGTTTTAATAACGATATTTTTTAATTTAAAAAAATCAAACAGATTTGTTTTAACTTACCTTTCTGAGCACTTTCACCCTGTAGGGGTCTCTTATAGCGTCATCGACGCATAATGGTTCAGATGTATAGCGAAGCCTTCGTATCCTAATCATTGCACGAACACACAGTATTGCATACTGGAATTTCTTTTTAGCATTGAAACGACTCTGTTTTCGGAGCTATATATTCAAAAACAGAATAAAAAAAAAAAAAACTCAAAAGTTAGTAAATTTCTTGTACCTTCTTAGAAATGGAAGCGTTAATTTTTTGTCGATTTAAGACAATAATTAGATGAACAGATATACATATAAAAGAAAAAAACAAAAAACAGAAAAAGTGTGGAAACAACGGAACACAAATCAAAAGAATTACAAAAAAAAAGAAGAGCATAATAAGGCATGCTAAAGCAAACATAAAACATCTTATCGACTCTCTGAAAAAAATAAGTATTTTAAGTTTATAAATAAAACTAAAATTATAATATAAAAATAAATAAAAATGCACCCCTAAAATATTAAGCATATCATCATTAACAATATTATTAAAAGATTCTCATTCCGTTAGATTTTGGTTAGGTTTCTATCTGAGAGATTGAAGCGTTGCGTTGGCATAAATAGTGACCAGGCGATTTGGATTCAAATAATTAAGGGGAAAAAAAGAAAGGCAAAAGCATATTCTGGCAAATTCTTATTCTGCTACTCGTGAGAATCGAATCAATACACCTTTTCGATTTCAGAAGTTTGGTTGAAAAATGTCATTTTGGTCATTCATAGATTAAATACGAAAATTATTTAAAATTAGATAAATTAAATGTTTAAACTTTATAAATTCAAAATTTTGTATTCCGAAACTGGTTGACATTTTGGATCATTATAATACTCCTTAATTATAAAAGGTCGTTATCTCCCGAGTTTCTCAGGAATTTTTAACACAAAATTAATTATGAAATGAACTGAAAATGACTTATGGATATCCAAATATGTACCGACATTTTGTAAACTTTAAACATATATGTACATACATACAGACAGACAATTTGCTTCGTTTTTTTTTTTTGTATAATTAAATATTACCCATTGATGATTCACGGCGTATAGCAGAATAAGGCAATACATTTTAGGCTAAATCAAACAGAGGGCGCTTTAAAATCCGTGGTGAGATTTTCGAACATCGAGGTAGGATTGACTTGACGATATAACCACCCAGATAGAGGACATTGTTTTTAAATCTGAGATGGAGTGTTTAAAAAATAAATGTTTTAATTCTGATTCGCAAATAAATAGTATATAAAGCGAAAAGGTGTCCCAAAAGAGATTGACTGATTTGAAAAAATTATTATTATTATTTATTTTTTGCTTATCTGCTCCGCACTGGAAGGGAATTAAGCGAACATTATTTTTGGAACACTCTATACAAAAACGCGTTTATTTTTAATATAATCTGCAACGTAATTTTGTGGTTTTTTTAACAGGGTGATCAGTATAAGATGCACCAAACTGCTGGAGCAAGTAGGTTGGGTTAAGAAAAGTTAAAAATCGTATGGGAGGGGGGTCTATTTCCCCCCGTTTAGGCAGGAGGGGCAATTTTCTAAAAAATTGATTTAAAACAGAAAAAAAAATATTTAAAAACAACGGTACAATTTAAAATGCCATGCTATACCTTTTTGGAAAGCCAGAAATCTCTTCTTCAATTTTCATTTTAAATTAAGTTGTGTTAGTGAATAGTTTTTGAAAAATAAATTTTCAAACTCGAAATTTTGAAAAAAAAAAAAGTTTCAAACTAATTGTTTTTTTTAAATTTTATGTAATTAACTATTATTTTTGTTTTCAAAATTTAATGCTCTTATTAATTTTTTAATAAAAAAACTGAAAACCGTATGTTAACGGCCATATTATTCACTCAATACATCTAGATTAAAACTTAAATCTGGATGTAAATCATACAAATTCGATGTAAATTCATCTGGATGTATCGAGTGAATAATATGGCGGTAAGTCTTTTAGTTTTTGAGAAAATTGAAAATGACAAAATCTACTTTACTACTTAATTTGTAGAAATAGGATCTTTTGAACAACAAAATAACGAATTAAAGGAAAACTTACTTTTATTATTTTCAATTTTCTCAAAAACTAGACTGCATTTTGACATCTAGTTTTCAGTGTTTGACTAAAAATTGATGGGAGTATTGAATATTAAAAATAAAAATACTACTAAATAACGTAAAATTTTGAAAAAAATTAGTTTGAAACTTTTTTTTTCATTTTTTTTTTTTTCAAAATTTCGAGTTTGGAAATTAATTTTTCGAAAACTATTCACTAAAACAACTTAATTTAAAATGAAAATCAAAGAAGAGATTTCTGGCTTTTCATTTTAGATTGTACATTTTAGATTGTACCGTTGTTTTAAAATATTTTTTTTTCTGTTTTAAGTCAAGTTTTTAGAAAATTGACCCTCCTGCCTTAAAGGCGGGATATAGACCCCCCCCCTCCCATACGACTTTTTTCTTGTCTTAACCAAACCTACTCGCTCCAGTAGTTTGGTGCATCTTATACCGATCACCCTGTAGATTCCCCCATTTTACAAAACTATTTCGAAGCAGACACCGTCGCTTTCGTAATGAATTATGAAAATAATCTGTAATGTGCCATGCATTCGAGTTTACAATAAATTAGCTTTTGGCACAAAGTCCATGTTTGGATTGTGATTTTTACTATTGGCTTCTTTCGATTTGTAATCCGGAAGAACAACTTGATCCGTGCGAGATCATCTGAAAATAAAAAATATCAGAAGCAAATTTCTCTTCTTTTCAGAAGAAGAACAGATATTCTGATGCCAATTGAAAAGGCCATTATGTCACAATTGGGTTAAATCGGTCAAAAAATCTTTACCCATCACCTTCACTACTATTCGCCACAAAACGATCTTCCATTTGTGGAGTGACACAATCTAAACACAGAATTTTTGACATATTCGAATTTATTGCATTAGGTATATTTACAGGTTCGATCCTTTGATATCTTTTTCAATTAAAATGTGTAAAATGCATCTCAAAACAGTGAAGTGAGAAAAAACTTATAAGATTGTAATTCTTTTAATAAACAAATAAAATTTTGTGATAATTTGGGAAATTTATTGAAAATTCATACAAATTTTCAACTAACCAAAACACAACACCGGTGATGGTGGTGGGGTAATCACAACATACAAAACGCGCTGTCTGATTGAGCCTTTAGTATTTTTTTATTTTTTTTTTTATGTTTTTATTTTGACTACCATATACGTCTTTTTTGTTTGTTTGTTTTGTTACATGAATGTATACTCACAAAGGACTTCCCAAAACAGCAACTAGTAACTCGATCAATAGCAGCATTGAAGTTAGAAAACTGTCAAATGGTAGCAAAGAAAAATTCAAAAAGGATCTCCAATTAGTTTTTTTTTGTTTTTTTTTTTTAAGTTAGATATGTTCTTTGTTGACAGAATTTTACTTTTGATAATTTTGTAGTTGATATATTTGGTAATGATCGATTTTAGTTGCGTTGCCAGTCCCACAAAAAAGGAAATTTACTTATTTCATGAGTTATAGTAGTTTAACTAAACAAAGGTTTTGTGAAAATAGTTTTTTGAGACTATCGTTCAAAGTCAGTAAAAATTTTTTACTTTGATTTTATTTTGAGAATTCCACTTGACAAAAAAAAAAAAGAAGCCATGAGAATTGACTTTGAACTGAAGTCGTTTTTGATTGAAAAATATCATACAGGGTTATCTATTTTGTGCTTGGGTAGGTCCGTTTGACTCGGTTGAGCTTGTACTCGTGACGAGATGTTAAAAGGTTTATTTTAAACCGGACTACGACAAAAATTACAGTTCTACGACATGCGGTCTTTTTATGTCATAAAATAACAAAATTTCAGACAACATTTATTTTTTTTTATCCTCGATTATTATCATTCCAAAAAAAAAATCGGATAACCAAACCAAAACGCTATTACACACACATTAGCGAACGTCGCGTCGCCGTTTAAGAAAATGTCGTTTTGAAAGACTTGATCACTTTTTGTAAGCATGTTTTTTTTTTTTTTTTGTGAAATTTCTTTCTTAACTGTACAACTACTGCTCGTTAAACCCTGAGGCCCTGAAAATCAAATTCTCTGTTTTCTGAAGCCTGGTGTCGACTGAACTCGCTCTGAAGCAGATCTAGGTTTTTTGTTGGGGGCGTACAGGTATAGAATTAACTGCCAAAGTGACATAAGATCTGAAGCATTTATTTTGTTGAAGATTCGTGATTGTTTATTTTGAAATGAAAATTAGATAAAATAGTAAACGATTTCAATAAAAATAAATAGGAAAAGAAAACAGAAACGTTTGAAGTTGTTTTTATTAATTTTTAAAAATTATTTTTAAGTTTTAATAATAAGAGTACAGAAATTATTTCTTTGCTTACTTGTGGGGTTTTCCTTTGGTAAATTCAGATTTCTGCCTAAAATTCAATTTTTTTCGTGGCGATTGGCATTAGTGTTGTGTCTGTGGACCTTATGTTGTCAAACTGGTAGCTGTCGATTGTACTGGTGTATAGTGGTGTTAGTAAGAAGAGGGATAGGTAGATCTGCCGCAAAATCCAGATCTGATAAATTGATTTTTTTTTTAATCAATTTTTTTGCCCAATGGAAGACGAAAATTATCGAAATCAGTGTTCTGGCAGATCTGGATCAAAAAATTTGATTTTTTTACCATTGGAAAACCCCATTAAAATGTCAACAACACAATTGAGAGCCCAAGTGTGTTTTTTGAGAATAGCAACCCCAGAATTTTTTGACTTCTCTTGGGGCTATCAAGAAAACCTAGGTCAACCCTGGGTAAAGTTTAACGAATTACTGCCTTAACAGAATAGAATGCTGGAACTGGAGCCGCAAACGGAACTGGATGAGCTGTCAAAAAGTGTCGTACGTTATTTTTTTTACGTGCCCTGCCCACAATGCAGCTGTACAGCATTGAAAGTATTTTGAAGAAAAACATAACAAGATTCTTGTGTACAAGCTCAGAATTCACATTTTTTGTTTCCAATACTTTTCCTTTTAATAAATAATTTTTTTCGCGATACAAATAACCACAATAAATTTTTCCGATCCAAAAAGTTGGTACAATCTTAAACGTCAAAAGTGCCGTTCGTGAAAAGTTAAAATTTCCGTTCCGTTGTGTTCGCAACATTGAATTTGTATGTATTCAATATTTTGACAGCTATTCCAGCTGCGGCTCCGGCTCCGTCTCTATTCTGTTCAGGCAGTTAAGCTAATAACATAAACGTACAGTTTCGATAAAGTTGGCAACAATTTCTTGTCGGAGAACTTTGGAAGAAGTTTAACATGCAGCTGTTCATTTTATCGGAACGGATACCTCGATAGAAAATATGGGAAAATTGAAAAAAGAAAAAAAACGTTTAATCCTTTAGCATCTAAGATTTTCTTAAGAACGCAGATATCGAATATTTTATACATTTCGTATACATATTCATCATGATTTTAGCAAAAATATTCTTGGTTATTAAAGGTAATTTAATATTAAGCACGAAAAGAATAACCCTGTTTTTTTGTATTTTAATTTTATTTCAAAAGCTCATATTTTTTTATTATATAAGTGCAAGTTTGCATTTTAAGCGAATGAAATTGTGAATATCTATTTATATTATTTTTATAAATGTGCAAGTACCTAATAAAAATCAGATAAAAAGAAATAATATACATAAATGCATGCAAAATACGAAGATTTTTTGACAACGACTCTAAACTAAATTATGTTTGAAAGCAAAAGCTAGTTTCAAAAAAAAAAATTAACTACACGTTTAACGTGTTGAAAATTGTAGTTTTTTTTTGTTAAATTATGTGTCAATTTTATTTACAAGAGAGATTATTTCTTAACCTAAATTACTATCTATAGTCATAGATAATTGTTCTATAATCTTAACAGAATAGAGTTAGCTTAGAATTAAAAGAGGTTATGATAGAGTAATGGTTTTGGCCATCTGCAACGGATGCATTTAGTTATAAACAAAAAACGTAAAAATTTTCAATAAATATTTGAAAATTTGCACTTGCACTGACACTTCTGTAGGCCCGGCGAATTTGCAAATTTTGCAGTGCTGCGAAAAATCTCTGCACCTTACGCCTTGTGTCCGGTTGTCTATGGAAACTAAGACCTACTGAACACGAATGGTCTTGATTCAAAATGCTTAAAAATTATCATTCCGTGCGTTCAATCTACATCTAAAATTTTAGATTTCTGAATTTTTGGAGCTTCTGATTGGCCAGCTGTCAAAAGTCATCTAACTTTTTATGACAGCTGGCCAATCAAAAGCCCCAAAAATTCAGAAATCTGAAATTTCAGATGTAGATTGAACGCAGCTGATTGGCCAGCTGTCAAAAGTCATCTAACTTTTTATGACAGCTGGCCAATCAAAAGCTCCAAAAATTCAGAAATCTGAAATTTCAGATGTAGATTGAACGCACGGAGTCTCTGTGACGAGATGCATCGTTTGGAGAAGATTGAATTAAGAATCGTCGCTGCTTGGCTAATCTTGTACAAGTCTATGACTATTAAAAAACGTTCGTGAGCAGAAGACCTGGATCGCAACTTCTTACTTCGATATCAATGAAGTAAAAAAGTAAAAGAAGATGCAAGAGAAAAGTTAGTTATGAGGTGCTTCGCTGAACCATCCTCAAAATTCTGAATGAATTTACATACATACATTATAAATGTATGTAGTTTGCATACATTTTTAAAGAAAATGTGGGTATTTTATATTTAACACTCTGTTACGTTAATACAAAGGCTGTCTAAAAATATTGTTGACATTAATAAAGAAACAGGTATATTTTCGATCAAAATTATGTTGGATTTATCAATCCCTCCAAAAAGTTTTTGGCGTTTTACGCTGCATAATAGGCAAGTTCTGTTTTCAAAGCTAAAATTTGATGAAAAAGTCGCTGCTGTGAACCCGATCTGGTTAAAACGTTGGATGCTCTGGTCAATCAATTTCATAAATTAATGGTGTTTTCCATTGGTAAAATAAATCAATTTATTTTTGATTTGGATCTGTCAAAAAGACAATTTCCCCTCTTTTCGCGTTCCATTGGGCAAAATAAATTGATTTATTTTTGATTTTAAATCAAATTTGGAAATCTAAATTTTTCGGCAGATTTACCCGTTCTTGTACCTTTACCAACATAAATCCAGCTGTCAGTTTGCAATTGTTTTTTGATGATATTTCGGTTGTGAAAAATATGTTGGAAAATGTGGAAAATATTTGGTAATAAATAAATGGTAGCAGTTTAAAATTAACCGGCCACTTTATCAAGTTCATATTTCTCTTCTAAAAGTAAATCGAGTAATGAAGATTTTTTTTAATATGATATAGAAGCAATACAGTGCAAAAATAAATCAATTTGAAATTGTGTTCCATTCGCCACAAAATAAATCAATTTTTTCATTGAAATCTTAATTTACCAATGGAAAACCCCATAAGTGAGCACATATATAGCCTTTTCTATCTCTCGAGCCTCCACAACGATGAACAGTTACGATACGATGTTATCGTTGTTGGCCATAATTCTTGTCATTTGAAAACAGCCCTCACAGGTTATATTGAACGAAATCTCCAATTTAGTTCTTTAATAATAACCCTATGAAGTACATTGCAATAATATTGGCTGTGTTACGGTTGGATTGCAAAAATATTGTGGTATGATCCATTTTCCGCAATATTTTTCTTATATTTTAAGCAATAATTAGAAAAAAAAAATCATGGTAGTATAAAAGATATCGATACTCTTGATTTTAAAGCATATAACGATTAGTTTTTTGTCTACAGCAAGCATTTAAAAGCATTAAAAATGATAAAGCAAAAAAAAAAGATATTTACAATCGAAACAATTTAAGTATTGTCTGCTATATGCAAATGTATTGTTTTAAGAACAATAATTATGTGCTACATAGTATTACTTTGCAAAGATAAATAGATGAAATTTAGAAAATATATGAGTTGTGTATTTATACATAATAATAATTTAAAAAAAATATATAATTTTTATTTTGAAATGAAAATAAAAAAAAAAAAACCTGCCTGTGTACTTTGAATTTGATTTGACGCTGGTGATTCTTCACCAATAAGATTATCATAATTCTTTTTGGTGATATACAATTTAAGAGTGTAGTTTCCATTTTGTATACTCTGCTCTTTTAACTGCTCGTAACTAGTAGGATGTCCAATTGAGCGCTCAGGTTTTGAGATCTAAAAAGCAAAATTTTGTTTTTGATGGATGAAATTTCGATGGTGTTAAAAAAAAAAATATAGTGTGCTGAGTGTGATAATTTAAACTTTTCTTTGGGTGTCCTAAAAGGTATTTAGAGCAAAAAAAAAAAATAAAAGGTAGAAAAAAAAAACCAAATAAACTCCAAGGAAAAGAAAAAAATAGGTATATAACTAAGAAAGAGGTCCTGTGGAAAGTTTTTACAATTTATTTTTGATATTCTATTTGTTCTACTCCTCTGGTTTACCTGTTAAGTGCTTATGTCGGACTACACAACATACCAACTTGAAATCCAAACGTGAAATCAATAAGCAACGCTGTAAAATATGTGTGTTGTGTTTACAAAATACATATAAATTTATATAAACCGATTTATCTAACCTATATTTTTTTCTGCTTGCGATGGTCCTTCTCTTCATATCAATATTGAATTTTTAAACGTCATTTAAAGAGCAGTTAATTTTTAAGAGCAATTTTTAAGTCAATTGTTTTAATATACATATGTATTAGAATACAATTACCAATAAACATAAGTTGTAAGAAAGTAGTATTCAATTTTACCAGAAAAAAAAAATAAATAATTATATCGAAATACAAATCTGACGCAATTCAATAAAAACAACTCTAATATTTTATATGTACATTTTTAGTTAAATTAAATAAGGAATAAATAAAAACCTTTTGCAAATGGAATAGGTACTGGAAAACAACAACTAAGCTTTATTTTTAATCATGAATATCTAACAACACCGACACGTGGATCTTTTGATGTTTCTCATATTCAAAGAACACCCTAAGGTAGGTTTTGATTTATAGCTTGGTTAGTTTTTTTTTTCGAAGATAAAATATGATATTATTGAATGTTTGTTATGATCACAGAATGATGACTAATATGAAAAATGTTGCTTAAAGGAATTCTCATTAAAATTGAGTTTAAGTTTTGTCTCAAAATTCCTGTTCTTTCATTAAAACAAATAGAAAATTAAATTCTAAAAGTGATCCGATTGGCAGGCCTAAATTAATATCATCAAATGATAATATTGATACAATCTTTTCCCTACCGAATTTCAGGCCACTCGAGGAACCAAATTTTATCAAAAATAACATCATCAAAAAGGGAAGTCTACATAATATTAAAGCACTCATAAATTTGAAGACCGAAACAGCATCAGATGACAAGATCCAAAAATTATACATCAGTGACTGCATTATGCAAAGATTATGTTAAAAATTATTAAACTGCTTCAAATTGACTGCCAATCTGTTAAAGTTTTTTTTGTTTACTTTGTATGTGAATTAAACAAAAAAAAAACATACAAATATTTTCAATAGAACTTTACAAATTAATTAAAATCCAATAAAATCTGTGTGTTAAAAAAAAAAATCACATTAGTGGAGCCAGAAACCAATGTCAATAAAGTATTTTTGTTAACCTGATACTTTATTCAACAGACTTGTATGTACATATATTATTAGAAAAATCCACAAGCATTAGTATTAAGTACTTATTTGATTAGAACTACTAATTTATCAAGAATTTTTTTTTGTAATTATTTTTAATTTATTATCAAAAGTTGATTTAAGAACATTTCTTACTAAAAAAAAATCCAAGTATATCAAACAATTATTCTTATGCAAAAAAAACATTGGCGCAAAATTTTTAACAGCCTGATGTTTAGGTATTAGCGTGGTACTACTTAACAATTTGCTAACTTAAGAACTCTTTACTAGAATATTCTTAGTTTTAAACATTTTCTAACTAGTATCATACTAAACCTTATTTTCTAGTTGAACGCGCCTAAAACAGTGACAGTTCAACCTATTGTTGCAATTGTAGCTGTCAAAGTGACACTTGAATTTAGTATGATACTAAAAAGATAAAATAGGCATTAGGCGATTTTAACTTTAGTAAATTGTTAAAAAGTTAATACGATGCTAACTCGTTTGAAATTTGAAAAAGCCTGTTTTAACCTAGAATCATACTAAAAATACTTTAACATCATACTAAATCGTCTAAAATTTCGCGCCATTGTTTTTAATTTATACTGTACTATGATTGTATTGTATAATAGTTTATTGAACTAGAATAAACTCAACAAATAAATTTAAAATAACGAACAATTCCTATATATTTTTGTTGCTATCGTCTATCAGGGTGTTTGCACATGCATAAATATTTATACTTCACAACTGTTTTTTTTTTTTGTTTTTAATGCATCATAAAACAATAAATGGAAACAAACAATTCTTTTCCAGAACCGACTGAAATGTCTTAAAATGATTTCTTTATGATTTCTGTGTTCAACTTTAAGAAATGGGTTCAGCAGAATGTATGTTGCTCTGTTGGCTGTCTTTTACACACAGACAACTTCCACACCTAGAGCCGATCTGTCAAAAAGACGAAAGACGAAACAACCGAAAAAAAGAATCGTGTAATCAGGCTTCTACTGAGCTACTGAACCTCGATTTATATTGTCAACAAAAACTGACTGATTTTAGACAGAAACGATATTTCATTGCATATTCACCCAGCTGAACAAATAATCTTCTTTGTGTTTTTTCTTAATTGAAGTTTGAATTATTTACATGAAATAAGTTATTTTGACTAATTTTTCCTCTCAAACTGATTTCTGATCATTTCCGAGTCAAAGTTGTCTTTTTCATTAAAATCTCTTGAAAGAAAATTCAGGAACTGCTTACATAAATATTTAAATGAAATTGGTCGTTGGCTCTTGACCATCATGCTACCATCATGCTAACTAAATAAATACATATTGTATTGAGTAAATGTATGAAAACTTACATCCAAAGTATCATGCAACCGATTAACTTTAAGTCAAAGAAGACATGCAAGCGTTATTTCCCTCAGATATTTATTTGTTATTTCAATTTCGTTCTTTGTTCGTAATAATTTTGAGAATGATATTATATTTTTTGTTTAAGTTAAGTAGTTAGCGTTTTTGAAAAACGAAAAAAAAAACACGAAAAATACAAAACAGTATTGCATTAGTAAAAAAAAAAAAGAAAAAGAAAAAGAAAAAAAAAAAAAAACGCATCTACAGGAAAACCAAAGACGAACAAAAACGATCACGTGTGATCATATGTATGAGTTTTGGAAAACAAAACTTAACAAACACAATCATTTTAAAGAGAGACCGATAAAAAAAAAAAAAAAAACTTAATGAAAAATGATTTAAAATTAAATAAAAAAGTTAAATAATAAAATTAATGAAAATAAAATAAAAAAATATGTGTAAAATGAGAAAACAATCACTCGTCTTTTAATATCGAAACAGTGTTTTGTCCAGAAACGGATCGTTACCAGTGCAATTTCCGTGATACGACTCATTCTCCTCGATTTGTATGAGAGGCTGCGTTTAATTCCATCGATATTTTGCTCAAATAGCTAGCGTTTTATAGTTTTTTTTGTTTGTTTTTTTTTTTAATTTTACATATTTTATTTTTAAGAATGATTTGTTTTTTTTTTTATATCGATTTTTGTTTTTGTAGATCGTCATATAAAAATTATAATAGAAAAAGTAGAAGATAAGAAAATAAATAAATAGAATATGAAAAATATAATGATCTTAGTTGTAAAATTAAACAATCCTAAACATTGTATGTATGTTTGTCGATGCCGTTTTAAATAAAATGACAAACTAAAATATGAAACTAAATTCTAAACAAAAAGCAATCTATGCAAAATAAAAAATATTTTATGAGAAAACAAAATAAATTTGACCTCTTTCGAAAGAATAGGAGAAAACAAAAAAAAAGGAAGAAAGAGGTTTAAATAAAAAAAAAATTTTTTTTTTTTTAACTTAAAAAGTAACTAACAAAATAAAATAGAAATAAACAAAGTGCTCGTTTGAGTGCAAGGACAAAGGACTTACGATTTGGTTGAAGAATGGATGTCTTAATACTTCCTTGACTGTGATCCTTTGAGATGGATCGACGACTAGACACTTTCTAATGAGATCCTTTGGATCTTCTGTAAAGGAGAATATATCAAAAATTAAATTAGAAAAAATTAATTAGAACAAAATAGTAGAAATTAATAGTACAATGAAATTAGGAAATTCTCAAATGCCTATAAAAATCTAATTTGTAGGATATGTCACAGCATGAACATGGAACTTTCCACATTCGTAATTCGAACATTATCCATGGCCAGTGGAGACGGCTTGTTAGAAAAGTAAACAATTATATTTAAAAACAAAAATATTTAGTTGATATAGGAAAGAAAAATTATCAATTTTAATCGGATTCTTACTGCCGTAATATTCACGCCGTTTAAAACTCGGTTTAAAAGCACTTAAACCGACTACATTTAACCGAACTAAACCAATAGAATTTAAACAACAAAATCTCGTTTAAATCGTTTAATATTCACTTCGTTTAAGCAAAAAATTTCATTTTGTTTACGTCGGTTTAAATTTGTGATTTAAACCGAACGTCGCATAGCATCGCAAGTATGAAAAAAACTAAAAAAGGCTTTTCTTGACATTTATTTTTCGAATTGTCATTTTATATTTAAATAAAATAAATTAATTAATTCGTGTCAAACAAAAATGCGCATTAGAAATGTCTTTCATTCCTCTTTATCGTGTCTTACGTTGGGAAAAAATGTCAACAATAACGTCCACCGCATTGCGTCTTCCAAACATTCCTTGAACGATTTGTTGGGAGTTGAATTCTTCTTGATGATCTGGTTGCAGTTCCGCGTCGCTCGTTAATTCGGTTTGAATATCTATCATATTATATTAAGCAAGATGGCAACTGAATTCCATCAAACTAACAGCAAAACCGCAGCCCAAACACCTCCATAATGCTATGTGCATAAAATGCAACAAAAGTTTTTTTAACCGCTCCAAATTTTATATCTGTCCAAACTGAATTTCATTGGTCTAGCAGCGATACTGTGAACATTTCACTACCATTATACACTTTCCTAACAAAAAAAATAGTATTAGCATTTTGAAAGTGCATTATAATGGTGCTAGGTATGAGGTATTACTGTCAAGTTGATGAAATTGAGTGTGGACAGTAACCACGAACTATTTTGATTTTTTTGGTTGCATTATGAAAGTGCATTATATAGGTGTTAGGGCCACGGTAACACTGCCAGACCTATGGCATTTAATTTGGACACATATAAACATTATGATCACAAAATTTGGAGCGTTATAATACACATAAACTTTACTAATTTTTTTGAATTTTGAAAGTGCATTACGATAGTCTTAGGGCCGCCATATCGCTAAAAGGTCTAAGGCATGTAGTTTGCACTAGTAAAAGTGCCATGCCCACAAGTTTTGGAGCGATATAAAACACTTTGAGCAAATCGTTTACCAGCTCTCGGTCTATAAGCCTTATCTGGTTATTTGGTCAACTCTACCCCGATGTGTGAATAACGTGCACAAATATGATGTATTCGGATAGCCAGCATCGCCGAAAATAACATGATTGAATATTTTGCACTGACTGAATAAACCAATAAAATGTTGAATATTAGCTAAAACCATTTAAACCGTACCTAAACAACACGAAAATGCCTCGTTTAGCTGGAGTCGGTTTAAGTGAGTGAATATTACCGATTAGTCGGTTTAAAAATTTTAAACCGACTTCTGAATCTAAACCGATTTTAAAAGGCGTGAATATTACGGGCATTAGATTGAATTAGGGTAAAATTATTTTAAAATGGTAAAAAGCGTTGTGATCATGTGAAATTAGAAAACTTCTGTATGATGTTTTGATAATTGATAGAAATGATTTATTCTACATTCCCTCCATGCCAGTAATCTTTTCAAAAATGGTTACTTAATTATAAAGTTTCTTCACTAAATACTGTTGCTTGGGATGACAAATACTTGTCTATTTTGAAAGAGGTACGATAACATCGCAATATACTGGATTGGATTTATCAGCAACGCGTAAAAATTACAATTTCATGTTCATCTGCTGTACTCAGAAATGTCATGCTGTGCTCACAAATGTAAAATTATTTTCAAAATTCGAATACTTGTGAGTCTCTTACTAGACACGTTACAACTTTTTTCTCGAAAAAAAAAAAAATAGATTAAACCGTTACCAAGATAACTAGTATAAAATTTTACAAGGAAAAAAAATATTTAGAAGCTGAGATTTGGCTTGGACGTTGGTAATGGGACTTTTTAAAAATTGAAAGAGTTCCTAATCGATCCGATGACCGCTCGGATAGTTATAAAGGGTCCAATGGTATAAAAATGAGTTTTTTGCAAAAATCTCAAAAACGGTTTGTGCTAGAGAAAAATCTTGTAGCTGAGGCGATTTTCCACAAAAATGGTCTTTGCAGTTTTTTCGTTGTACTAACCGTTAAAAAGTTACAGCAAATGAAAAGTCAAAAAATCTTTTAAAAGGAGCCAAAAGTCATGAAAATGGAAGTTTTTTGCAAATATTTCAAAAACAGTTTACGAGAAAACTTGCTTCCCCAATCTTGTAGCTCATTGAATTTTCAACAAAAGTAGGTTTTCAGTTTTTTTTTTTGTAGCATCAACCGTTAAAAAGTTACAGCAGATCGTAATTTGTGGGAAATCGCCTCAGCTACAAGATTGGGAAATAAAATTTTTTCTAGCACAAACCGTTTTTGAGATATATGCAAAAAAAAACTCATTTTTATACCCTAGCGGTCATCGGATCTCTCAGTTTTTAAGGAGTGCCAATACCAACGTCCATGTCAAAACTTCATCCTCTAACTAATTTTTCTCCTTCTTTGGCATTTTTTCGTCTATTCTTACTGGACAGAGGAAAATCGATTCTAAAATGGTTAAAGAGTGTACAATTCCGTATGATGAAAGGCCGACTCAAGAACCCAATTATTTACTTATGTGCAAAGCAGCACTTTTTCCATTTCATATGTACATATAGTTCTTAAATAAACAAAGACAATCTTCTTACCTGATATGTCCGCCCATTCGGGCGATGTAAAGCTATATTTTCCCTCCATGATATTGCGCAGCATTACCATTTGTTTTCTATGCCAAAAAGGAGGGCATCCTACCAGTAGGGTAAACATTATAACACCACACGCCCAACTGTGTTAAATTTTTTAAAATAAAATTCAAAAACATATAATTTGAAGGCAAATTGAATTTTTTTTGTTATATCTTACATATCAACTTCTTGTGAATAACCTGGCGATCCTTCAAACATATTACATCTTAATGTCTCTGGTGCCAAATAGCCCGGAGTCCCACATAGATCTGTAAAAAATAAACAAATTTTTTCTCTTCTTTTTGTTTTGTTGAAAAAATAGTTTACTTTCTAACCGTTTAATTTTTCGCCTTCTTTAAGTTGACGGGCAAAGCCAAAATCTGTGATTTTCACATTATGATTCTCGTCCAGCAGAATATTTTCTGGCTTTAAGTCTCTATGGACAATATTTTTACCATGTATGTATTCGACTCCTTCGAAAATTTGTCTTTAAAGATATAAGGTTAGGTTAAGATGTGTACATACATTATTATAATTTTCAAATCTTACCTCATTATGGTTCTAGTCTTTTTTTCTGATAGCGTTACAACTGTTGTTAAGTAATCGAAAAGTTCACCCTTTGGACAGAGTTCAAATACTAAAAATACGAATGCATCCGATTCGAAAACATCTTGCAAATCAACTGAAATTGATGATAAAAAAAAAAAGTTTAGTGATATTGAAATGATTTGACATATAATATAAAATTAATTCAATTAATGAAGGCAAAATAACAAGAATTGGGTATTCATATTTTAAGTATGCCGAGATCGATTACAACCCTCGGGTAGCGTCCATTTGCAGTTACAAAAGATCGAACGTTCATAGAAGCAGGTGTTTGATGTTAACGTATTGGCGAACAACGGCACAAATGTTTTCATCAGAAAATACCAAATTCTGCAATTTCCCAGCCATGTACATTGTACAAGGCTGCCAGTGCCGGTGTTAAAACCTGTATTTTTTGTGTTTTCTGTTTAAGTTTAATTTTGAGTATGGAACGCCATGTTTGAGTCGGTTTAGTTCAGATATTTTGACAAATTTACTGCGCTCAGACGTGGATTTCTTTGAATTCGACCCTTTAATTTTGGAACCATTTTTGATGACGTTGCAAGTTTTTCTAGCTCGAAAGTATTAAGCAACGATACCAGTATCATTTTAACGAATAATGGTCCAATGGGCAAACATTGTATTCACCCCTCAGAGCTGCAAACCAGGCTATGATTTTCCTGCAAATTACAAGGCGATCACAATCTGTTTTTTGTGAATTCCATTTTGTATGTTTCGCTGTAAGTACAATGCAGAACCATGAATGAAAGAATACAAGATTACGCCATTTCATTTTGTTCGCTTTGTTGTTGTAATTTTTGACAGCTCGTATGGCGCAATCGGAGACAAAAATATGATTTTTTCCTACTAGATACGGGCGGGAAAAGTTTTTAACTTGAATTTTTATTTCATTGTTCTAATTTGAATTAATTAAAAGTAAAGTGTAGTGTAATAAAAGTGCACAAGTTCTGAATTATCTATTCTACTTTACACATTACCGCTTTATTTGCTTTTGGGCGATTTATTTTAAATGAAAAAACATTTATTTCAAATGAAAAATATTAATTCGGTATTTATAATCGTGTTTCTAAACGCAAACTTTGTTTTTTTAAACTACTAAACGCGCAAGAAAGGAAAAAACACAACCGAACGATCGATTAACTAAAAAAACTACTGGCGGCCATATTTGTTTACAAATCATTTGTCACCAATGAGATAACAAATGGCGCAATCTTGTATTCTTTCATTCATGATGCAGAACGACAAACTTCCTTGCTTGTAAGCAACTGTATTGACTGTCAATATTTATGTTAAAACATGAACCACTTTTGTATCCCTGTCATTAGTGCTGCCAATATAAAGTTGCTAACACTTCATTTGACGGAACCTGTATTTTTGCTTAATTCTGAAAAATTTTCTTTTTATTTTAATGACTCAAGTCATGGCTTTAAGTTAAAGTAACAAAAAAAAAAAAAAGAAAGACTTACTTATATATGGATGACCCATAACTTGTCTCAATATGGATATTTCTTGCCTAGTGGCTTCTAACATGTGCAGGGGATTTGATTCACCAGCTTCTGTTGCACCACCCAGATCAATGATTTTTGCAGCAAATTCTTTTCCGGTTTCTTTTTCAATACATCTTCGAACTGTTGAACTGATACCTCTGAAAAATAAAAAAAAAATAAAAAATGTTATAAAACATTAGATTTAACATTCATAGGTTGTAAACAAAAATGTATGTCAACAATAAATAATCATGTAACTAACCAAAATAACTTGTCCGGACGATTGAGCTTAGAAGTGCACCTGAATCAAAAGTGTTCAAGTTTTTCGATAGATGACGTTAAACAACAAAATCTCATTTTTGCTTGTTTAAGCGCTAAACACTTATGTCGAATTCCTTTTAAGGAAAAAATCGATTTGTTTAGAAGAAAAAAAATCGATTTTTCTGGACAAATTCCTTGTATTGAAAGAAAAAAATCGGTTCTGTTTAGAAAAAAAATCGATTTTTTTTGTAAAAGGAATTCGACATTAAAAACTAACCTCTGATTGAACTGAAGTTTTTCGGAGTTTGTTATTATTATGGTGACGGGAAGGTTTAGAAATTTTTAAATTTGGTTTCATGCTCTATGGGTCCTAGAGAGCATGCCATGTGAATATTTGGAAAATCCGCCTTCTGATGCGTTCCACCTATGACGTTCTTGAAAAGTTTTATAGTATGTTCTCACTGAACGAAATTGAGCAATTTTGGATTATTTTTCTGAAATCATCTTCAAAATTGCACAATTTCCCATACAATGACGCAATTTCAAAATCATATCAAATTACCCCCATTTCAATAACTGCTTTTACACACTGCAAACTTCTCTTGCGATTTCTCTTTTGGTTTGCTTCAAATTGCAAAGACGCTTTTACACACTCCAAATCTTATCTTTGAGTTTTCTATCACTTTTCCTTTTTATTACATATTCGTATGCTTTGCGTAAGTGAAAAGGTTTCATCTACCTGTACCACCGGCCACCACATACGTCCCTCGCCATAGTTTTTCGAAATCGCAAGAGAATTTCGCAGCGTCAATGAAATTGCGAACAAAATTGCGTTTTATAACAGTTATAACAACTATTTTCCAATAAAGTGAACGAACAGAACTACAAAGAATGAAAAAAAAAATAGTAGGCGCCCAGTTATAGCTTTCATTGAAAACTATCATGCATGGAAAATTTTGTCTTTCCATTTTAAGGCACTTATAGAAAAAAAAGTTGAAGGGAATTATTCAGTGAATTTTGTTCGTCAATTTAATTATTTGAATGATCAAAATGATTTCCATTGCAAGCTGTCAGACGAAAATGTTTCATTTTCAGTGTGAACACTTTGCGTAATTTTGAAATTGAGTTCTCGAAATTGTGCAATTTCAGGCCCAGTGGGAACATGCTATTAATTTAGTTTTTAACCTCTCTTGAAAAATAAGGCTAGGCACGCACTTGCGATTTAAAGTCGTTGCGATTAAAAAATCGCGATCGCATCAATTTTTTGCTGTGCACACACTTGCGATTTGTAGTCGCTCGACTTTTAATCGCTATCAAATGCAACATACATCATTTAATGGCAGCGCACGCACTTGCGATTTAAAGTCGCTGCGATTGAAAAGTCGTTTTAAAAATGCAACCTGTTTCATTTTTTCCAAGCGCCGCGATTTTTTAGTCGCATGTGCGTGCACTCACATTTAAAACCATGTGCTTCATTTCTTGCGACTGAAAATCGCAAGTGCGTGCATGTTTATTTCTTTTCGCGACTACGATTTTAAAATCGCAGAAATTTAAATCGCAAGTGCGGTCACACACATGTAATTGCATTTGTTTCATTTTATTTTGCGACAATCGCGATTTCTCGGTCGCAAGTGCGGTCACTCACATTGAAACTCATTTGTTCTATTTCTTGCGATTAAATAGTCGAGCGATTGAAATCGCAAGTTCGTGCTTAGCCTAAGGCATGAAATGAGTACTTTTTTGCTTTGGGGAGCTGTCTGTTATTTTACTATACCAAATTGGGCAATCAATCACAAATAATTTCGGTAACTAGATGCACCCTACAGTACCGACCTAATTTGTCTTTATTTATTTAATTAAATTGTTAAAGTTAAGGTTTGTATAATAAATGTAGATTGTAAGGTAAAACCAAACATGTGATCAAAACAAAATATCACTCTATTATATGTACATTGTAAAACTTAGAATGCTTTCTAATCTAGACCTAATATTTGTTAATCAGTTTTGTTTTCAAGAATAATTGTAAAACAACGTAGATATACGTAATTATTGTGAAATTTCAAATGCACTTGACCTTGTAATGATCTTGACAGTGAATTTCATTCAATAAACACCTTCATAAAAACAACTTGTAAGTCGTTAATTTTCTACATTCCTTCTGCATTCACTTTATCTTACAAAAATATGACCATAAAATGCAACTATCTTTGATAAGAAAGAAGAATTAAAACAATTAAAATATAATCCACAAAGAAAGTGATTATAATATGATTCTATTATCTTGAAGGATTTATTTCGGTGCAGGTGTCGGAGAGGTGATTGATGGCAAAATAAATATTTGGCTTATTAAATTCATGTCATGTAAATGTTTTTTTTTTTTCTTTCCAAATATCATCTAAATATAGACACTTGAATTCCTAGCAATTACAAAGTTAAGCCTTGTAAGCAGTAAGCTTCTGATGCGAAAACAAAGATTATGTGTCTTCTTCAAAAGGCATTGTAATATTTTCGAAAACACCGCGGAAAAATATCCATGGAGAATTTCACCAACTGCAGAAAAAAACCGATACCGACTGTATTGAAACATGAAAGAAAGAACAAAAAAAATATAACGAATAAAATTAAAATGTCATTAAAATGTTTTAAAAAAAAAAGAATAGAGACTTATCCCAATAATGCAACAACAACTAAGCCCATTCGAGCTTATCTAAGCACGGAGTATTTGCGGTGCTAAACTTAAGCACGGAGAAAAACTGTGTTACCGGCATAAATTCCATACATGTTATCGATAGTTTGTATGGAAACTCCATGCTTATTCTGAGATGGATTACATCGGTAATCCCCGATGTTGTTTTTTTCGACCAATTTTCTCCGTGCTTGCGAAAAAACACGGCTTGTATAGGTACTGCAGAAAATACTAGAATATGGCCTTACATTTTTTAGTACAAATACTCGTACAGTTACTAAATTTAAATTTGAAAAATGAACTAAAAGACATTGAAAATACAAGTTCTTAATAACGGTACCTGTCAAATAAATTGATGAGAAAAATATTTCTTTAATGACAAAAAAAAAGGAATTTTAATTGTATTAAGATCTGTTTTGTTATCTTCAAACTTTCGTTAACAACTCAACTAACTTTGATCAAATCTTTTGCTAGAGAACTTTCAAAAAAAGACATAGGATGCATTCATAAACGTCAAACAAAAATCAAACTGCGTTCTATATATACGTTCATTAAGTAGGGTACGCATTATCGATCACGTATGACAGTCGGCTGACTGTCAGTCAATATGAAAAAATTTTGTGAGCATGAGTTTGCCTGGAGACTGCCTGACAAACCATCAAACAGAGTGTACACACTATTAGTTATGAGCAAAACTGTCATACGTGATCGATAATGTGTACCCCGCTTTAAGGCAGATTTGCAACCGAACTATCCTTGGTAAACTGCACTACCTACCATTAATAAATATGAGTTTACATCGGCCGGCATCCGTGTCGGGCGGGTTTCGCAATTTTTTTGGGAAATATTTTATTCATAATCACATGCTCGTGAAGTGAACAATTTGACAGTGGAGAAAGTGAATGTTTGACATTCATCGCTGATACAGACTTCTGGGAGCCTATTATGTAAAACGATAATCGTAAAGAAAACCGCGTATTCGTTAAATTGCGATTATGAGAAACGAGAATGGTGGTAAAAAAAAAACCAAAACTCGTATTTTATTAGCGATTACGAGTAACGACACTCGTAAATTAAAACGAAACTCGTTAAAACTAACGAGTGACATTTGCTGTCGTTCGGCTTTCGTTTTAGATTTGTTGTCGTTTGTTTCTTATAATAAGGGCCCTGAATTCGTTGTGAACGTTTGACGTTTAAAACCAAATCGAAGCGTTCCCGTACATTTTGTCATGAAATGGTTCACCGCTCGTGAATTAAAACTCTCCACTTTTTTTCTCCACACGGCTTCACGAGCACGTTCACGAAGTGAACAGAAATGCAAATTTGTATGGCTTCACGACATGGCTCACAAGTATGTACTAGGCTTTACGAAGAAGAAGAAAATTAGAAAGAATTACTTTTGTTTAGGTGGAGCGATGAAATATAATTGTATAAATTAAGCAAAACGCATTTAGCCCATATGATCATAAGTTAGATGAATATGATCATCAGTTAGATGCTTACGCAATCTACTCATAATTGCACCGTTTACATAAACAAATTTTGAAAATCTGTGTATAAATATCGATTATTGACAAAAGGTGGTTACGAAAACTTAAAAATATGGAAGTGGCTAAAGAAATGTCAATTTATAACAGTTCTGCGACCGCGCGCTGTTGGCCACACTGCAGACATGCACTGCCTTTATTCATAAACAAAAAAAATGGTAATTTCAGCTCTTGTATTCAGGGAAACTTCACTGTGAAATGGAGTAGTTAGCAATTGTCTTTAGTTTGAGTCCGGAAAATTCCTATTCCATATCCTAAACCCAAGAGCTGAAATAACCATTTTTTTTTATGAATAAAGGCTTTCCCAAACCAACGCGAATATTCGGCGCGACACGAACGAAAACAATAATAACAACGTGTTGTGTTGTTGACAACCACGTATTGTTATTGTTGTTTTCGTTCGTCGCGCCGAATATTCGGGTTGGTTGGGGAGAGCCTTAAGGCAGGCAGAATTTATTTAAATTTGCCCGAAGCGCGTTAATACACACCTTCATTTAATGGCGATAAATGTTACAAATTGATATTTCTCTAATCTCTTCCTGAAAATAAATAATAAAACAAGCTTGTAACTTTTCAGTTGAGGTGCAGTGTTGGTAAAAACCCAAAGCTACACTTACTAAGAAAAATTCACCAAAATATTTATATTTGTTTTCTTTATTTAATTCAATCTGTTTTTTTTTTTTTGATAATAAATTTAACTTTTTATATTTTTTGTTCATCTGATTTGAGCTCTTTTTAGAGTAATTTATTAAGGAAATGTAACTTTCATTCAACACGGTATTATTAAAAGATTTATCGAACGTTTTTTTTTTTTTTGATTGTATGAATTTATGTCTGTTTGATTAATTATTTTTTTTGTAAAAATCTTCCATGTTTATCCAAAAAATTCAATTATTTAAATACAAATACAAAAAAAAAAAAAACGATTGTAAATACTTGCTTTTTTTTTTTTTCTTTTTTGTTTTTTGTTTTATTTAAGTTTTATATAAAAAAAAAATTATCAAGCCACAATGTTACTACCAACAACCACTTTGCAGGACATTTATTTAAGAACTACTGTCTAATTCATATTTGTAAATCTATGAAATCTTATATCTTAGCTCTGTTTGTATCGAACGTAGCTGCTCTCTACAATTATTTTCCATTAATTGAAATCTCGTTTAAATGGGTTTTAAGGGGACATAACAAAATCACTTTTATTAAAGAAGAAATATTAGGCCTTGGTATTTTTATTCGTAAATATTTATATACTTAAATAAATCTTTGAAAGAAGAATCATCCTTAGAAATTTTATAATTAAATATTTTTCTTCCATTTAGCCTAGATCAATGTAATTGAGCCTTGATAAATTACTTTATTATAGAAATTGAAAACTAACATTTTAAATAAATGTACTTACATACAAGTGATGAGTTTTAAATCGGAACCATTTATTTTTACTAATTTAAAAAGAAACAAACAAAAAAAAACAAGAAATGCTGAAGATTATCAGTTTTAGCTAGTTTTAACAAACCAGCCTCTACAAGCGTTACGTATAAGAAAAATATCAGGCAGTCCTAAGCAGAAGTGTAGAGGAATAAAAAGTAATATTCTTTTTAATGAGCTTTAATTAGGTCGTTTAAATGAAATGATTCTAAAGGAAGGGAAGCGATATTAAGAATTATTTTTTTTTTTACTTGATGAAACTTTTTTAACTGCTTAATTGCAAAGAGTGAAGAGTACGGAAGGATTTTATGGAAAAAAAAAACGGGATACAAGCTGAGATTGAGTGAGTCCAGTTTATTTACACTGATCTTGAAGTAAAGCCAAAATTCTTTAAAGTTGCCAGTCTGAGAAATGTTAAAATTTTTGTATAGTTAAGTAAAGGCTCTGGGTAAGAGAGACGTACCCTGTCACTCATTCTAATGGACTCAGATTTACGATTTTTTTTTTGACATAAGTCAGTCAGCTCGTGTTCAGACACACACAACAGATTCACTCTGATGTTCAGCAGTCGTTAAAATAAAACACAAATTTTTACTCGCCGAAGAATTTAATAAGAAATTTTTCAATCACAAAATTAATATTTCACTAAAAAAAATTGTTTTCCAATTGAAAAAACTTCGATTCTGTAGTTTTAAGTGCCAAACAAAAACTAAATACTAACAAAACAGATGTCACAAAAGGAAACGTCAAAAAAAATCCACAAATTTTTAAAAAAATTAAAAAATCCTGCCTCACTTGCCCGTCTCTTTCTCACCACAGAGTGAGAACGAGAAAAAGTACATAGACGTCAAAAAAAATCCAAGGTGTAAGTCCAATGTGAACACCGTCTTGAAAAATATGGTATTAGGTTTGTTCCCAACTTTTTTGGGCAATTTATCAAATTTTGAGGAGTGTGGATGAAATTCTCTCAGAGAGAGAAAAAAGTGTGGAACGCTTTGTAGGCAAACAATTTCAGCCACGTTTTAAACGTCAAACACAAGAATCAACTAGAGTTGCCAAGGATCAATTATAATTCCTTATGGAAAATTCCAAAAAATTATAACAACAATAAAAAAAAATTGCAAAGTATTAATAAACTTGTAGAACATACATTTAATCATAATAAAACAACAATTTACTTCAATTGAACATTAAATTATAAAATTTAAATTTATTTTGCTGTAGAAAGGTATCTCAAAAAAGAAATTCATGATTTTTAATTACATTTTCTTCTTCAGAATTACTTTAGGTAAACGAATAGTTAATTTTATGAACATAAATTTACGATAAAAAAAAAACGCATCTACCAAAACTAAAACAAAATTAAAAATAACACTTGGGCAACCCTTAGTCAACATCATATTTGAATTTATTTGAATTGAAAGTGCAATTTTTTGACAGAACTCAAACTTGCCAATTTCTGCCCAAAGAAATTTCTTGGGCAGAAATTGTCAGGAAGGGGAAATGTTTTACTCTCTCGTGAGCGCTCTCTTTTGCCCAAAACTGCCGAATTTTTGAAGTGTTGAACAATATTTGGCAACAATTTTTGTTGACAAATTGTGACAATTGGCAGTTTTGGTCAAGGTCTGGAACAAACCTATTATGTCAGTCGTTCAAATCTTGCATAATGTCTCATTTACACGAGTGACAAAATGTTATTAATTATGTCATTTTATACCAAAAAACCAGATTATGACAATTAATTGGTATAAAATGACAAAATTAATGATGTTTTGTGTAAATGAATGATGATAATAATAATTAGGTTAGGACTCGTTGGCGTGACCAAAGAAGTGTTACTTTATATCATTTAGGGCAATGTTGCACGAGCGTCCAAATAGACGAACTTATACATTTGGAAGCGAGTCCAGTATAAAACTCTCTTGATGGTCACACGAACTTCTTTTTGTACGCGCGGACGGAATATTTTACTAAGTTAGTTCCTTTTCTTTGGTTCATAAATCAAATTAATATAGAATTAGTGGGTGAAAATTAAAAAAAAATGGCCTCTACTGCCTTCTTTGTTGTAATGAGGCCTATAAAATTTATTACATTTTTGTGGAGGGGAGTTGGGCCATGGGTTTTATTTTTAGTTTTTTATTTTGTTTTTACTTTAGTCAAATAAACTGTTGGAATTGAAATGTCTGCATAAAACTAGGAAAAGCGAAGTCTCTTAGACAGTAAAGATGAACTGACCTTCTACTACTTAATTCGTACAAAGATGAAGGGTAATTTAGATTAAAAACTGAATGAGAAACATTTTTAACTTAAAAACATCTTCTTTCGTTTTATAGGATTATATAATACTTACAAATATCGTTTCTTTTGTTAACAAATCGCTTTGTATAGTAAAACGGAACAATCCATTAAATTACTTATTTTAAAATTTGAATGCTATTTCAATCTAGAACGTTTACTATCAAAACCAATCGATAAAAGAGATTAGGGTTAATTAATTATAGTCCCGTTCAAAGTAATTTAATTTTGTTGACTCCACTTTTTTTTTTTTGTATCGAGGAGGACACTGCAGCAACACCAAACCAAAACCAAATAACACTAGTTAAGTCAAACCATTTCAGCATTTAGATAAATATATTTACACGTACTCGCATGCACAGTTAAGCTAACTTATGCAAATGTAATTAAAATAAAGAACCCAACTGGGTCGCATGTATGTACATACACGTAACAAAAGTGGCATTACGAATTACATAAACAAAAAATTAGCTTGATTTCATTTTTCAAGAAATGCAAGAGGGACAGTACAAAAGAAGCTAATTTTTCAAGTGATGTTCAACAACTGTGGGGTTTTCCTTTGGTAAATTCAGATTTATGCCTAAAACTCGATTTTTTTCGTGGCGAATTTTCAGATTTATTTTTTTTTGTCAAAGTATTTGTGTATATTCGTGTCTGTGGACCTTATGTTGTCAAACTGGTAGCTGGAAGCTGTCAATTGTACTGGTGTATAGTGGAGTGGTGTTAGTAAAAAGAGGGGTAGATCTGCTGCAAAATCCAGATTTGATAAATTGATTTTTTTTTTCAAGAAAAATCAATTTTGTTTGCCCATTGGAAGACGAAAACTGTTGAAATCGGTGTTTTGACAGATCTGGATCAAAAAAAAATTGAAATTTTTTTACCATTGGAAAACCCCATAAGATTCGATACCAAAAAGTCAGTATGCTTGTAGAAATTATCAAAAATGTTTTGACATCATTTTTTTTTTTTAAACTTAAGTCGGAGCCACACATGTCTGTTGTATGTTGTGATGTTGTGGAATGGAGTGTTGTGTCGCCGACTGTGCGTGTGCACACTTATCAAGCATGCTGTGTTACAAACTGATATTTTTAATTATTCTCTTCGCGCCAGCAATGTTTTCTCTTTTTATCACACAAAAAAAATCTACGATACAGGGTGGTATGGCGCAATATAAATAAAATAGATTTCAACACAACATACCACAAGACACCACAACACATCATACCAGACAAATATGGCTCTATAGCGCTTAATACACGATACAATTATCGTACCGATTATCGTAGTCGCATGTGATGATTGTATCGTGTGTGTACACGAAGGTATCCGCTGTACCTAAATCGCACGTAGAATGCTATGGAGCGAAGACGGCTGCGATATCGGTACAACTCCAAGTCGGTGCGATAGGTTGTATCGTGTATTAAGCGCCTATGATTATGATGCATATGAAATAACATTGGAGCAATATAACAACACATCACTCCACAACACACCACCACTCCGCTTTTTTTCTAGCTCAATTGATGAACGTTAAGCAAAAAGAGACTGTTATTGTGCAAAAAAGTGATATCTTTTAATTGGTGATGAACTGATGACAAACGAGAACATTAAGAAGGTTATTAAGAATTTATTAAGTTAAAAATAACTTAGTATTAATTAAGAATATATTTTGTTTTATTTCTAAATCTGGACATAATAAAAAATAAGTTTATGATGCTTATTACGAGTGTAGTTTAAATATTTTTAATATTTTACACAATTTATGTATTTCTAGCAAATTTTTCCAAGAAAACATCTTAAACCTCTTTTATGAGCTTTAATTAACTCGATTACTAGAGCTACTGTTAAAAAAAAATAAAAATCATTTATAAATAAATCTTAATTTTGTTGAATAATTCCGTTTCGAAATTTCTAAACTGCATATTATTTTAGCTTAATAAACTTTAAACTCCGAAATGTTTCGTATTCATGACAATATAACAGTTTTCACCTAATTGTCTCATGGAGTTAGGTTAATATTTTTTCATGAATCAAGAAAGTTCAAAGTATACTTAGGGGCCGGTTATAGCGATCAGAAAAAACGCATCAGAAAAAAAATTCTTTTTCATAATTTAATGTTTTATTATAGGATTTGAAATATAAAAAGGATACAAATCGATGATAAATCATTTGAAATATTTATTTCATAAAAAAAATTTCTTTGGAGGAAATATTTGTCCTACAAAAAGCATTTTCTGATAGAAACTCGGTTTTCGTACGGAATTTCCATCAAAAAAAATTAATAAGTACTTTTTTTAGAGAAAGTATTTCCTCAAAAAAAAAAAATTTATGAAATAAATATTTTAAGTGGTTTTTCATCGATTTGAATTCTTTTTATTTATAAAATCGTATGATAAAACATTAAATTATCAAAAAGAATTTTTTTCTGATGCGGGTTTTCTGATCGCTGTAACCGGCCCCTTAATTAGAAAATTTCTAAAGGTCAGTCAATTGAATTTTGTATGGCTTGAGCTGAAACAGGCCTAAAATAGAGAAAACTAAGCAAACATATCTTTTTTTGGATATTAACCGTTGTCATTTATTTATTTATTTATTTAAATGCATAAAACATTAATTGTTTTATAGTTCGTAAAGGCATAACTCGGATAAACATCTGTCTGGGCGGAACGAAGTAAGCCGGGTCAGCTAGTAACTTATAAATATTAAAGTGTCGTAATAATAAGTATATAATTCTTAAAAGATAAATTCGTATTTAACTTTGATAAAATGTGAAAAATTTTATACGATGCTAAGAATTAATTAAAAATTTCTTGAAGAAGAGAAATATCATTGAAAAAATTCTAAAAAGTTTTTTTTTTGAAAATTAAATCTAAAATAAAAAAAAAAAAATAACAAAACAAAATCGTTTTTCCCGAACTTTAAGAAAGTTGAGAATATCTGGGTTCAAAAGCCGTATAAGTAAGTACATCATAAACCTTCAGCTTCACTATTAGCCAATTGAAATGTTACATAATTTTGGCCGAACTTTGCGGGATCAGTGTGAGTATACCAAAAAAAGTTGACCATAGTCAAGAAAAATATCATTATTTTCTTGTTTATTTATTCTATAACCCTCTTTAAGATAAATTTCTTAAAACGGTCATCTTTTTTTTGGTTATAACTTTTTTGTTTTCAATTTTACGATAAAAAATGCGTTAACATAAATTTTAGAAAATTAAATTCTCTCGCGATGTATGGTTCTCAAGATATCGCGGAGAACTTTTTACGCCCCCTTTTCCAAAATGGGTGCGAAATGGGGGAGGGGGGGTTACCGCCATTCAAAGTTCAATTCCACACGCTTTGCCCACTTTTATATTTACTAATTTACTGGCTTATTTATCGGCACTTTTAGTCCAGTCAAGGAAGACCCAATATCATCAAATAAATGAAATAAATCGTGTATTCTGGTACAACATAGCAAAAGTCCCCAGCCCAGATTCACGAGCTTTAGACAGGAGTGGGGGGGGGGGGATAAAGGTCCCCTTTTGTAGTATTTCGTAAACATTTCGAAAACCAAGCATTTAAGAAGAAAAGTCCACGTTTTGGTAGATTAAATTTGTAACCCCCCCCCGTCCTGTCTAAAACTCGCAGTCCTGGGCTGGTGAATTTTAGTATGTTGTACCTGGGGGTCACCCCTACCACTTAAAAAAATAATCCAGACTACACGATCGATTTTTTTTCATTTATTTTTCCTTCGTTGACTCGACTATTTTGATTTTGTTATTGTTCACCAAGCGACATTTTACTGTGCTAGCTGTAAAATTTCCAATAAAACACATACATAGTTATTATGTAAAACTTTTCACAGCTGTATTAAAAGTTATGTAGATAGATTGTTTTTCCAGATGGGTCAAAATATTTTTATTTTTTTTAGACTTCATATACCTTACTCTTACTATGTAAAACTTTTATCGTTAGTTACAAGAAAAAAAAAAAAGTGAAAGCGAAAGCGATTTGTGAGAACTTGTCAACCTTCCTTCCTTGTCAAATTTCCTTCAGCAATACAACATAATATTATAATTATTTTTTAGTGTGAATCAAATTAATAAGTCTTGTGTCTGTTTCCTATATACAAGTATGCATAATGCAATCAAACACTAACCTGCTTTATTAAACTCACTTAAACAATAACAAATAATAATTAAACACTAATGACGTCCTATTGGCCTTGACCTACAAATAATGCCAAATCGATGTTTTTTTTTATATTCAATTTTAATTACATTATTTAGCTCTACCTAACCTATGTACAATTGTACATGTATATTGTACATATCTACATAAATCTTTTAATACGAGTTTGTGTGTCATGTGTCATTGGTTTGGGTGTTCTAATGTATTTAGTTTTTTGTTTAAATTTTCAAGTCATCCGATTAAACGCCAAATTCAATGAGCAAAAGTATTATGAACGTGTTGAAAGTACGTACAAAAATTTCATTTGAAAGACTCATTCAAATATTTTTTTTTGCGGAATTTCAAGTATATGATTAGAACATTCTTTAAATTGGTACAAAATTAGATTTGGGGAAGCATATGTATGTTGATAAGATTTTTTGTTTATATTTATTTTTTTTTTCAGCTGTAACTTGACATTCAACTTAAATTGACGTAGGTGGGAAAGACTTTTTAAGATGTACACACACGCACACAACTAACGACAAACAAAATTATGTACAGTGAATCAAAAAAGTCTACGTGCAAAAAAAAAAAAAAACAAAAAAAAAAACGAAATCAAATTAAAAATATAAAACCTTATTCTCCTAAAAATATTCTATTTTAACCATTGATATAACAAAAAAACTAGGGAAGCTTAAGAATTCAATAATGTAAATAAATTGATACAAACAAAAAAAAAACAAAAAAAAAAAAAACTACGATAAAATTATGAGGTTTTGTTTTTTTTATTTTTTTTTGTCTCTACTCAAACTTTTTTGTGCACACTGTTTATTCGACTTTATCTAATGAATTGTCAGTAAAATTCTTTGTCATAAACTCAATCTGCGCGTATCTTTTTCATAAATGAAACTTTGACAATAAATCTGAGCAAAACATTGTTTTCTTAATTAATAAGATCCGTTAACATGTTTTTAGATTTAGAGTAATGGTATTCACGCTTATGGGTAATGGTTTTAATTTTAGCAATCTAAAAATAGCAAACATAGGCAATTTTAGTATGACGTTCTTTTTTATAACGCGTATAATAAAATATTTCTTTAAGCTTAGTTTAGATTTGCAGCAGTGTTGATGAACTCAACCAGACTATTATTATGATGCCTATCCAAGACTTTAACTGCCTGAACAGAATAGAATGCTGGAACTGGAGCCGCAGACGGAACTGTATGAGCTGTCAAAAAGTGTCGTACGTTATTTTTTTTTAACGTGCCCACAATGCAGCTGTACAGCTTTGAAAGTATTTTAAAGAAAAACATAAGAATATTCTTGTGTACAAGCTCAGAATTCACATTTTTTGTTTCCTTTTAATAAATGATTTTTTTCGCGGTACCACAATATTTTTTTCCGACCCAAAAAGTTGTTTTTTTTTTCTTCATACAAATTGAAACGTCATAAGTGTCGTACGTGGAAAGTTAAAAGTTGAATAACTACGTTCCGTTGTGTTCGCAACTTTGAATTTGTGTGTATTCAATATTTTGACAGCTATTCTAGCTCCGGCTCTAGTTCCGTCTCCGTCACCTTTCTGTTCAGACAGCCAAAGTGTCTGGTTTCCCTTGTTAAAATTCGAAAGCTTTAAGGCTGATTTCCAATGCCGCGTTGGGCGTCGCTTTGACAGATTTTTCTTTCAACGCGAAAGCTCACACATAGTAATTTAAGCAAATTGTTTACAATGACGCGTTGGGTATTATGTTACAATTTGCCACCTATTAGCATGTACACAAACCAACGTAACATAAGCTACCTCAACGTTAAAGTTGAAAAGAATCAACTTTAGCGTGCGTTTTGACAGTTAAACTAATGTTCGAATTCCTTTCAACAAAAAAATCGATTTATTTAGAAGAAAAAATCGGGTTTTCTGGACAAATTCCTTTTATTGAAAGAAAAAAATTGATTTTGTTTAAAAAATAATGGAATAGTTTGTTGAAAAGAATTCGAAATTACAGTTATGTAGGTTCATTTTTATTTTCAGGTTCTCTGCAAGTCGTCGGTCATGTCGACGCGTTCGTAAAGCTTGTAAACGTATACGTAAGCGTCTCTAACGCGAACGCGCCAAGTGTTTTCCTAGAATACAAAGCATCTTAGATGGAAGATGCTCGAAAAATAATAAAATAAACAAAAAGAAAGCAAAATTGGATACAAGTTTTTTTTTTTTTTGTTTTTTTTTTTTTTTGTTTTTTTTTTTTTTTGTTTTGGAAACTTTTGTAAAAGAGTGACCTAACTTGCCTAGCATGACGCACTGTTAAAGAATTGAATGAGAACAAGTTTTGAAATTCGATCAGCTTATACCATACCAATATCGAATGGAAAAATAAGTGTAATTGACTTTTGATGTTTAAAAATGATGATATTAGCAATTTAATTCTTAACTACATACGTGATTTGAGTCATTTACGAAAAGAAAACAAAATATATTCATAACCTAACTTTTTCTTCAATATATACTCGTATAGCTAAGTATGTGTGAACTTCTTTTTTTCTTTGCTATAATAACAATTTTTCGCAGGAAATTGTGAATTTGATCATTTGTTATAACCTGCGGTAAACTCGCTTTATTCAATGGGAACAAATATTAATTAATGAATAAACACATTTAAAATTTTAATTCAAAAACTTTACCGTTCAATTGTCAAGAGTGTTAATATATCGAATGTCAGTGTCGTATTAATTGTATATACCTAGTCAGTTTACATTTATGTACATTACCATTTAAAGCACCTGGGACAATAAACTTGCGAGTTTTCATTCATAAGGGTTGAGTGGGAGATTTATAATAATATGATATCGGTCGTTGAATTAGCCACTCAAAATGTTTACGTTTTTTTTTTGTCTTCTCTTTTTCAAACGTAGGTACACGTTCAATCATTCACCTCTATTTTTATTTTTTGTTGATGTGGTATCACAAATTAGTATCTCCTTTTTTAGTTTAAATAAAATGTAGGTACATACATGTTTTTTTTTTTTTTTGTTTTTCTTTAATAATAAACGCCGCCGGGCGGCGCGCTGCTTTGTGTTTGAAAAAAAAAAAACTGAATTGAATTGGATTTTGCTAATGCAAATTTTGCTGAGCTATTGATTTCAATCTGAAACAATTAAGAATAAATTTCAAAACGTCATTTTGATATGCCGCACGTTGGGCGCAATAAGGTACGTTACTATATACTTTTCAAAAAAACATGATTTTTCAGGACAATAAATCCTGAAGTTCTGTATTAGATTTTTCTCTTAAGATTTCTTAGAAAAGATAGACATAATTTGGCTTTATTTCGTTTATCACAGCCCTAAAGTGACACGACACTGTATTACCAACATCCAAAACCTAATATAATGGCGGCAAAATAGTAAAGGCTGATTTCCAATGGCGCGTTCGCGTTAGAGGCGCTTACGTATACGTTTACAAGCTTTACGAACGCGTCGACATGACAGACGACTTGAAAAGAACCTAAAAATCAAAATGAACCTACATAACTGTAATTTCGAATTCCTTTCAACGAACTATTCCATTTTTTTAAAACAAAATCGATTTTTTTCTTTCAATAATAGGAATTTGTCCAGAAAAACCGAGTTTTTCTTCTAAATAAATCGATTTTTTTGTTAAAAGGAATTCAAACATTAGTTTAACTGTCAAAACGCATGCTGAAGTTGATTTTTTTCAACTTTAACGTTGAGGTTGCTTATGTTACGTTGGTTTGTGTACATGCTAATAGGTGCCAAATCGTAACATAATACTCAACGCGTCATTGTAAACAATTTGCTTAAATTGCTATGTGTGAGCTTTCGCGTTGAAAGAAAAATCTGTCAAAGCGACGCCCAACGCGGCATTGGAAATCAGCCTTAATAGATTTGAACTTTGGATTCAGTGCTGCCAAAAAGTGTACCAATAATCAGTCTTCTTGTTCTTGTCATTGTTTTGACAATTATGACTGTTTCTATCACATCTCAAGGGAAATATAGAGAGAGCAATCGTCAAAACGATGCACAGTGCGTCGATTGTATATGGAGGTAGTGGACAAAAATCTATTTTTAAAAAGTAGGGTTTCTGTGCACAAAAATTGGTTGGTAAATAGGAGATTTTAGAATTTTCACGCCCCCTGCCACGCCCACTATTGATATAAAATTGGTAGAATTAAAATCTCTCGCACGATAGTGATTTCAAGAATTAATATTCTGTTCAGTTAAAAAATTTAAAATTTAAAAAGCGTGAAGTCCGCCCACTTTTGCTATAAAATTGTTTTTTTTTTTTTTGAAACTGCTCGTACGATATTGAAAATTGATTTAAAAAAATCCACCCACTGTCACGCCCACATTTGTATTATTATTAGTTAGAAGCATTTTTGACAGTTTTGCCGTGAACTCTAGCTCTTCAGTTGAGTTTAGAGCCTGAAAGCTAGCGCATACCCTGCGTTTTTTAGTTTTCTGTGATACCTCGGAAAATGTGTTTTTGCGGTTTTCCACGAATGGTACTTTGTTTTACACAAGATGATGCATTTTGCAGAAAATGAAGAATATACTATTTGGAAGAATAAAAGAAGTTCTCAACCAGACTACGTGGCTTCTCGCGGTTTCGTGTGCAAGCCTGCCTATGTTCAAGATTTTTGTCAAAAAGTCTTACTTATTTTTTAAATCGTTCTTAGTTGTAACCATGCAACCTTTAATTTCGATAACACCTTCAGCTTTCGTGTTTTTATCAAAATAAATCAATTTTTCGAATTTTTTTATATTTTTTATGGTTTGGCCTTGCCCTAGAAAAAGTCAAATATTTTGAAGGTTAGGAAGAAGTAGCAAAAAAAAACAAACATTTTCTCAAAGCACAACAACAAAAGAACATATTGACATACAAGATTTTGCTGCCATTTGCTAATATCTTTTTAAAAGCTTCACTTTTTACAATTTTTAAGCCTCAGAAAAGAGTATTTTTTCAAAAAATCACAAAAATTCAAATTTATAAGAAAAATTCAAAACAACAACTCATATACTCAAAGTATCAATTTTTATAGCCAAAATATTTTTCTTACGCGAGCTTAACTAATTCTCACAAAATTGCAACTTTCAATTACACTGGAGCTTAAATTACCTCAATTGCTCACAAAAGTCCCTCTAATCGAAGAAAAAAAAAACAAAAAACAAAACAAAAACAAATTTAAGGAATCCAAGATGTTCTAAAACAGGTTAAGAGTTTAAAACATATAAATTGCATTTTTATTTTTTTTTAATTTGTCCACTAGTTGACGTTATTGTGCGATGGTCGTTCAATTGATCGTCTTACGGGATCAGGACCCATGTTCTGTAACTCTCACATCGAAAAAATCAGTCGAGAAACGCTGAAAAATGGAACAAAACTCATGTATTTTGTTTCAGTTTCCATCGTTTCTCGACCGATTTTATGCATGCGAGAAGTTACAAAACATGGGCCCTGGGCACTCTTTATGAAGCGTGCGACAGTACTGTCTATGTTTGCCACATCGCTATTAAAAAAAAAAAAAAAGAGGGAGACAACTCCAAAATCCTTATGATGTCAATGTTGCCCCCGATTTGGTACTGGCCCATTGGGGTCATTGCCCGTATTTGGGTGGCAGTCCGATAGGCTTTCCACCTATCCAAAAAATGTTAAGATAGATTGAGTTGTGGTTGCATAAGCTGTTATTTCAAAAGGAATTACAAAAACACAAACCTATAGCTTTGGATAGTTAGCCAAACGTGGCCATTACGACAGATCTCTTTTTGAATTCCTCCAACATGAAAGTAAAAAAAATTACTTAAAATATAATCTAATTGTAGGTATGTTTGTCAAAAATATCAACGGGGCGTTAAAAATGCATTCTGTTTGACTGAGCCTTAAACGGATGTTCAACCCCCTCCCCCAATCGGTTTTGCTAAATGTTGAATAATACCTTGTTTAAAATGAAAGCTGACATACAAGGAATTCGGATTTTTCTCGAAAACCGTTTAAAACGATTTTGATTAAACTTCGTACGTAATTACAAAAGTAGGAATTTCATGTTTTTACCGACAAAAAACTTTTTAGGAACTTTCACAACTTTACATTGAGTAGAAAAAAAAGTTTTTAAAAGTTGTCAAGCCGAAATTTACGGATAATGAATCCTTATATATCTCTTTATCTACAACCAAAAACTCATCTGCATAAAGTTGCATAATACTGAGCTAGAGAGATTTGATTTGAAAAAGTCAGTAGTTTTTTCTGAGTTTTCACGATGAGCTTGGACTTGATGTGGATAAACCAAAGCAAAGATTTGGAAATAGCAATGACGGAAACACTTCAAGGAGATTTTTTGAACAATCGGAGGCAACTGGGGTCAATGAAGAGGTTATAACTAGGATCAAAATAATACTTAATGTTTTGAATTGCAGGAAAGAAGTGAATGCAGTTAAATTTGGAGAGTACACCAAAAAAACTGCAGATTTATTGAAACAAAAGTACCCTGAAAAACTACTAACACCTACTCTCCATAAAATTTTGGTTCATAGTCAAAATATAATCGAATATAAATCTCTACCACTTGGAGAATTGTCAGAAGAAGCCCAAGAGTCCAAAAATAAAGACTACAAGAAATACAGATATCAAAATACGTGCAAAGTTTCAAGAATTCGGCAGAATGAAGACTTATTTAACATGCTAGCAATCTCATCCGATCCACTTATTTCTTCCTTGAGACATGTAAGAACGCAAAAAGATCTCATCAAAAATGATAAGTTTGTTACGCATTTCCCCGGACTTATGTAGATGATAGTTTCCAAGAAATTTAATGTTTGTATGAAAATTTTTGTTCCTTTTATTTTATTTTTCTACTTTTTGAATTGTTATCTATTAATAAAATATTTTATAAAGTACTCTTTTATAAAAAAAATAAAAAAAACAATTAATAAAAAAAAAAGGTTTTTTTTTTCGCCACATTTTCACTCAATTTGGGTTGTTTTCTTTTTTTCCCCACTGTTTTACTTTAATTACACTCAAATTACTTCATAAATTGACTTTCAACCTTTTTAAAATTAAATACCAACTATGTTAACCACCTAAAAACAAAAACAAAAACTTCTTTAAAAGATTCTGAAACACCCTGTAAATATTTTTTCTTTAAACTCTGAAACTTCATAGCCTTGGACATTTCCTTTAAGATAACTTTATTCGTTTAAGAGATATGATTTTTGCAACCAAAAAAGTCAATTCGAGCCACTGTGAGACGTATGTAGATTGTACTTAAGTATTAAGGGCCAATTTCACAAGCGTGATGAGTTTTCTCTGTGTACACACAAATCCATGAACACATAACATGTGATTCCCGTTAGATACAGAGCATTTTTTTGACAGATAATGCTTGCCTACACATTAGGTGAATTATTTCACGCGTTAAAAATTATTCACACTTGCGAAATTGGTCCTAGATTTCGAAAAATTACATTTTTCACCATCTTAAACACATCACTTGTGAAACAAGTAGAACTTTTTCATTTATATACGAATATAGTTATTGTATATATTTTATATACTCATGTAATTATTCTATATCAACAAATTATAAAAAAAATCCATGAAATCCTTCAAGGATACTAACCATTATCGGAAGGATAGCTATGGAGATGAATTTAAAACATTTTGCACATCACTGTTTTTTTTTTAAACTTTAAACAAATCGAAATTCAAACAAAAATAGGTACCTACAATTAATTTTGTTATCACACACAATAATTATTAACAAGATTAAAAACCCTACTACTTCTGCGTAGGAATTTATGAGAGAATAACACTACAGAAATTAATTTTCCTTATGAGAGATCTCAAAGCAGTAATAATTTATTAAATACAATGGCACGCGTTACTTACGCATTAATAACATTTCATTTGTTATAAACTGCAGCACGCGCACTTTGAACGTGCTGCTATCGGCATTAATTCTATAGCCAATGTAGAATGACCTATACATACATTTATACATACGAGTATATAGTATATTTTTTTGCGATGAAGTGTATTACTCGAATGTAAGGGTGAAACTACACTGAACGAAATTAAGTCGATCAGAACAAACAAAACTGTTATTCTTTAGCTGTGTTCCAAAATCCACAGTCAGACTACAAGATTTAGTTTTATTTAATCACAATAAATTTGTGCTGTTTTGGACAAAACAGAGCACTCAACAGATTGTACAAAATGTCTCCTTCTTTCCAATTTTAGTATGGAAAGCTTATTGCTGACGTTATGTCAGATAATAAAAATAAAATATGACGATTTAAATTCAAAAGAGAAATTTTTTTGACGTTTCAAGAGCTGTTTCAGACATTTTCACAAATTTGCTTCTTTTTAAGAGCATTTCATAATAATTCCTCAAAATTTGACAAACGGCCAACCGGTTTCAAAAAGAAAATGCTCGGGAACGGATGTAATATTTTCAACATTGTTTTCTACTTAAAATATAATGGTCTATAAAGGGAATAAAACTATTTTTCAAAAATTTGGCCATTTGGGTGTTAAAAGAAAAAAAAAACTATATTTCCGGCTTTTGACCAATTTTTTTTAATAACATCTAGATCTTTCAAATGATCGCCATAAGGGAAAATTTGGTGATGCTTTTTTGTAGAAAGTGACAAAATAAATACATAAAAAAACATACAACAACAACTTTACCTTTTAAGGCAAGGCGTGCACTGAAGTGGTGACGAAGTAGAGTGGTAGTGGAGTAGCGAGTGGTAGTGGAGTAGCGAGTGGTAGTGGAGTAGCGAGTGGCAGTGGAGTAGTGTACAAGTGGTATGGCAACGAGGTAGCGGCTAATTGGTATGAAAGTTATTTAACGCGCACTGCGGTGGCAAACTACGTATGGTGCCAACGATTTATCAGTTTACAATGTCGTCCTCATAAGATGAAGACGCTCTTTTAATTGTACAATTTATTACTAAAAATCAAGAGAAGAAGAAGGAAAAGAAAAACAACTGGGGACTCATTCCGTAAAACGATTATCACCCTACGATAACGTTTCGACGATAGTCCTGCTTTACGTAACCTAAAAAAATTACTATCGTCTGGACGATCACGTTTTGACGATCAAATATTTGCTTCACATAACTCCATTATCATCAAAACGCTATCGTCAAAACGATGGCTTTCGGACGATACCTAAACAGGTATCGTTCCGCATTTGTTTTCATGATTGTACGTAAGTTTGTACGCGACTATAGTTTAATAAGTGAAATAATTTACTTATTTTGCAAAATTACAACAAAAATTCGAGAAAAAATATAAATTATATGAAAAATAAAAAAAAAAAAACTTTTTTCCAGGGATCGAACGCCGAACTTTTCGGTTAAGAAACAAGTACCTATTCCATTGCGCCACCATCTAATGTACATTTCTGCCGAATTCTTGGGTTTACAAACAAACCGTGCACTAAAAAACTTTGTTCTAATAACGAAAATTGTTATTATGACATTTCAATGATGGTTTCACCACAGTAGACATATAGAAGGTAATATCTTCCGAGTTTTCCTTTTTGTTCAGTTCTGCGCATGTCTTGTATTTTGTTTTTGTAAATTGTGGACGAGGGTCACTGCGATTCGGAAACACTTGTGCATTGTTTTTGTAAATTCTGACAGGCAGGTCACTGTAATTTTCGAAGATGCGCAATATATTACCTTCAATATGTGTACTGTGGGTTTGACAATCTCTGTAAAAACGATAGACGAAGAGATAGTGTTTGAATTACGTGAAGCAAATTATTGACGATCACGTCAGCGATAATCGTTTTGATGATAATCGTTTTGAAAATTACGGAATGATCTCCCTGGGTTCATCCTCTCTGTCAGAAAAATAAAAGATCTGGAATTTTCAACGTATACAAAAAGGATTGAGTTGTCTCTCCAACATTTTGTTTTATAATAAATGCCTATATTAGGATGAAATGCATGTTTTTATTTCAATTAAAATTTGGAGTCTACAACAATACGAACAAGTTTGTGTGGTTTTATTAAAGCTCAAATCTCGTAGAGAAATTTAAGTCGCATATCATACAAATTTTCTACTGAAAATGACGGGTTCCAATGTTGGAACCCGCACTTTTGCTTTTTTATGGGCTTTCCAATAATTCTCTCAGCGCTTTTAAAATGAGATACCACACACATTGAAACAGTCTGCTTTTTTGTCCTTGAAAAACCCATAAAAAAAGCAAAAGCTCTGGGAGCAGGCCGCAATATTGTATGAGATGCACCTTCTTGGTAACTTTATATTCTTTGATAAAAAGCACATAAACTTGTTCGAGATAAGTGGCATCAGACTCGCACCACATCACCCGCAAAATATCACGCCACCAGTAATTCACTTTGATGAGCGGTCACATAATGTATAAACTTTGCGAAACATGTTTTCGAAAACAAAAACCCAAAACAAAAAGACCATATCTTCTTAACGAGTCGATTATTATTATTCCGCAAATAGACTAAAACATAATGCGGTTTATCAAAGAGGAGCGTCCTCCTCGTTCGGTAATTAGAAAGTTGAATGGTGCTCGAAAGTTTCCTCAGAATTAAATTCTCAAAGGGAATTTTCCTTTCTAATCATTGGAAGGAAATCTCGAGGGAAATTTGTTAAATTCTCAATGGCATAAATAAAATTCCCTTAGAGATTCCAGATAGGGCCCACCCAATATAAAGATCGATTTATCGTCAAAAATTAAATTTATCAGATGAAGCACATTTCCCTCTCTGCGCCAATATATATGTGTCTGATAACTTATCAGAATTGTGAAACATAATAAATTCTATTTTTGGTGTGAATATGGAAACACATCATACTAGGGTGAAACGTCAATGTATGGAGAAAAATAAAAGTTGTTCTATCAGTTTCTAATAAAACTCTAGTTTGTTGCATTTAAATGATTAGAAGAATAATTTGACATCAAAAAAAAAATTGTTTGGACAAAATCTTTAGCTCTCTACCTCAGCTCAAAGCTTTGAAAAAGGGTAGTTTTTCATTAAATTCTTAAAACTTTGAGTTGAGGTAGAGGGCTAAAGATTTTATCCAAAAATTTTCATTTAAATGCAACAAACTGGGAATATTCGAAACTGATTTAACAACTTTTTTTTTCTCCATAAATTGACGCTCCACCCTTATAGGTATACATAGATTGATTCTTTGAGTATAATCGGTAGGTATGGGACCAAAGCTGAATCTGAATCCACAGTGCACACGACACTATTTGAAAAAATCGTTTAAACTTTAGTTTGATTAGTTTTTTCAGGAAATTGGCAGGAAATTCTTTTTCATATAATTTTTGGAAACCAACAAAATATTTGTGTGATTTAAAGGTCCAACCTGAACCTAAAACACAATTTTTCTTAATTTCGCCTCCTTGGGATGACCAAATCTGTATTACATATTTGTTCTAAAGATATCCCTTTTGATAGCTTCAATATAGACAGACGATTGCTTTGTTTTTGGTTCAAACTACAATGGTTTTTTTTGTAACACTTGTTGCATTACAAACTCTTCAACAGCCAATCGGATCTGTACTTTATGAATGATAATTAAATTAGACGCAAAACTCGCTTATAAAACTCAGTTAATAAAAATTCACAAACACAAAAAAAATTAAAGATCAAGGAATAAAATAATAAAATTAAACATACCTTGATTATATGAGATATTAAGTAAATATCAACTTCCAAACGAATTAAAAACCAACTTTCTTTTAAAACACTCGCGATACAAGGTTAATGTCATAGTAACAAAAATCAAAACGCAAGTAGGTACTTTGCTGCTTCAATGACAAACAAGAAAATTTACCTTAAATATACCAAACAAGCCAAATGACAACTAACTCTGAGCACAAGCTTCCCGACTAATAAACTTTTGTAGATTGTTTTTATTTAATAAAAATATTCAGCTTACTGCAATGAATTAAAAACTTACTGATAATAATAAATCTATTGATCATGAGCTGATCATGCTAATGAACCTAACTGTCAAAAATTCCATACGTTATTCTAATTAAATAGAGTTTGCCGTATAATATATACATACATACACACATACGTACATATGTAGGTAGGTACATATAAATGTAGGTGTATAATAAGAAAACTTATTTTTAAGTCGACATTGTTATCAATGAAACGAGACCCCATAAAGGCGAATAAAGGAAACAAACGATTATTGAAGATGAGACACATACCTTATTCATTAATCTTATATTCCAGCAGCAGGGGTCGTTGATTGACTGAATCACCAAAAGTCGACTGGAACGAAATGCATCTAGGTATTATAAACTTGAACTTTAGTATCATTTATTTTAATGTGATAACCAAACGGGACTGGAATAGATTTTGGACTGAGATATTTTCCATTTATAGACAATTACATATAATTGAAACGTAAATAAAGATAAAATAAGTCAAAAAAAAATTGCGAATTGGTTGAGTTGTAAAAATTTTGAGTATTTTCTTGTAAAAATGTTTTCATTGATAAAATACCTACATATCCTTATGACAAAATATCCCACAAAACATAAAAGAATAAGGCCTATTTTCTGAAACGAAATTTAAATATTTAAGTTCAACATAGGCTTTTTTGCGACACAAAAGAAAGAGTAGCTTAAGGCTAAGCACGCACTTGCGATTTTGATAGAAATAGAACACATGAGTTTCAATGTGAGTGACCGCATCACTTGCGACCGAGAAATCACGACTGAAATTTGTCCCATTTTTCGAGCGACATAAAATGAAACAAATATAAATACATGTTTGGGACTGCACTTGCGATTTAAAAATCATAGTCGCGGAAAGAAATAAACATGCATGTACTTGCGATTGTCAGTCGCGCGATTTTTTAGTCGCAAGAAATGGTTTTACTGGCTGAAGAGAATGGTGACAGAGACGGAACTGGAGCCGAAGCTGGAATAGCTGTCAAAATATTGAATACACGCAAATTCAATGTTGCGAACACAACGAAACGTAGACGCACACGGAGCTGCAGCCGCAGACGGAAGAGTTCACCAACTTTAAACTTTTCACGTACGGCACTTTTGACATTTCAAATTGTATGACGAAAAAAAAAAAACAACTTTTTGGGTCGGAAAAAAATATTGTGGTTATTTGTATCGCGAAAAAAATTATTTATTAAAAGGAAAATTATTGGAAACAAAAAATGTGAATTCTGAGCTTGTACACAAGAATATTCTTTTGTTTTTCTTCAAAATACTTTCAAAGCTCCATTGTGGACATGTAAAAAAAATAACGTACGACACTTTTTGACAGCTCTTCCAGTTCCGTCTGCGGCTCCAGTTGTGTCATTCTATTCTGTTCAACCAGTTAAATGTAAGTACACGCCCATGCGACTAAAATACTAAAATATCGCGGCGCTTTAAAAAAAAAAGGAAAAAGGTTCCATTTTTAGAGCGACTTTTCCGTCACAACGACTTTAAATCGCAAATGCGTGCACAGCCATTAAAAGATGTAGGTATGTTGCATTCGATAGCGATTAAAAATCGCTCGACTACAAATCACATAGCAAAAAATTGATGCGACCGCGATTTTTTAATCGCAACGACTTTAAATCGCAAGTGTGTGCATAGTCTAAGTTGAATTTAAATATTTAAGTTTCGTATCAGCTAACGGGTTACTAATGTCGTTTTTCATTAAAATCTGTAAAATCTCTTCTCAAACTCCAGAATTGCTCCTTTGATAAAAACATGTTAGTATCGAAAAATGTCATCTGCAAAGCATGTCAGCCCATATTTTAGTAGTATTGGTGACGATTGTTCACACACATAGACTTTCAATCACTAAACAAAGATATTTTCAATTTGACATAAGCTTATTTAGGTGTATGGGTGAACGCAGATCAAATCTCCCAAATTAAACTGATCGCATCTGTCGTCTTCAGAACTCATCCAGAACGCATCTTTTTGTGAATAAAACATGAAAAACTGAAAAAGTGCAAATCTTTTCGCAAAAAGATGAAATTTTTTCTACAATCAAAAACGGCATTAGTATTACAATGGTGTGCTTAAATAAGGAACGATGTCGAAACGGCCAAATGGACACAACTCAAGGGGGGCCTCTATACGATAGAACCGATTTAAGCAAATTTCTATACAAAAGTTTTGTGTAAGTCTACATACTGTACAATACAAATTACAGTTTGTTGCCGAATCAAACTTATGTCGAATTCCTTTTAACAAAAAAATTGATTTTTTTTTATAAATAGAATCGATGTTTTTTCTTTCAATACAAGCGCCCATGTTCTGCATTCCACTTATTGTGATTTCAAATGACGGAAGTGAATTTCGGTGTTCCACAATTCGTTAGAAAAGCTAATTGTGAATTGAAAGTTCGAAAATGAAAATTGATGTTCTGCATTTCGGTTCATTCAGTTTTCTGAACGTATTCAATCCACTTTGCTTTGTGAATTGTTGTAGAATTGACCCGGTTGCAGTAAGTTTCATGATTGATTGGTCCAAAATGTAAGTAAAATTATATTTTTGCTTTCTGAATCTGGAACTAACTTTAAAACTTTCAACAAAAAAAGAATAAACAATATATAACTCACACTATGCCAGTCAAATCTAATATGTAGGTATAGGTTAAATTTTTCTCGCAAAATTGTTCGTCTAATTTTTTCTTTAGAGTTCCGCTTCCTTTTTGTCATTTAAAGTGGAAATAATATTGAATCCATTTTCATCTGCAGTGTAATTTTATTTTATTTTATAAAACAATAAAAGATGGATGAACCTTCAATTTTGACACTTCGAAGTAATTGCGAAGTTTTCGAAAGCGAACGAATTGTAGAACATGGAATTTCATTTTACGTGAAATTGAAAATCGATTTCAATTCGATTTGGTCCGAAATGCAGAACATGGGCGTAGAAAAATATTTCTTGTCGTCACGTCATAAAGTTCGAAAAATATTTCATTGTTTGAATTGAAATTCGTTTGAGAACAACTGAGAAGAGATCTCGTCACGTTGAGTTTTCGATATCTCATTGCATTGTGAAACAGCCTTCATATCATAAGCCTTGCGTTGGAGAACCTATCGGAGAAGTTGTAAACCTATTAACTTGCCGATACCTTGGGTTGTTGTTCTATAAGCTGCTGATAACAACATTAATTTATCTGGATAGTTTTTGCATGGTTTCCCGAACGCAAGCTAAAAAAGAAATAATCTATAAATTCAGTTTTTATTCGTTATAAAATTGCCTAAAGCCTAGATATAATTATATGTGCCTATCCTAATTGCCACATTTCACACAATATTTCATCAACCCATAAGAAAAAAAAAATAAATAAAAAAAGAACGATTTGGGAACACAAATCATACCTACCTACCTACACACCTACGTCCCTTTACTTGAATAAAAAAAAAAGAGGGGTGTGTCTCATGGTCATTGATCATGGTTGCACCACTGCTGCTACTACGCCACGGCAACATTGACAAAAACTCTCCACTAATACACATTTATCGAATGAATTAGAGTTTAAGCACGTGCAACAGATCATGTAATATAAAATCGAAGCCAATAAAAGATCAACAAAAGAATGACGCGAATAAAAGAAAATCTAAAAAAATATATTAAAAAAAAAAACAACTATTTTTTTCAATTTTCTAGATTCTCCTTTTCTTGTCTTCATCTCCTATGATATATAATATAAAAAAAAAAATAATGTCGATAAACAAAAAAAAAAGAACTAAGCTAAAAGAAAAAAGTTTATACCACATACCTACCCCTGAGGAGAATGTCATCGAAACGAATTTTAAAATAGACCAAGTATTTTTTTAAAAGAGAAAGATGTTACCAGGCCGGAATGTTAGCAAACAAAAACTAATTTAATTAAATCAGTTGTTATAAAACAAGAAATATTTTTTGCTAAATTTTAAGATGAACTAATAAAAACTAATTGTACCTAGGTACTTAAAATATTGTTTGCATTTATGTCATTACGTCTTAAATTTGTCGTTTAATAATATTTATTACTTATAAAGAAGCTAAATTTTTGCAGTAGATATGAAAATTTTTGAAAACATTAAAAAAAATCTGCTACTGAATGACTATTTCTTCAAAATTAGTTTATGTTTATTATGTCGTTTTCGATTGGGTTTTGGTAATATTCCAATCCTATCGAATATGAAAAATTTGGAGTAAATTCAGTGAAAAAAATTTCCATACGAACATTCAATAAAACACTCCAAAAGTTCAAGTGAAAACGACATTACACTTTGTTTGTTCGGTGCGGAAAAACGGTTCCATGGATCAATTTGAAATTTTACCAAAATATATCTTAAAATTGTCTTGCCAAAATACTATGATTCCACCGAAGATTTATCTGAGAAAAGAAATTCGAACATTACCAAATTAAGCGCCACCATAATGTGGAGTTTCACCGCACAAACATTTTTAAAGTAGATTTATTTTGCCAGTACAAATGCTGTTTCTGATTTTCGTTCCGAATTAAATTCGTTAGGGAAATTGATTTTCGTACGGATTCTGAATTTCGAACGAATTCGGCTTGGTAAAACCTCTTCCCAGATCTGTTATTTGACCGTAAAACTTAAAAAAGCTGTAAACTGTGAGTTGTTAGTATGTCTTCCCCTAGTTCAGAAGAAAAAAAAAATAGTTTTTTAAAGATATGTATGTTTTAAAAATATCTTACATCTTTAGCTTTTCGAATTCAAATTCCCCAACCAAAAACGAATCGAATTGAAAACTAAAAAAATAATTGAGTAAAGAACACCTATGATTTTAAAACGAAAGTATATTTTACTGAAGCGAAAATCAGATATTTACCAAAAATTATGTAAACTTTAACTGACAGAATATTCTCAAAAAGTACAAAATTCAATTTGGACCGCCTTAAGCATACATATATGAAACTTTCAGTTTCACTTCAACTTCATTAGAAAAATGAAACAACATCTGCATTTTGGTAGGTACTGTCAAAATAAATAAGTTTCAAAATGTTTGTGCGGTGGAAACACCAATTAGATTGTTTTAATCTAAACTGAGATAAACCTTCGGTGGAAACATAGTATTAAATAAAAAAGTTTTCAAACTTCGAAATAAAGTATTATTTATTTAACTCACCGAACCCTGGGTTGAGAAATTCAATTCACTGCTCCGTAACACCGAACCCTGGGTAAACAAGTTAACTGACCAATGCGCCACTGAACAGATAGGTACCTATTTTCAATTGGACATGAGAGCCTTTTTACATGCGTAAGTGAATACAGATCAAATCTAACGGAAATTTTACTATAGCTTACCCATCGTGTAGCTATGAAAATAGACATTCAGAAAGCTTTGAAAATCTTTTGTACAGAAATGACATAACTCGATGTATGAAAACAGAAACCAATAGGGCAAACATTTTGAAAGACCCACCCCGAATTCGTAAAAATAAAACATGCTCAATCACTGCTAAAAAACAATTGCAAAAAAATGGTAGTATTTATGTAGATTTTGGACAAAATTTGATTTTAATCCTGATAGCAAACATCAGCGCTTCTAAAACAGTGAACAATTTGAAACGGACTTTATTTGCCTGCAGAAATGCGAATTGAAAGTGGCAGTGTTGCCGAAGTTTTACTTTTACGAACTCGACCCCACTTTCTCTGTGGTTTACATTTTTAAGTTTTATGCTTAAATTAACATAAAACTTTAAAATTCTTTAATAATATATGTATTTACATAGGTATGAGTAAGGATTTTTTTTTTCAAATATTTCCTTTTTAGATACGATTTGAAAAAGTTAAAAACTTCATTAACCCGTTTTTTAAAAAATATTGAATTTTCGATTTTGTGGAATTTCACTTTTGGTGGTCCGTCACTCGCAGATCTCAGCGACAAAACCACCTTCATGGCGTAGAGAAAAGTCACTATCTAAACAGGGTCTATCACATTTTTTATTAAATTATAATCACATTTATGTACACAAATTACAAATAGTTTCTCCTTTAACAGATGTTTCCCTTCAGTTATTTCCTTGTTTATATTTTTTTCTTGTTAGTAATTTCTTTTAATTTGGAGGCTAAGACTTCTTGGTTTGGAATAAACCCAATTGGAACAGTATTTCCTTATTTATATTAATATTCTTTAAAGTCGTCGTGTCATAAAACAACATTTATTGAAATTTACACAAAAAAACTTTAAATTGTTTTTAAACTAATTTAATTTTTATTAATACACTCTGAGCCAAATTTTGTTCATTTATTTTCCAGAATATAGATAAGATTAGATTTTATTTGAGTTCCATTGTCAAAAAAAAAATATTTACAAAGTTTACAAACAAAATTTTATAATAAGATTTTCTATCCTCTCTTTTAGTTGATTGAACCTAATTATATCATTCTAAAGAAGATCGTTTATCAAAAGAAATTAAATGATTAATAAATAAATAATTCCTCGCAAGAGGCAGTAGCCCTGAAACACTTTTATTTGCTTTTTATGTGGTAGAGGCTGGGAATCGAACCCAGACTTTACCTTAATACATAATGATAGTCATATAACATTAAAAAATACATATATTAGTTAAAGTGGCGCTTTATTTTGGCAATGTGGAAGAAAGGAAACACCATGGACACATGTTTTGAAAAACAAAATATAGAGCTTTACGATTTTGCCAACGTCAAAAATGACAGCCGTGCTATAAAAACAAAATTTTTATAAAAAATTAAAGTTGTTTTTTTATCTTTAAAGTTTTGTGTGCCTTTTTATATGTAAAAACATACTTCTTAATTTATATAGTAAATAAATGTTGCCAGATTTGCAAAAGATACCAATATGTAGGTCCAAAATTAAATACAAAAATTATGTCCTTACTCCGTTAGCTCAGGGTGTACATCTGAATTGAAAATCTCTTGCTTTGTTGAGCCAAAAATATTTTTGATGGCAAATTTTATGACAGATGAGTTCAAAAGAACAACTTTGTCTAACAGGCAAAGAGTAATTTAGTATGATTAACAGAGGTAAATAAAGTAAATATCGTAAAACATTGACATATTTAACACATACAATTATCATGTTTATATTTTGTTCGTCGTCACTTTTATCACGGTAGACGAGTTATTTAAATAAATTTGCAGGTGATCTTTCACCGTTATTCTTAGATGGGTCTTTAACATTTACTTTTTTTTAACCTTGCAAATTACTTCAATTGTATAATACGGTAATAACAACAACTGTACCAAACATAATTTAATTAGTCTTAAAATTTTATATCACACTTAAGCTATAAAAAATCTATTTATCGGAATTTTTAATATTTATTTTGTTTTAAATTGATTTTTATTTTAAATGTTCATAAATTTATTACTACATATTTATCTATGTAACAAAAAATTAAAAACAGCAAACAACACATATCGCCAACTATATTCAGGCATCGCCTCTGACTTAAGATCTGACGGATGGAGATTTATCTTCACCGATGGCTCTAAATCCACATCTTATGCGGTGACCGATGAATACGGATCAACCATAAGCATTGGTATTCTCCCAGATTTTGCCTCGGTCTTTACAGCAGAAGCATTTGCCATACTCCAAGCGACTAAAGCTGCAGCCAATATCTCTCAAAAATGCAATATATGCTCCGACAGCATCTCAGTAATCAATGCAATTCACAACGCAAACAACAACACTGAAATCATAGCAGCAATAAGATATCAACTCATTAAACTGAAAAACATAAAAATAATGTGGACTCCTGGCCATGTTGGAATATGCGGAAATGAATATGCCGACAGTGCAGCGAACTCAGCCAAAAACGCACCTGTATTCACCTTCAACATCTTCACCAAAACCGATCTCCTCAAGCATACCCGAAAGATATCTCTTGCAAAAAATAGCCACGACTGGAGCCTATATCACCATCACTACAAGGATATAAACCCCTTAAAATCTACGCCAATGTACCCTACTAACTGTTTGAAACAAAAAATAACCAACTTCGCCTTGGACACAGCACTGCGTCCCATCAACACCTCCTCAACAAAAACGACCCCCCGACCTGCTCCGCCTACAACACCCGCCTTGATCTAAAGCATATTTTGGAACATTGTCCGTTGTCTCAGCCTATAATTAACAAATTTTTCAAAAACACTTCCATATATGAAATCCTCAAAAATCCCAGCTTAAAAAATATAAATAATACCACGGAGTTTCTCAAAACAGCAAAAATTGTAACTTGAATTCCCAAGCACAAAAAGCCAATAGTCTCTGCAGCTAGGCTTGTTAAATTTTATATTAGCTTGTAATTTAATTTTAATTGCTTGTTAATAAATATTAATAATAATAATAATGTAACTTTTTTTCATTTAAAGTTTGCTCATGTTATTTACATTTCGAATTTACTTTTGATATTTCTATTTTATTTTACAAATAACAAAATTCTATTGAATTGGGGTATGTTTGATTTGTTTACATATATTACAAACCAATTCTATATTAAATGTTTTTTCTTGTAGTAAATATTTAAATTGTATGTACCTACTTTGTATAATTAATTATGTTAACCATTTTTTCGTAAATTTTAATATATTGATAAGTAAAGAAAAATTTTCCATAAATAAATTATTTTAATATTCAATGATAAATAATGTAAATAATGTAACTGCAAATAAATTTTAACTTGAACTTGAATTCTATGCCGAAAGTGATGTAACGTACATAAATATGTATAATGTATAATATTTAATATAATTTGATAAAAAAAAAAAAACATAAACAAACTTTGAATTCAAATTATTGTTTTCTATTTTCTAATGCAAAACTTTTTCTTTAAACTTTATGCCAACAAAATTCCTGTCATTGAAATCACAAATAATAGGTTTGTTCGTTGAACTTTACCCAGGGCTGACCCAGGTTTTCTTGACAACCCCAAGAGTTGTTCTCAAAAAACACTTTAGGGCTCTGAATTGTGTTGTTGACATTTTAAGCAAGTAAGAATTTCTGTACTCGAATAATTAAAACTTATGTCGTTTTCGATTGGATTTTCAGAGTGTTTCACTCTTTTTTGATTCCAATGGAATATGAAAAACTCTCTTCCGTAATATGTGCATCTATGTAGAAGTAAAAACTAAAATGAATTCTTCAATAATTTAAATTCTAGAACATCTCAAGAAGAAGCATTTACTATTTTGGCAATTAATCCAACACATACTTTTAAAAATATGTTTGTTTTCAGAATGCACTCCTAGCACTCCTTAATGAAATCCGGAGTGAAAAAACACTCCTAAATCATCACTCCGAACAGCCAATGGAAGGTTTTTGGAGTGTTGGGAGTGTGGATGGAGTGAAAAAAGAGTGCTAGGAGTGACCAACGGAAAACGACATTAAAATACGATTCAAAAATGAATAAAAACAACTTTAAACGTTTCCATTTTCTTTTCCAATTTAATTTTAGTCAATTAGTGCACTATTTTATTTAATTTCCACTAAGCAATCACGAATCTTCAACAAAATAAATACTTTACAATGTATGTCACTTGGCAGTGTATTCGTTACTTCAACTCGCCCCAGCAAAAAACCTAGATCTACTTCAGGGCGACCCCAGGTTTCAAAAAACAGAGAATTTGATTGTTAAGGTGAGTTCAGGGTTTTCAAAAAACGCTTTGGGGCGAACCCAGGGCGACTTCAGGGCTCAACGAACAAACCTACTATCAGCCCTATTAACCCATTAACTACCACTGTACCCGCTTGGGTAAAAAAAAATTCATGAAATTTATCGTTTTACCGTAGACCCATCTCTCATATGTTTTAATCAGATTTGACTTAATTTGGTCTCTTGACATCTTGACAACATGTTTTAGTTCAATTTATTACAATAAAACTAAAACGGTAATTTTTTTTATTACTCCGCGTGAAGTACGATTTCAACTTTCACTGTTTTTTGGAGGTTGGTTCACATTTGGACAAAAATCAAATATTTCCTTTATCTATTTTATTTTTATTTTTTCAAAAAAAAAAGCTCAATAATAGTTGGTATAAATACATAGACAAAAATTGAAAAATAAAGTCAACATTTATTATTATCCGAGGTTAGTAAGTGTGAAGTTAGGCGTACCTGCTTGGGTACAATGGGAAATCTGAATGCAGTTTTTTCGAAGGGATTTCAAATCATTCATTTCTACATCTTAAGGGCAGATGTATATAAAAATGACTGCTTTTCAATATCTTCGAAGTGAGATAGATGAATACTAATTTTGGATCGAACTCGTCTCTATGCTGCACGATAACTTTGATTTTACGAAAGAACATGTACAATTTTTTTGCAGGAATACTCTTTTTCAGTGGTTCACTCAATGTCTAGACTCCATGTATCGGCAAATGGACGAGGATAAAAAGAAACTATTTGTTAGATAGATAGAAGTTTATTCTCTTGGCCGAAAATATTTATATAACGCTCTAGATAAAACGGTAGTAGCCGTGGCGTGATGGTTAGTGCGATGGACTGTCATGCCGGAGGTCTAAGGTTCGATCCCCAGCCTCGCCACCTATTTATTTAAAAAAGAAAAAACGGCTACTGCCTCTTGCGAGGAATTGACAAATCCTCCAAGAGTATCTCCTGTCACAGAAAAGTGCCGCTCGTTAGCCGTTCGGATTCGGCAATAAACTGTAGGTCCCCTGCATTCCTGCAGACACGCACACAGGAATGGTTGAGAGTTGTAAGTCACTAGGCCCTAGTTCTTCATGAGCTGTTGTGCCATCAAATTTATTTATAGATAAAACGGCTTAACTAAAACCTCTTATCAAAAATATCAGCAGTAGGCTTTTATGTATGAAATGTTATCAATATTGATGAAGCCATGATCAAATATTTTGGTTATCATTCCTCGAACCAGTTCATGAGGAGAAAATCTGTTGGATTTAACTTTAAGAACTGGGTGGATGTCGCATCAGAGGATTCCCAAGATGGTTTATTTGCACTTCAAAGAAATGTTGCTCGCCACTATCTAAGAAGATACCCTATTCAACTTTCAAACTCGATGCGTTCCTTTTCATCAAGCATTCTCTTTGCTGAAGGACCCTATCATCTCAAAAGAATTGACCTTGTTCAGGATTGTATTCAAAGTGATTGTGTTGTTGTAATCCCGTGTGAAAAATCATCTGGTGAAACAAAAACTCGAAGTATATGAATTTTTTTTGGATATGTTGACAGCGTTTCGGGTATGTTCTTGAACGAAGGTATTAATGCCCCTTAGTTTCAAAAATTTTCACATGCCAGTTAGATGGTTTTGTGAGTTTTGTGGCATAGCTCTGTGCGTTGGAAAAGTATGCTTCAAATAATTTCATTCGAAAATTAGAACCAATATCTTACCACTGTACCTGCTTTGGTACAGCTTAATAAACATATTAGTGACTTTAAAAAAAAAATGAAAAAAAAAAAAAATTTGCATTGCTATGATCATATTCATTAAAGTTTTGTTGTCAAAAGTTTAAATTTTAAGTTTTAAACGACTTCGGTAGTAAATGGGTTAATAAAAAGTCACTGTCCATTCATTATGTGTCACACGCATGCACTGATTGATGAAAAAATATACTTGTAGGCGAACCGGTTATTATGAAATGTAAGCATGTGTGGATTATGAAGTTATCCATCCCTTAAACTACAAATTTGGCGAGTTAAAAGCTTTGTTCAGTGAAGAAATAGTCAGAACAGAACAGAACAGGGCAGAACAGAACAACAATTGATTTTGACATTTCTCACAAATCTCTGTTCTAATCTTTTCTAAGTTGTTCTACCTCAAAAGCAAGTACAGAAAATCCTGCTCTAAACTGTTCCAAACAGACTCACTGAACAGCAAGTCAGAACAGTTTAGAACACACAATTTCTCACTGAACAGCAAAAACCTGTTCTTTTCTGTTCTAAACTGTTCCAAACTGTTCGGAACAGCCTCACTGAACACTCCTAAAGTTATCCGCTCGCTGTCAACATGTCACAGTCCATTACATATTGGCCGCGTTCGGGTGGTAGTGAGATAGGCTATCCACCTATCCCAAAAATTTTCAGATACCTTGAGTTGTTTAATGCATCAGCTGACATCAGAAGTTTTTCAACAAGGGATTACAACAACACAAACCTATCCGGATAGGTTTTGCTTGCCCCCCGAACGCGGCCATTTATTAATAGGAATTGCAAGTTGACAGATGTGTTAGTCTTATCTTCCTGTTGTTTTTCGTTTATTGATATGGGGGTATATGTCTAGGAGTATATGTCAGGCTAGCCAAATATAGCCTAGTTTCGTATATTTATACTAGGCCTGAAATTTTATTTAAATAAAATCTAAAAAAAAAAGGTCCAATGAATACATTACAAAATAACAGCATACACCGGCTGAAAGTAAATAATTTTAAGCAGCGAGCGTTGTAAAAGAATCAAGTCACTTAAGTCTATAAAAAATTTATACAGTATTTACTCAAGGTATCCTTTCAAGTTTATATTTATGAACTAATAACACAGGCCAGAAAATTGCACGTGAAGTTAAAATAAAATAATGCAAGATCTACAAAGTATAAGATTTTGCATTTTTATTTTATTTATTTAGAGCTTATTTGAAGAGCTCAAGCCACAGACAGATGCGAAGAAATAGAAAACTTGATTCCTCGCTATTGCTGTTTGCGCAAGAATACATTTTTTTGGACTCGTGGTCAATGATTTTCTATCGCATTAAAATCCAAAAATATAGGAAGTCACTACTCCTGAGAAAAACATTTTAGGCTGATCAATTCCAATTCAATTTTTTGTCAAAGGTATAACCATGTATCAACTTTGTCATTTTCCATCAAATTTTCTTTAGATACCTACATACCAATTTGAAATCTCGGTTGATTTCTTTTGTAAAAAAAAATGAATGGAAAACAAAAATATCATTTGCATGATAAATTTCTTTATTTTGATCACATGTTCTCTGGTGATTTGAGTAAGATGCTTAACTACACCAAAAGTTTTTATGGATAAGCAAAAAGCACAGCTGCAGTATCTTTTATTGGTAGGAAAGTTAAAAAGATCGGTCCGGTGTCATAAATGAGAGAACATGGTTTATTTAAAAGAGATGTTCTGGGAACCGTATCATAAGTAGGTAGGTACAACAAATTTTTTTTAGTTGGCATATACCTACATACATATGTACATATGTATGTAGCCCACATTTTGCCCTTCTTTAAATGTCAGTTTATTCAACTGTATTTGTCTCTGTATGATTTAAGTCGTATTCGATTAATTTCAAAAACAGATTGTCTTGATTTTTTTTTTGTTTCGAAGCTTAATCTTCCAAAAAGCTTAATTTTTTGATCAACTGGAATCTGTATACACAGAACACAGGTACATAAATACATACATATGTATATAGGTATGTATACAAAAACTTTGAAAATTTAAATTGTTATTTTTTATTTTATACCTACTTTAAGAATTTAACAAAAATACAAAAGTTGAAAGAGCCTAATAAGTCGGTAATTAATTAATTAATTACGCAATAAAAAATCCTAGACCCTGTTTACATTGAAAGATTGAGGCCAATATCACGACTGGTTAGTTGGTTAGAGAAGTATGGAGATCTCGCCGCGGGGAACTCCCCTCACTTCTCTTACCTACAAACATGTCGTGTTACCGGCCTCAATATTCCCAATCGAAGCAGGGTCATAGTCCTTAATCATACTCAAGCCACAGATCATTTTTCTCAACAAAAAAAAGTAAGCGTCCGATTATCCCCAATCTTGAGTATGCCCCCCATACTGAGTAGTAGTCTTTGGTGAAGATTTATGATATTAGTTTTCTCTCAACACAAAAAACCGCTCAACGAAACACTACATTTTTGCGACTAAAACTAGTGTAAACTCAAATTTCTAATTCTCTGCTACATATATGTACATATATGAAAAACAAATTTTTCTAATTGAATTATTTCCAGTTTCATTTGAATTATATTAACAAAATCAGAAAGCATTCACTATTTTGAGCTCAAGACTAGGTATTTTAAAAGCAAACAAAGTTGTTTTCTTGGTAGTCATGTAGGTACCTAAGAAAGCTAGCTGCCGGATAAGCAATGGGTACGTTCAAAGCAAAGAAATCTGAAATTTCAGATTCTGAAATTTCAGATTTTTTTATTGAACGCAAAAAAAATCTGAAATTTCAGTCAAAAGCCACTGTGTCAAATTCCCTTATTCACTTATTGAATTTGCATAGAATCGAAATAAAAGAGAACTTTATATATTCGTAAATTGTTAATTTAGCATGAGCTTTGTAGATGAAATTTTATGTAAAAAGATTAGCAACAGGTTTGTTTGTTATTGTGCAGTAAATTTATTGTAACTTCAATGCAAAATTGTTCCACAATAATCCGATTGACAATTATGGGAATACTTTTCGAAGACAAATCATTCCTTTAATTCAAAGAGTCACCAAACAATTAACAAAAAGTTCTTTTAATTAAATAAGTAAATATTACAATTTTATTATAAAAACTTATAAGCACACATCAACCACTAACCACACCGAAAATCATAAAGTTCAATTTGATGTGTAGCACTTCAGCTCTTTTTATACTTCCCCCACCACAATCAACTGTCATCTGAATTTTCAGATGAAATTTTCTTGTCTGAAATTTCAGAATAAACGTAACTAAAAGTCACTAAAAGTCATCTAACTTTTTATGACAGCTGGCCAATCAGAAGCTCCAAAAATTCAGATATCTGAAATTTTAGATGTAGGTTGAACGCGGCCAATGTTTCCACTCGTGCTGAAAAAAATTTTAATAATTGGAAACAGGGTGATAACGAATATGTTTTTCTGCAGGCAGTGTTATTAAGAAAAATTGCATCAAAGTATATTTTTGAAAATGGTGTAAGGGGGGGGGGGGCAAAGAATTGTAAATTGTTATATGCGCCACATTGCTATAGGTATAACCACCACATACAATGTTCCAATTTTGCCTATTTGATGAAACGCAACTTAAATATTTTTGTTTTACAAATGAACTTATGTACGTAAATATATACATAATATGTACGTAGGTATGTACAGCCATGTCCAAAATAATAACAACACTTCTTAATTTTAAGTTTTACTGTATGTTGCACTTTAGATAGGTTACATAATATGTGAAAAAATGTCTACATTATGCTAACGGTAATTATATCATACATACCCAGAAGCGGATTTGAAACAGTGGAGGAATGTACTTGGAGTGATGAAACTAAAATAAATTTATTCGAAATGGATGGTAAACAAATTGCCCACTGCTCAAAGTGTGAGTTGTGAGACCTACAATCAGAGGTACACAAAACCAACCGTAAGGTTGTTGGGGCACCAGTATCGCATATTTTGTTTGTTAACATATCCATCAATATGGAAATGTGCTTTGTCACAGAATATAAAATGTTTCCAAGCGTAAGTGCTGTCTGAAAACGTTCCAGCATTGTTCTTGCGAAGGGTTCTCGCAAAGGATAGTCACTTTCGTTGAGATACTGAACAATTTGAATTTTGTACGGGTGGAGCTTTAATAGGCACCTATGTATGTACTGACTACATTATGTACCTCCTATTTGGGGTCTATGATCAATACCTAGTCAAGATTTCATCGTATTATTTTTTCCCTAGCCGAGCAATCTGTTTTAAGGAAATCAATGATTTAAATGTAGGTGTTTTATTTTTATTAAATATTAACTTAAGTGTATTTTAAAAGCACTTTACTAAAGTTATCTTATTTTTAAACATTTTTAAACTGGGTACCTCTACCTACTTGTGTACCTACCTAGGTCGTATCATACTAAAATTTTAGAAAACTAACATCTCAGCAAATCTCAGAAATATACCTACATATGTGTTTAGTAGATAACGTTGTGAGACACATCGTAAAAAAACAGATTTTGACTTCAATAACATATCGAAAAGATAGTATGTAGGTACCTACAATGATATCTTCGTTTATAATTTAAAAAATATTATTTTAACGGCAGTTATCATAATTAAAATGCTTAAACATCGTAGGTAGGTACTAATGTCGTTTTCGATTGGTATTTGGGAGTGATTCCTATCGAATACCGAAATTTTGTTCACTCCATTCACTCAAAATTTTCCATATTCGATAGGAATGGAATACCTATTCACAAAATCCAATCGAAAACGACATACAATTTTGTGCCAATAACTTAAGTTTGCAACTGTCTAATCTATACTATTATATAAAAGAGTAACTTTTTTTGGTTGTCAGTCTGGCTGAATGTATGCACTAAACTCACAAACAAACAAAAAAACTCTTTTAAAAAATAGATATAATACAAATTTCACTTATCTGGTATGCTATAGGATACAGCAGAAAAGAAAATTTTTGTTAAATACCGAATAATAAACAAATTAAAAACTTACCACAAAAAAAATCGTATGGAAATTTTCTAAAATCAAGCATGTAGGTATTTTCCTTGCAAAATACTGCTTTATAGATTTTCAACTCACATTTACTTCAAGCTCAATTATTTATAAGGAGGAGTTGTTTTGCCATGGAAAATTGCCTTTTGTGGCATGTGGATTTGACGATAAATCGTCAAATTCCATATTTTTGGTGGGCTGATTCCTGGAATCGGCTCAAAAAAAGAGTTTTTTTTTTTTTTAGGTAGGGTAGTATTTTTGTTTTTTTTCTTTTTTTATTTTTAGGGAACATTTTTGGTGAAAATTAAGTGGTGGGTAGTAAAAAATCTTCATCGAAAAAAAAAAAAATGTCCCTCAAGTTAGCAGAGCAAGGTCAGCAGAACAAAGTTTTAATGATGTCATCATTAGGTGCTTAATAAGTGCTAATTAAGTACCCAACAACAAAATTAAGTGCTCCAGTACTTTTGGAAAAAATTAATGTTCTGCTAACTTGATTTCAAGTTAGCAGAGCAATTTTCGAAAACTGGTTAGAACGCATGGAAAAAAAATTGGTTTGCTCTCATAATTAGGTGCTATTTAAGTGCTCTACGAATAAAAAAAAAAAATTGAAAAAAATTATTTTTTACAAAAAAAAAAAATATTTTAAAAATTTTGAAAAAAAAATAATTTTTTTTTTATTTGTTTCTACTTTTTTCGTCATAAATATACTTGAATAATTAAGACTTTATCTAATTAGAGTTAAGTACCCCATTTTCCGAAAGATTTTCCAAGATTTGAAGAAAAAAAAAATAATTCAATTTTCCATACAAAACCCTGCTCTGCTAATTTAAATTCGATTTTTCTCAAACAATTCAAGATTTTTTCACCCAAATCTTTTTGATTTTTTAAAAGCACATCAAACTCGAATTAAGTACCCTATTTTCCGGAAGATTTTCCAAGATTTGAAAAAAAAAAAAAAAAAATAATCCAATTTTCCATACAAAACCCTGCTCTGCTAACTTAAATTCGAGTTTTCTCAAACAATTCAAGATTTTTTCACCCAAATCTTTTTGATTTATTAAAAGCTCATCAAACTCGAATTAAGTACCCTATTTTCCGGAAGATTTTCCAAGATTTGAAAAAAAAAAAAAATAATCCAATTTTCCATACAAAACCCTGCTCTGCTAACTTAAATTCGATTTTTCTCAAACAATTCAACTTTTTTTCACCCAAATCTTTTTGATTAATTAGAAGCTCATCAAACTCGAATTAAGTACCCCATTTTCCGAAAGATTTTCCAAGATTCTAAGAAAAATAAAATAATTCAATTTTCCATAGAAAACCCTGCTCTGCTAACTTAAATTCGATTTTTCTCGAACAATTCAACTTTTTTTCACCCAAATCTTTTTGATTAATTAGAAGCTCATCAAACTCGAATTAAGTACCCTATTTTCCGGAAGATTTTCCAAGATTTGAAAAAAAAAAAAAAATAATCCAATTTTCCATAAAAAACCCTGCTCTGCTAACTTAAATTCGATTTTTCTCAAACAATTCAAGATTTTTTCACCCAAATCTTTTTGATTTATTAGAAGCTCATCAAACTCGAATTAAGTACCCCATTTTCCGAAAGATTTTCCAAGATTCTAAGAAAAATAAAATAATTCAATTTTCCATAGAAAACCCTGCTCTGCTAACTTAAATTCGAGTTTTCTCGAACAATTCAACTTTTTTTCACCCAAATCTTTTTGATTTATTAGAAGCTCATCAAACTCGAATTAAGTACCCTATTTTCCGGAAGATTTTCCAAGATTTGAAGAAAAAAAAAATAATTCAATTTTCCATACAAAACCCTGCTCTGCTAACTTAAATTCGAGTTTTCTCAAACAATTCAAGATTTTTTCACCCAAATCTTTTTGATTTATTAGAAGCTCATCAAACTCGAATTAAGTACCCCATTTTCCGAAAGATTTTCCAAGATTCTAAGAAAAATAAAATAATTCAATTTTCCATACAAAACCCTGCTCTGCTAACTTAAATTCGAGTTTTCTCAAACAATTCAAGATTTTTTCACCCAAATCTTTTTGATTTATTAAAAGCTCATCAAACTCGAATTAAGTACCCTATTTTCCGGAAGATTTTCCAAGATTTGAAAAAAAAAAAAATAATCCAATTTTCCATACAAAACCCTGCTCTGCTAACTTAAATTCGATTTTTCTCAAACAATTCAACTTTTTTTCACCCAAATCTTTTTGATTAATTAGAAGCTCATCAAACTCGAATTAAGTACCCCATTTTCCGAAAGATTTTCCAAGATTCTAAGAAAAATAAAATAATTCAATTTTCCATAGAAAACCCTGCTCTGCTAACTTAAATTCGAGTTTTCTCAAACAATTCAAGATTTTTTCACCCAAATCTTTTTGATTTATTAAAAGCTCATCAAACTCGAATTAAGTACCCTATTTTCCGGAAGATTTTCCAAGATTTGAAAAAAAAAAAAAAATAATCCAATTTTCCATACAAAACCCTGCTCTGCTAACTTAAATTCGATTTTTCTCAAACAATTCAACTTTTTTTCACCCAAATCTTTTTGATTAATTAGAAGCTCATCAAACTCGAATTAAGTACCCCATTTTCCGAAAGATTTTCCAAGATTCTAAGAAAAATAAAATAATTCAATTTTCCATAGAAAACCCTGCTCTGCTAACTTAAATTCGAGTTTTCTCAAACAATTCAAGATTTTTTCACCCAAATCTTTTTGATTTATTAAAAGCTCATCAAACTCGAATTAAGTACCCCATTTTCCGAAAGATTTTCCAAGATTTGAAAAAAAAATAAAATAATTCAATTTTCCATACAAACCCTGCTCTGCTAACTTAAATTCGATTTTTCTCGAACAATTCAACTTTTTTTCACCCAAATCTTTTTGATTAATTAGAAGCTCATCAAACTCGAATTAAGTACCCTATTTTCCGGAAGATTTTCCAAGATTTGAAAAAAAAAAAAAAAATAATCCAATTTTCCATAAAAAACCCTGCTCTGCTAACTTAAATTCGATTTTTCTCAAACAATTCAAGATTTTTTCACCCAAATCTTTTTGATTTATTAGAAGCTCATCAAACTCGAATTAAGTACCCCATTTTCCGAAAGATTTTCCAAGATTCTAAGAAAAATAAAATAATTCAATTTTCCATAGAAAACCCTGCTCTGCTAACTTAAATTCGAGTTTTCTCGAGCAATTCAACTTTTTTTCACCCAAATCTTTTTGATTTATTAGAAGCTCATCAAACTCGAATTAAGTACCCTATTTTCCGGAAGATTTTCCAAGATTTGAAAAAAAAATAAAATAATTCAATTTCCCATACAAACCCTGCTCTGCTAACTTAAATTCGATTTTTCTCGAACAATTCAACTTTTTTTCACCCAAATCTTTTTGATTAATTAGAAGCTCATCAAACTCGAATTAAGTACCCTATTTTCCGGAAGATTTTCCAAGATTTGAAAAAAAAAAAAAATAATCCAATTTTCCATAAAAAACCCTGCTCTGCTAACTTAAATTCGATTTTTCTCAAACAATTCAAGATTTTTTCACCCAAATCTTTTTGATTTATTAGAAGCTCATCAAACTCGAATTAAGTACCCCATTTTCCGAAAGATTTTCCAAGATTCTAAGAAAAATAAAATAATTCAATTTTCCATAGAAAACCCTGCTCTGCTAACTTAAATTCGAGTTTTCTCAAACAATTCAAGATTTTTTCACCCAAATCTTTTTGATTTATTAAAAGCTCATCAAACTCGAATTAAGTACCCCATTTTCCGAAAGATTTTCCAAGATTTGAAAAAAAAATAAAATAATTCAATTTTCCATACAAACCCTGCTCTGCTAACTTAAATTCGATTTTTCTCGAACAATTCAACTTTTTTTCACCCAAATCTTTTTGATTAATTAGAAGCTCATCAAACTCGAATTAAGTACCCTATTTTCCGGAAGATTTTCCAAGATTTGAAAAAAAAAAAAAAAATAATCCAATTTTCCATAAAAAACCCTGCTCTGCTAACTTAAATTCGATTTTTCTCAAACAATTCAAGATTTTTTCACCCAAATCTTTTTGATTTATTAGAAGCTCATCAAACTCGAATTAAGTACCCCATTTTCCGAAAGATTTTCCAAGATTCTAAGAAAAATAAAATAATTCAATTTTCCATAGAAAACCCTGCTCTGCTAACTTAAATTCGAGTTTTCTCGAGCAATTCAACTTTTTTTCACCCAAATCTTTTTGATTTATTAGAAGCTCATCAAACTCGAATTAAGTACCCTATTTTCCGGAAGATTTTCCAAGATTTGAAGAAAAAAAAAATAATTCAATTTTCCATACAAAACCCTGCTCTGCTAACTTAAATTCGATTTTTGTGAATATTATATAGTAGTTTTTTCTTCAAATCTTGGAAAATCTTCCGGAAAATAGGGTACTTAATTCGAGTTTGATGAGCTTTTAATAAATCAAAAAGATTTGGGTGAAAAAATCTTGAATTGTTTGAGAAAACTCGAATTTAAGTTAGCAGAGCAGGGTTTTCTATGGAAAATTGAATTATTTTATTTTTCTTAGAATCTTGGAAAATCTTTCGGAAAATGGGGTACTTAATTCGAGTTTGATGAGCTTCTAATTAATCAAAAAGATTTGGGTGAAAAAAAGTTGAATTGTTTGAGAAAAATCGAATTTAAGTTAGCAGAGCAGGGTTTTGTATGGAAAATTGGATTATTTTTTTTTTTTTTTCAAATCTTGGAAAATCTTCCGGAAAATAGGGTACTTAATTCGAGTTTGATGAGCTTTTAATAAATCAAAAAGATTTGGGTGAAAAAATCTTGAATTGTTTGAGAAAACTCGAATTTAAGTTAGCAGAGCAGGGTTTTGTATGGAAAATTGAATTATTTTTTTTTTCTTCAAATCTTGGAAAATCTTCCGGAAAATAGGGTACTTAATTCGAGTTTGATGAGCTTCTAATAAATCAAAAAGATTTGGGTGAAAAAAAGTTGAATTGTTCGAGAAAACTCGAATTTAAGTTAGCAGAGCAGGGTTTTCTATGGAAAATTGAATTATTTTATTTTTCTTAGAATCTTGGAAAATCTTTCGGAAAATGGGGTACTTAATTCGAGTTTGATGAGCTTCTAATAAATCAAAAAGATTTGGGTGAAAAAATCTTGAATTGTTTGAGAAAAATCGAATTTAAGTTAGCAGAGCAGGGTTTTTTATGGAAAATTGGATTATTTTTTTTTTTTTTTTCAAATCTTGGAAAATCTTCCGGAAAATAGGGTACTTAATTCGAGTTTGATGAGCTTCTAATTAATCAAAAAGATTTGGGTGAAAAAAAGTTGAATTGTTCGAGAAAAATCGAATTTAAGTTAGCAGAGCAGGGTTTGTATGGAAAATTGAATTATTTTATTTTTTTTTCAAATCTTGGAAAATCTTTCGGAAAATGGGGTACTTAATTCGAGTTTGATGAGCTTTTAATAAATCAAAAAGATTTGGGTGAAAAAATCTTGAATTGTTTGAGAAAACTCGAATTTAAGTTAGCAGAGCAGGGTTTTCTATGGAAAATTGAATTATTTTATTTTTCTTAGAATCTTGGAAAATCTTTCGGAAAATGGGGTACTTAATTCGAGTTTGATGAGCTTCTAATAAATCAAAAAGATTTGGGTGAAAAAATCTTGAATTGTTTGAGAAAAATCGAATTTAAGTTAGCAGAGCAGGGTTTTTTATGGAAAATTGGATTATTTTTTTTTTTTTTCAAATCTTGGAAAATCTTCCGGAAAATAGGGTACTTAATTCGAGTTTGATGAGCTTCTAATTAATCAAAAAGATTTGGGTGAAAAAAAGTTGAATTGTTCGAGAAAAATCGAATTTAAGTTAGCAGAGCAGGGTTTGTATGGGAAATTGAATTATTTTATTTTTTTTTCAAATCTTGGAAAATCTTCCGGAAAATAGGGTACTTAATTCGAGTTTGATGAGCTTCTAATAAATCAAAAAGATTTGGGTGAAAAAAAGTTGAATTGCTCGAGAAAACTCGAATTTAAGTTAGCAGAGCAGGGTTTTCTATGGAAAATTGAATTATTTTATTTTTCTTAGAATCTTGGAAAATCTTTCGGAAAATGGGGTACTTAATTCGAGTTTGATGAGCTTCTAATAAATCAAAAAGATTTGGGTGAAAAAATCTTGAATTGTTTGAGAAAAATCGAATTTAAGTTAGCAGAGCAGGGTTTTTTATGGAAAATTGGATTATTTTTTTTTTTTTTTTCAAATCTTGGAAAATCTTCCGGAAAATAGGGTACTTAATTCGAGTTTGATGAGCTTCTAATTAATCAAAAAGATTTGGGTGAAAAAAAGTTGAATTGTTCGAGAAAAATCGAATTTAAGTTAGCAGAGCAGGGTTTGTATGGAAAATTGAATTATTTTATTTTTTTTTCAAATCTTGGAAAATCTTTCGGAAAATGGGGTACTTAATTCGAGTTTGATGAGCTTTTAATAAATCAAAAAGATTTGGGTGAAAAAATCTTGAATTGTTTGAGAAAACTCGAATTTAAGTTAGCAGAGCAGGGTTTTCTATGGAAAATTGAATTATTTTATTTTTCTTAGAATCTTGGAAAATCTTTCGGAAAATGGGGTACTTAATTCGAGTTTGATGAGCTTCTAATAAATCAAAAAGATTTGGGTGAAAAAATCTTGAATTGTTTGAGAAAAATCGAATTTAAGTTAGCAGAGCAGGGTTTTTTATGGAAAATTGGATTATTTTTTTTTTTTTTCAAATCTTGGAAAATCTTCCGGAAAATAGGGTACTTAATTCGAGTTTGATGAGCTTCTAATTAATCAAAAAGATTTGGGTGAAAAAAAGTTGAATTGTTCGAGAAAAATCGAATTTAAGTTAGCAGAGCAGGGTTTGTATGGGAAATTGAATTATTTTATTTTTTTTTCAAATCTTGGAAAATCTTCCGGAAAATAGGGTACTTAATTCGAGTTTGATGAGCTTCTAATAAATCAAAAAGATTTGGGTGAAAAAAAGTTGAATTGCTCGAGAAAACTCGAATTTAAGTTAGCAGAGCAGGGTTTTCTATGGAAAATTGAATTATTTTATTTTTCTTAGAATCTTGGAAAATCTTTCGGAAAATGGGGTACTTAATTCGAGTTTGATGAGCTTCTAATAAATCAAAAAGATTTGGGTGAAAAAATCTTGAATTGTTTGAGAAAAATCGAATTTAAGTTAGCAGAGCAGGGTTTTTTATGGAAAATTGGATTATTTTTTTTTTTTTTTTCAAATCTTGGAAAATCTTCCGGAAAATAGGGTACTTAATTCGAGTTTGATGAGCTTCTAATTAATCAAAAAGATTTGGGTGAAAAAAAGTTGAATTGTTCGAGAAAAATCGAATTTAAGTTAGCAGAGCAGGGTTTGTATGGAAAATTGAATTATTTTATTTTTTTTTCAAATCTTGGAAAATCTTTCGGAAAATGGGGTACTTAATTCGAGTTTGATGAGCTTTTAATAAATCAAAAAGATTTGGGTGAAAAAATCTTGAATTGTTTGAGAAAACTCGAATTTAAGTTAGCAGAGCAGGGTTTTCTATGGAAAATTGAATTATTTTTTTTTTCTTCAAATCTTGGAAAATCTTCCGGAAAATAGGGTACTTAATTCGAGTTTGATGAGCTTCTAATAAATCAAAAAGATTTGGGTGAAAAAAAGTTGAATTGCTCGAGAAAACTCGAATTTAAGTTAGCAGAGCAGGGTTTTCTATGGAAAATTGAATTATTTTATTTTTCTTAGAATCTTGGAAAATCTTTCGGAAAATGGGGTACTTAATTCGAGTTTGATGAGCTTCTAATAAATCAAAAAGATTTGGGTGAAAAAATCTTGAATTGTTTGAGAAAAATCGAATTTAAGTTAGCAGAGCAGGGTTTTTTATGGAAAATTGGATTATTTTTTTTTTTTTTTTCAAATCTTGGAAAATCTTCCGGAAAATAGGGTACTTAATTCGAGTTTGATGAGCTTCTAATTAATCAAAAAGATTTGGGTGAAAAAAAGTTGAATTGTTCGAGAAAAATCGAATTTAAGTTAGCAGAGCAGGGTTTGTATGGAAAATTGAATTATTTTATTTTTTTTTCAAATCTTGGAAAATCTTTCGGAAAATGGGGTACTTAATTCGAGTTTGATGAGCTTTTAATAAATCAAAAAGATTTGGGTGAAAAAATCTTGAATTGTTTGAGAAAACTCGAATTTAAGTTAGCAGAGCAGGGTTTTCTATGGAAAATTGAATTATTTTATTTTTCTTAGAATCTTGGAAAATCTTTCGGAAAATGGGGTACTTAATTCGAGTTTGATGAGCTTCTAATAAATCAAAAAGATTTGGGTGAAAAAATCTTGAATTGTTTGAGAAAAATCGAATTTAAGTTAGCAGAGCAGGGTTTTTTATGGAAAATTGGATTATTTTTTTTTTTTTTCAAATCTTGGAAAATCTTCCGGAAAATAGGGTACTTAATTCGAGTTTGATGAGCTTCTAATTAATCAAAAAGATTTGGGTGAAAAAAAGTTGAATTGTTCGAGAAAAATCGAATTTAAGTTAGCAGAGCAGGGTTTGTATGGGAAATTGAATTATTTTATTTTTTTTTCAAATCTTGGAAAATCTTCCGGAAAATAGGGTACTTAATTCGAGTTTGATGAGCTTCTAATAAATCAAAAAGATTTGGGTGAAAAAAAGTTGAATTGCTCGAGAAAACTCGAATTTAAGTTAGCAGAGCAGGGTTTTCTATGGAAAATTGAATTATTTTATTTTTCTTAGAATCTTGGAAAATCTTTCGGAAAATGGGGTACTTAATTCGAGTTTGATGAGCTTCTAATAAATCAAAAAGATTTGGGTGAAAAAATCTTGAATTGTTTGAGAAAAATCGAATTTAAGTTAGCAGAGCAGGGTTTTTTATGGAAAATTGGATTATTTTTTTTTTTTTTTTCAAATCTTGGAAAATCTTCCGGAAAATAGGGTACTTAATTCGAGTTTGATGAGCTTCTAATTAATCAAAAAGATTTGGGTGAAAAAAAGTTGAATTGTTCGAGAAAAATCGAATTTAAGTTAGCAGAGCAGGGTTTGTATGGAAAATTGAATTATTTTATTTTTTTTTCAAATCTTGGAAAATCTTTCGGAAAATGGGGTACTTAATTCGAGTTTGATGAGCTTTTAATAAATCAAAAAGATTTGGGTGAAAAAATCTTGAATTGTTTGAGAAAACTCGAATTTAAGTTAGCAGAGCAGGGTTTTCTATGGAAAATTGAATTATTTTATTTTTCTTAGAATCTTGGAAAATCTTTCGGAAAATGGGGTACTTAATTCGAGTTTGATGAGCTTCTAATAAATCAAAAAGATTTGGGTGAAAAAATCTTGAATTGTTTGAGAAAAATCGAATTTAAGTTAGCAGAGCAGGGTTTTTTATGGAAAATTGGATTATTTTTTTTTTTTTCAAATCTTGGAAAATCTTCCGGAAAATAGGGTACTTAATTCGAGTTTGATGAGCTTCTAATAAATCAAAAAGATTTGGGTGAAAAAAAGTTGAATTGCTCGAGAGAACTCGAATTTAAGTTAGCAGAGCAGGGTTTTCTATGGAAAATTGAATTATTTTATTTTTCTTAGAATCTTGGAAAATCTTTCGGAAAATGGGGTACTTAATTCGAGTTTGATGAGCTTCTAATTAATCAAAAAGATTTGGGTGAAAAAAAGTTGAATTGTTTGAGAAAAATCGAATTTAAGTTAGCAGAGCAGGGTTTTGTATGGAAAATTGGATTATTTTTTTTTTTTTTTCAAATCTTGGAAAATCTTCCGGAAAATAGGGTACTTAATTCGAGTTTGATGAGCTTTTAATAAATCAAAAAGATTTGGGTGAAAAAATCTTGAATTGTTTGAGAAAACTCGAATTTAAGTTAGCAGAGCAGGGTTTTGTATGGAAAATTGAATTATTTTTTTTTTCTTCAAATCTTGGAAAATCTTCCGGAAAATAGGGTACTTAATTCGAGTTTGATGAGCTTCTAATAAATCAAAAAGATTTGGGTGAAAAAAAGTTGAATTGCTCGAGAAAACTCGAATTTAAGTTAGCAGAGCAGGGTTTTCTATGGAAAATTGAATTATTTTATTTTTCTTAGAATCTTGGAAAATCTTTCGGAAAATGGGGTACTTAATTCGAGTTTGATGAGCTTCTAATAAATCAAAAAGATTTGGGTGAAAAAATCTTGAATTGTTTGAGAAAAATCGAATTTAAGTTAGCAGAGCAGGGTTTTTATGGAAAATTGGATTATTTTTTTTTTTTTTCAAATCTTGGAAAATCTTCCGGAAAATAGGGTACTTAATTCGAGTTTGATGAGCTTTTAATAAATCAAAAAGATTTGGGTGAAAAAATCTTGAATTGTTTGAGAAAACTCGAATTTAAGTTAGCAGAGCAGGGTTTTGTATGGAAAATTGAATTATTTTTTTTTTCTTCAAATCTTGGAAAATCTTCCGGAAAATAGGGTACTTAATTCGAGTTTGATGAGCTTCTAATAAATCAAAAAGATTTGGGTGAAAAAAAGTTGAATTGCTCGAGAAAACTCGAATTTAAGTTAGCAGAGCAGGGTTTTCTATGGAAAATTGAATTATTTTATTTTTCTTAGAATCTTGGAAAATCTTTCGGAAAATGGGGTACTTAATTCGAGTTTGATGAGCTTCTAATAAATCAAAAAGATTTGGGTGAAAAAATCTTGAATTGTTTGAGAAAAATCGAATTTAAGTTAGCAGAGCAGGGTTTTTTATGGAAAATTGGATTATTTTTTTTTTTTTTCAAATCTTGGAAAATCTTCCGGAAAATAGGGTACTTAATTCGAGTTTGATGAGCTTCTAATAAATCAAAAAGATTTGGGTGAAAAAAAGTTGAATTGCTCGAGAGAACTCGAATTTAAGTTAGCAGAGCAGGGTTTTCTATGGAAAATTGAATTATTTTATTTTTCTTAGAATCTTGGAAAATCTTTCGGAAAATGGGGTACTTAATTCGAGTTTGATGAGCTTCTAATTAATCAAAAAGATTTGGGTGAAAAAAAGTTGAATTGTTTGAGAAAAATCGAATTTAAGTTAGCAGAGCAGGGTTTTGTATGGAAAATTGGATTATTTTTTTTTTTTTTTCAAATCTTGGAAAATCTTCCGGAAAATAGGGTACTTAATTCGAGTTTGATGAGCTTTTAATAAATCAAAAAGATTTGGGTGAAAAAATCTTGAATTGTTTGAGAAAACTCGAATTTAAGTTAGCAGAGCAGGGTTTTCTATGGAAAATTGAATTATTTTATTTTTCTTAGAATCTTGGAAAATCTTTCGGAAAATGGGGTACTTAATTCGAGTTTGATGAGCTTCTAATTAATCAAAAAGATTTGGGTGAAAAAAAGTTGAATTGTTTGAGAAAAATCGAATTTAAGTTAGCAGAGCAGGGTTTTGTATGGAAAATTGGATTATTTTTTTTTTTTTTTCAAATCTTGGAAAATCTTCCGGAAAATAGGGTACTTAATTCGAGTTTGATGAGCTTTTAATAAATCAAAAAGATTTGGGTGAAAAAATCTTGAATTGTTTGAGAAAACTCGAATTTAAGTTAGCAGAGCAGGGTTTTGTATGGAAAATTGAATTATTTTTTTTTTCTTCAAATCTTGGAAAATCTTCCGGAAAATAGGGTACTTAATTCGAGTTTGATGAGCTTCTAATAAATCAAAAAGATTTGGGTGAAAAAAAGTTGAATTGTTCGAGAAAACTCGAATTTAAGTTAGCAGAGCAGGGTTTTCTATGGAAAATTGAATTATTTTATTTTTCTTAGAATCTTGGAAAATCTTTCGGAAAATGGGGTACTTAATTCGAGTTTGATGAGCTTCTAATAAATCAAAAAGATTTGGGTGAAAAAATCTTGAATTGTTTGAGAAAAATCGAATTTAAGTTAGCAGAGCAGGGTTTTTTATGGAAAATTGGATTATTTTTTTTTTTTTTTTCAAATCTTGGAAAATCTTCCGGAAAATAGGGTACTTAATTCGAGTTTGATGAGCTTCTAATTAATCAAAAAGATTTGGGTGAAAAAAAGTTGAATTGTTCGAGAAAAATCGAATTTAAGTTAGCAGAGCAGGGTTTGTATGGAAAATTGAATTATTTTATTTTTTTTTCAAATCTTGGAAAATCTTTCGGAAAATGGGGTACTTAATTCGAGTTTGATGAGCTTTTAATAAATCAAAAAGATTTGGGTGAAAAAATCTTGAATTGTTTGAGAAAACTCGAATTTAAGTTAGCAGAGCAGGGTTTTCTATGGAAAATTGAATTATTTTATTTTTCTTAGAATCTTGGAAAATCTTTCGGAAAATGGGGTACTTAATTCGAGTTTGATGAGCTTCTAATAAATCAAAAAGATTTGGGTGAAAAAATCTTGAATTGTTTGAGAAAAATCGAATTTAAGTTAGCAGAGCAGGGTTTTTTATGGAAAATTGGATTATTTTTTTTTTTTTTCAAATCTTGGAAAATCTTCCGGAAAATAGGGTACTTAATTCGAGTTTGATGAGCTTCTAATAAATCAAAAAGATTTGGGTGAAAAAAAGTTGAATTGCTCGAGAGAACTCGAATTTAAGTTAGCAGAGCAGGGTTTTCTATGGAAAATTGAATTATTTTATTTTTCTTAGAATCTTGGAAAATCTTTCGGAAAATGGGGTACTTAATTCGAGTTTGATGAGCTTCTAATTAATCAAAAAGATTTGGGTGAAAAAAAGTTGAATTGTTTGAGAAAAATCGAATTTAAGTTAGCAGAGCAGGGTTTTGTATGGAAAATTGGATTATTTTTTTTTTTTTTTCAAATCTTGGAAAATCTTCCGGAAAATAGGGTACTTAATTCGAGTTTGATGAGCTTTTAATAAATCAAAAAGATTTGGGTGAAAAAATCTTGAATTGTTTGAGAAAACTCGAATTTAAGTTAGCAGAGCAGGGTTTTGTATGGAAAATTGAATTATTTTTTTTTTCTTCAAATCTTGGAAAATCTTCCGGAAAATAGGGTACTTAATTCGAGTTTGATGAGCTTCTAATAAATCAAAAAGATTTGGGTGAAAAAAAGTTGAATTGCTCGAGAAAACTCGAATTTAAGTTAGCAGAGCAGGGTTTTCTATGGAAAATTGAATTATTTTATTTTTCTTAGAATCTTGGAAAATCTTTCGGAAAATGGGGTACTTAATTCGAGTTTGATGAGCTTCTAATAAATCAAAAAGATTTGGGTGAAAAAATCTTGAATTGTTTGAGAAAAATCGAATTTAAGTTAGCAGAGCAGGGTTTTTATGGAAAATTGGATTATTTTTTTTTTTTTTCAAATCTTGGAAAATCTTCCGGAAAATAGGGTACTTAATTCGAGTTTGATGAGCTTTTAATAAATCAAAAAGATTTGGGTGAAAAAATCTTGAATTGTTTGAGAAAACTCGAATTTAAGTTAGCAGAGCAGGGTTTTGTATGGAAAATTGAATTATTTTTTTTTTCTTCAAATCTTGGAAAATCTTCCGGAAAATAGGGTACTTAATTCGAGTTTGATGAGCTTCTAATAAATCAAAAAGATTTGGGTGAAAAAAAGTTGAATTGCTCGAGAAAACTCGAATTTAAGTTAGCAGAGCAGGGTTTTCTATGGAAAATTGAATTATTTTATTTTTCTTAGAATCTTGGAAAATCTTTCGGAAAATGGGGTACTTAATTCGAGTTTGATGAGCTTCTAATAAATCAAAAAGATTTGGGTGAAAAAATCTTGAATTGTTTGAGAAAAATCGAATTTAAGTTAGCAGAGCAGGGTTTTTTATGGAAAATTGGATTATTTTTTTTTTTTTCAAATCTTGGAAAATCTTCCGGAAAATAGGGTACTTAATTCGAGTTTGATGAGCTTCTAATAAATCAAAAAGATTTGGGTGAAAAAAAGTTGAATTGCTCGAGAGAACTCGAATTTAAGTTAGCAGAGCAGGGTTTTCTATGGAAAATTGAATTATTTTATTTTTCTTAGAATCTTGGAAAATCTTTCGGAAAATGGGGTACTTAATTCGAGTTTGATGAGCTTCTAATTAATCAAAAAGATTTGGGTGAAAAAAAGTTGAATTGTTTGAGAAAAATCGAATTTAAGTTAGCAGAGCAGGGTTTTGTATGGAAAATTGGATTATTTTTTTTTTTTTTTCAAATCTTGGAAAATCTTCCGGAAAATAGGGTACTTAATTCGAGTTTGATGAGCTTTTAATAAATCAAAAAGATTTGGGTGAAAAAATCTTGAATTGTTTGAGAAAACTCGAATTTAAGTTAGCAGAGCAGGGTTTTCTATGGAAAATTGAATTATTTTATTTTTCTTAGAATCTTGGAAAATCTTTCGGAAAATGGGGTACTTAATTCGAGTTTGATGAGCTTCTAATTAATCAAAAAGATTTGGGTGAAAAAAAGTTGAATTGTTTGAGAAAAATCGAATTTAAGTTAGCAGAGCAGGGTTTTGTATGGAAAATTGGATTATTTTTTTTTTTTTTTCAAATCTTGGAAAATCTTCCGGAAAATAGGGTACTTAATTCGAGTTTGATGAGCTTTTAATAAATCAAAAAGATTTGGGTGAAAAAATCTTGAATTGTTTGAGAAAACTCGAATTTAAGTTAGCAGAGCAGGGTTTTGTATGGAAAATTGAATTATTTTTTTTTTCTTCAAATCTTGGAAAATCTTCCGGAAAATAGGGTACTTAATTCGAGTTTGATGAGCTTCTAATAAATCAAAAAGATTTGGGTGAAAAAAAGTTGAATTGTTCGAGAAAACTCGAATTTAAGTTAGCAGAGCAGGGTTTTCTATGGAAAATTGAATTATTTTATTTTTCTTAGAATCTTGGAAAATCTTTCGGAAAATGGGGTACTTAATTCGAGTTTGATGAGCTTCTAATAAATCAAAAAGATTTGGGTGAAAAAATCTTGAATTGTTTGAGAAAAATCGAATTTAAGTTAGCAGAGCAGGGTTTTTATGGAAAATTGGATTATTTTTTTTTTTTTTCAAATCTTGGAAAATCTTCCGGAAAATAGGGTACTTAATTCGAGTTTGATGAGCTTTTAATAAATCAAAAAGATTTGGGTGAAAAAATCTTGAATTGTTTGAGAAAACTCGAATTTAAGTTAGCAGAGCAGGGTTTTGTATGGAAAATTGAATTATTTTTTTTTTCTTCAAATCTTGGAAAATCTTCCGGAAAATAGGGTACTTAATTCGAGTTTGATGAGCTTCTAATAAATCAAAAAGATTTGGGTGAAAAAAAGTTGAATTGCTCGAGAAAACTCGAATTTAAGTTAGCAGAGCAGGGTTTTCTATGGAAAATTGAATTATTTTATTTTTCTTAGAATCTTGGAAAATCTTTCGGAAAATGGGGTACTTAATTCGAGTTTGATGAGCTTCTAATAAATCAAAAAGATTTGGGTGAAAAAATCTTGAATTGTTTGAGAAAAATCGAATTTAAGTTAGCAGAGCAGGGTTTTTATGGAAAATTGGATTATTTTTTTTTTTTTTCAAATCTTGGAAAATCTTCCGGAAAATAGGGTACTTAATTCGAGTTTGATGAGCTTTTAATAAATCAAAAAGATTTGGGTGAAAAAATCTTGAATTGTTTGAGAAAACTCGAATTTAAGTTAGCAGAGCAGGGTTTTGTATGGAAAATTGAATTATTTTTTTTTTCTTCAAATCTTGGAAAATCTTCCGGAAAATAGGGTACTTAATTCGAGTTTGATGAGCTTCTAATAAATCAAAAAGATTTGGGTGAAAAAAAGTTGAATTGCTCGAGAAAACTCGAATTTAAGTTAGCAGAGCAGGGTTTTCTATGGAAAATTGAATTATTTTATTTTTCTTAGAATCTTGGAAAATCTTTCGGAAAATGGGGTACTTAATTCGAGTTTGATGAGCTTCTAATAAATCAAAAAGATTTGGGTGAAAAAAAGTTGAATTGTTTGAGAAAAATCGAATTTAAGTTAGCAGAGCAGGGTTTTGTATGGAAAATTGGATTATTTTTTTTTTTTTTTTTCAAATCTTGGAAAATCTTCCGGAAAATAGGGTACTTAATTCGAGTTTGATGAGCTTTTAATAAATCAAAAAGATTTGGGTGAAAAAATCTTGAATTGTTTGAGAAAAATCGAATTTAAGTTAGCAGAGCAGGGTTTTGTATGGAAAATTGAATTATTTTTTTTTTCTTCAAATCTTGGAAAATCTTTCGGAAAATGGGGTACTTAACTCTAATTAGATAAAGTCTTAATTATTCAAGTATATTTATGACGAAAAAAGTAGAAACAAATAAAAAAAAAATTATTTTTTTTTCAAAATTTTTAAAATATTTTTTTTTTTTGTAAAAAATAATTTTTTTCAATTTTTTTTTTTGATTCGTAGAGCACTTAAATAGCACCTAATTATGAGAGCAAACCAATTTTTTTTCCATGCGTTCTAACCAGTTTTCGAAAATTGCTCTGCTAACTTGAAATCAAGTTAGCAGAACATTAATTTTTTCCAAAAGTACTGGAGCACTTAATTTTGTTGTTGGGTACTTAATTAGCACTTATTAAGCACCTAATGATGACATCATTAAAACTTTGTTCTGCTGACCTTGCTCTGCTAACTTGAGGGACATAAAAAAAAAACGATTCAAGCCATGTGCAGTATAATGTGCCTTGGTAGGTGGGAGCGAGAAGTGAGTTTTGTTTTCACCGGCGACGAATTGTGTTGATGTTTTTGTGTAATAGGGAAAAGTTCAAATAAAAAAAAAAAAAAAACATCAACGGTAGGGATTTTCTCTTTAGTAAGAAATAGTGGTATGTGAGAGGTAGGTATAATATTTGCAGCAAAAATAAATGTTTACTACTGAAATTGTTTGGTTTGGTGGTGAGTGTTTGCTGGATATGGTAAATGGAAACGAACTATAGGCAAGGGCGTGCACAAGGAGGGGTAATGGGCATTTAATGCACCCCTAATAAAAATTATTTTTAATTTTTTTTCTGAGTAAATTAAACGATCTCAAGAGCGCACGTAAATAGGATGGGGGATGCTTATATTACATGTAAATCGGCTTAGTTAATTCACAACTTGAGTTCAATTTTTGGATTTTAAGGTAAGACTGAAATTGGTTGGTTTGGCGGTGGGTGGTTGGTTTTTTAATACTTTATTTAGGTTAGGTACAAATTTTTTCATGAGAATAAGTGATGGTGGGGTGGTAAAAATATGTATGCAGGTTTTTTGGCAGTGAATTATTCTTCATCGTCAAGAAATAAAAAAAAAAACAAATCAAACCATGTGCAATGTGCCTTGGTAGGTGGGAGCGAGATAGTGAGTAGAGTTGACTGTTTTCGCGTTTCGCCGTCGACGAATCGTGGTGATATTTTTGTGTATAGGAAGGTATGGTAAAACAAAACAAAACATAAACAGTCGGTAGGTATTCTCTATAGTGTAGTAAGAAATGATTGGAGTAGGTATAGGTATGAGTAGGTAGGTATAATAGGTATTTGCAGCAGAAAAAAAATGTTGGTTTATTAGCGGTGGGTGGTTGGTGATGGTGAATAGAATCGAACTTATTTAGAGGCAAAGGCGTGAACAAGGAGGGGTAAGGGGGCATTTGCACCCCTTATACAAATTATTTTCATTTTTTTTTTCTGAGTAATTACACAATCAAGGACGCACGTAAATAGGATAGGGGGATGCTTATTACATTAAAATCGACTAAATTTACAACGTGAGTTCTAATTGTTGGATTTTAAGGTAAGACAGAAATTAGTTGGTTTGGCGGTGGGTATTGGTGAAGTTAAATGGAAACGAACCTATTTAGAGGCCAATGTGTGCGCAAGGAGGGGTAAGGGGACACTTGAATCACTAATACATTTGTTTTTCTAATTCATTTTGTTGAGTAACTACACAGTCAAGGGCGTAGGTAAGCAAAGGTGATGTGGGGGTGCTTATTACATTCAAATCAGCAAAATTTACACCTTGAGTTCTAATCATCGGATTTTCAAGGTTCGAGATTTTAAACGAAGATTAAATGTAATGTGGGAACACAAGAAGACAAAAACGTGCGCAAGGAGGGATCTGGTTACCTAAATATGTATTTTTATTTTAATAGGTAGGTACCTACTTTATTTAGGTAGTACAAGTGGTAAAATTTTTTTGATGTTGATAAGTGGTTGGTGGGGTGGTAAAAAATGTATTCCGGTTTTTTGGCACGGAATTATTCTTCATAGACGGCAATAACCCTTGCTGGGAAAAAATGCTTCGTTTTAAGAATATGATAGGTATATGGTAGAGAAGAAGAAAAAATTTATCTTTTCATTGATAAATTATTAATTTCTTTGTCAAGTGGTTACTAACAAAATTCACGGTCGTTCGTTCCTTAGAGGGTAATGGGAGGTAGGTATAACATAACATACAAATAGTCTGATTTTCAAAGTTGTCTTAAAATTACACTATAGGCAGGCAGGTAGGTTCATAATTAGGTGCATTACATTTTTATTCAAATGCAAGCCCACACAACCCACACACATAATTTTAGGAAAATAATTGTCAATGTTCATTGATACGTGTGGAGGCTTATTTTCAATGTTACCTGACAAAAAAAACGTCAATGCTACCTGACAAGTAACATGGATGGTGTGTAGCGCTCTTTAAGCTGAACATTTTTCGAGTGCTGATTTTAAATCATCTTTTTGGTCGATATTTGGTTGTCAAAGGTTTTACTAAAGAAGACCCGGGCAACGCCGGGTTTTATCGGCTAGTGTAAACATAAAATAGCAAAGTAATGAAACAAACAAAAAAACCGCTCATGGCAACACCCCATTACTTTATAACTGCCAAACCAAATTAGAGGGCAAAGGAAAGAGAAAAATATGCAAAATCAGCAAAAATTAAAGAAGAAAGACACATAATAATAAAAAAAAAGTTTGGATAAATTTTTTATCTAAGGTACTGTAGACTCTAATGAAAATGAAGTCACACTTTAAATTACAAAAAAAAAACAATACCTAGATACCTATATAAAATATAGAAACATAAATAGAATAACTTACCTTCCGAGAATTTCTTTTGGTTCATATTTAGCGTAGAAACCTTTTGCCGCATCTTTGTCGGGCAGTAGATCATCCTCTTCGTCCTTGGCCATGTCTCCTCGCCGAATTTTGCCAAAAATTTATACACCAAAGGCAACAAACTGTCCTTTCTTTCTTTTATATCACACGAATCACAGTACAATTCTTCACTATATTAGCAACGAATAGTCTATATTTTTCTATAATAAAATAATAAATATGTAGCCTTTTGTTTCAAAGAAAAGGCTGAAAAGCGCGACGCCGGTTGATAGACTTTTTTCCTTCCAAACGAAAGACACCAACTACCTAAATCACTCACACAGAACTTAGAATAAGTCACGAAAATTATTTAAATAAAACGTGTAGTGATCTATTTTTGTAAGAATAAATAAGCAATAAGCGAGTACTAGTAGTTAAAGACCGAGACGGAGTGACAACAATCTGCGAGATGTTCGGTGTGCGCCTGCAGACAAAATCATAAAAATAAATTTGTGACGTTCTCCTTTTTTATTACACAACTTTTTTTTTTAATTAAATGATTTTTGTTGTTATTTGCTCGCCCTCTTTGAGGTGTGTTCTTCGTAGTTTGGGATTTGAGTTAACTATTTTTTTACGAATACTTTAACCCTTAAAATTTTGTCCAAAGTACCTTATTTTGTGGTTAAGTTTGAGATGAAAAATTTAATAAATGTTAGCAAAAATAAATAATTATACCCTCGTTTCGTCAACAAAACGGACGGCACGAAAAAAGAGACCACCGACTGAACAGTACACAAGAAAAAATGTTCAATGTCAAAAAAGGTTAATCTACATTTTACACTACGGCTTCACACTTCTTTGCACTGCTTTGATAAATTTACTGTTCCTAGTTTTCTGGGCACTTGTACAAATGGGTTATTTATCTAAGCTTAGATTAAATCATCTTTAGTTTCGAAATTATTTATTTTAATTTGAAATATACCAACACTAAACAGCTATAATCCGTTGCGAAAAGTTTCAGTTAATTTTCAATAGAAAAATATTGACCCGTTTTTTACACTGTCGCGGTCGCTTGCAAGTAAATCTGCTAGGGCTGGGTGCGCGCAAATAAATAGATGAATGGCAGCGCCAGACAGAATAGATGAACATGAACGATCAATTAATAATAAACTTTGGAATAAAAAATTTACAATAATTATTAGCAGAAGTAAATTCAATTCGACCGAATTTATTTGATTGGAAATTTTGTGAAATAAGTGCAACAAGAGTCAGCAACCGAACCGAAACCGACTAACAGCAAATGAATTTGGCGAATTCGAATATGGTGTGGAGAAAGTGAACGGATAGATATGTTTGTTTGTATGTACTCTTTTTGCATATGGAAAAAATAAAAATAAACAGTGGTTATCTCTGTTGCACGTCATGAAGAATGTCAGTGAAAGGCAACGTTTTTAAATTTATATCATGCGAGAATGAGCAAGCTCTATAATTTGTTGCATAGCTGTAGGAGTTTTACCATTGTTTTACTACATTTGTTTGATTTTTTTTTACATACACTGCGTTTCAACAATAAATACCACTATCATTTTACTTTTTCGAAAATTATAAAAGAAAATTATGAATTGTAGTATTAAGAATAATTAATAAGATAAAATTAGGATAAAGACCTAAATTTAGGAATGCCACCATAATTTTGTTTTTTTTTTAAAGTGTATAGTCCCTCACAAGGCCGGCGAAAGGCATATTAGTGGTATTGGGGACTCAAGATCCGAAATTTCAACATGAAGTGAATCAAAATCCGAAACCAAACATTTATCTTAGTCCCCTTTCACACGTAGATACTAGTTGCTGGTGATTTTTTTGACGTTTTCTTTAAATCTCCGTAGTCCCCTTTCACACAGGGCAACTGAGTTGCCGGCAACAATTAGTTCATAGGAGAGAAGGGCAGGAAGAAAGAGGGGTAAACGAAATCTCCCCGGTCAACAAATTCAGGAAACTTTTTTGACGTTTCTCTTCACACTACGTTTGTGTGCGTTCAACCAAGTCCCCTTTCACACAGGGCAACTGAGTTGCCGGCAACAATTAGTTCATTGGCGAGAAGGGCAGGAAGAAAGAGGGGAAAATGAAATCTCCCCGGTCAACAAATTCAGGAGATTTTTTTGACGTTTCTCTTCACACTACGTTTGTGTGCGTTCCACCAAGGTAGTTTAAAAGGAAAATAAAGAAAATCTCCGGGTTTTTGTTGCTTGCGTGTGAAAGGTACAAGAGATTGTTAAGGAGATTTAAAGAAAACGTCAAAAAAATTACCAGCAACTAGTATCTACGTGTGAAAGGGGACCAAGGTAGATTAAAAGGAAAATACAGCAAGTCTCCTCCGACTTTGTATCTTTGTGTGAAAGGTACAAGAGATTGTTAAGGAGATTTAAAGAAAACGTCAAAAAAATCACCAGCAGCTAGTATCTTCGTTTGAAAGGGGACTTAACAATCTCTTGTACCTTTCACACGCAAGCAACAAAAACCCGGAGATTTTCTTTATTTTCCTTTTAAACTACCTTGGTGGAACGCACACAAACGTAGTGTGAAGAGAAACATCAAAAAAATCTCCTGAATTTGTTGACCGGGGAGATTTCATTTTCCCCTCTTTCTTCCTGCCCTTCTCGCCTATGAACTAATTGTTGCCGGCAACTCAGTTGCCTTATGTGAAAGGGGACAAAGATATGAATACTCGGCTGTCAGTTCAGTTTGCCTACAAGCTCTATCCACTGATCTCTATAATACACTGGATAGTGGATTCCCTACAAAATATAACAGTTTTTCTACTTCCAATTGAAGATGACAAGTACGAAGGCAACTCAACACTTTAGGTATGTTCAGTGAGGCTGAGAAGGCCAGTTCAAGTTGCTGAGATCTCAAAAATTCTACTACAACCGAAAAGGGGCAAAAACCAAAATGGAATTTCTAAGAAAAAAAAGCAAAAGAACCGTCACTTGTTTGTAAATTTGATTTTTTGTAATTTAAAATAATTGTAAAAGTGAATTTAAAATATTTTAGTTGCAATTTTGTAAAAAAAATTTGCATTTCATTATGTTATACAGTTATACCGTTATACAAAAAAATAGGCAACTCAACATTATAACAATTCTCAAATGGCTTCAACTTTCTTGTATGGATGCGCTATCCAGTGTATTATAGAGATCAGTGGCTCTATCAGATAAAAAATGAGAAAGTTAGTTTAAAAATGGCGGTATAAAACTCACACATTCACAGTACTTATCTTCACAACTCACACATTCACAGTATTTATCTTCACATCACTCTGCTATATTGTTGTTGGATTTCACATCTATTCATCGACACAAAATTAAATTACAAATACAACAATGTAAACAAATGGGTTTTGGAGGGTGAAACGTACGAAGGATTCATTTCTTTATATTCAGTTTCTTTGCTAAAAATGCTTTGGAATCTTATACATATACATATGTATGTATTTACCTTCATTTTTCTTTTTATGTACAAAACCTCAAAAACTGTTGAGTAGTAGTTACTTTTTGTATACTTTTTTTAATTAAAAAATATTTCACACATTTCACTCCTTTAAATTTATAAAATTATGACCAAACCTAACATTTTGTTCGAAGAGGTTTAAAAAAAAACAATACCCCTTATTTGATCATAACAGTATAAATTGACTTACAGCCCTATTCTTCTAAACATTCGCGTGAAAGTTTGTATTCTGCTATCCGTCGGAGGGACATGATTGCCTTAAATTTTGTATAAATTACGATAAAAACAAGATTTAAATAATTAGATTCTTTTAAGAATTTCAAAACTAAATACCAGTTAAGATTTGAACTGTAAAGATTGAAGATTTAAAAAAATAATTGAATGCATATTGAATGAAACTTTCATGTGAATCGAAAGTTTCGATCGGATCGTATAGCAGAATAGGGCTGTTATACTCCTTTAACCTCTCAGAGTTATGACTTATAATGCTTTTTCCAAAAATGCTAGAGTCGAATGGTGTACTTATCTCATTTTGACCAAATTTTGACTTATACTCCTTCTACCGCCCTCCTTAGAATTTATTTTGGATGTATTTCAGCCTTTTACATGCCATCTTCAGCAATTTGACTCAATAAAATAATTTGCTGAAGATGGCATAAAGATAAGAAGATGTTAAGAAGATATACGATAGTACGATGCTAGTCGTTCAAAATTTGAAAAATTCTCTTTTTACGTAAAAACGCTTTGACATGGTACTAATTCAACTAAATTTTTGCGCATCTTTTACTTACAAATTGAAAAATTCAACGAATTATTAGAATGTTAAAACCAATTGTACAAATGTGGTTCAATATTAAATCCGTAATTCAGGAATTTTAACTCACCGATTTCGGTGTATTAAATGAGGTTCATGTAATTGACTTTTTTAACATACTTTTATCATTGAATCCGTGAGTTAAAATTGCTGAACCAGCGATCAATATTTGAACCACGTTTGTACATGCTGTCTTAAGAGTAACATTTCAAAAATTCTGTGCACAGGTGGGTTAACTAAAGACTATTGATAAATCCTCCGAGAGCGTTTTTAGTCATGATAAAGTTCCGCTCATATTGGCCATTCGGATTCGCTTGCACACAAGAATATTTGAGAGTACAAGTCACTTAGGCTTGGTTCTCAATTTGCTTTCCTGAAGAGGGTGTTTTTTTTAAATGCGTCGTGCAATAGCTAAAGAAGATGACTTTTTAATATTATTTTAACAGCCGTGTAGAAACTTGATTCCTTTTCAACACACATTAATTAAAAGAATACTTATTTATAAAACTAACTTTAATTTTAAAAAAAAACTTCAATATATTGCGTCATAATTTTGTAGATAGATATACTGATTACAATATTGTTTTTAAATAGAATTTTAATATTCCTTTCAATTTTCTCTCTTTACGCAAGCCAAGCGTTAATTGCTTCGAAAATATTTACAATGTTTAAAGTGGTGACTAAACATTAAATGGAACCAAAAGTTGTTACCCCAAAAAAAAGCATAATTATAATCATAAAATACTGTTCTTAAATGTAAAAGTAGTTAATCGTTTTCTTTTTCTTGAAATAAAATAAGTGCATGAGAACTTAATATATAAAGTTATATAAAAATATATAATATATTTTATTGTATTTTTGTTTTTTTTTTTCTCTAAATTCTAAATGAAATTTAAGCACTAAATGAGAGTTATTTTAAAAGGGGAGATAACTAATACACAACACAGTCGGTTGCAAAACACCTTTTTCGAGAAGATGCATCATTCTATTGCTGGGCTTGCATTTTAGCTTGCATTTGTGCCAACATTTCTTGCATGCGCCTTAATTCAGCCTCTTTTTCAAGAAGTATTCGGTCTTTGTCCGAATGACTTTTATTATTTTGCACCGAGTCACGATCGATTTCTTTAGTTGATCCATTCTTTTTGTTATTTATACCTTTTGCCAGACGCTCTGAACGATAGTTTTCGTAATGTACTTCCTGAGTGACCTCTTGGAGGTCTTGCATATGGGTTCTGAAAGATAATCAAGAAATATATTTGTTAAAACATTTTCATATCGTTATTTAAATTTAAAAAAAAATATTCAATGAGGGAAGCATAATATAATCGCTTGGTTCTCTATTGGAACTGCACTCCATAAAATTCATAAATAAACCTCGCGAAAGTAGATGATATATTAGTTACTTAACAGAGGAATTAATATTTAATGGTCTAAGCCTATAGTTTAGAAATCGAATATAGCAAAAATATTTAGATTTACAAAGCAGAGAAAAAAAGAAACATTTCAGAAATAAAACATTTGAAATAATTCTTAAATGTTTGTCCATTTCTTGTCTTGAAGATATGGATACAAATGAGTACGAATAAATTTATTTGTTTTTTTATGAACTCATCAATTCTGAAAAAAAAAAAAAAAACAATATGAACAAAAAACTTCAACATTTTGCTTGTTCCGCCGTTATCATTAATTTCATTTAATTTTATTAAATCAATGACATCATCATAATTCAGGCCTTTCTTAATATTTTTAATTGTATTTTGAAATCAGAACAATCTACATAAATGTCTGATCTTGAGGATTGATTAACAAATTAATGGGAAACTCAAATAATTATGTATTGAACAAATAATTAAGTAATTTTAAAGCGGTGAATCTAAAAGAGTAGTTGAAATTGTTAATTTCTATGATTTTATAAATTTAATTGAAAAAAATCGCTTTATTTTTGACTTAATCAAAAAAAAAAATTGTTATGAATGAAGTATGTACAAATATAAAAAATAAAATGTACGACTGGGTCGCACAAACTTGCTCTTGTAGTAAAAGTTTCTTTGAATTTTAAAGATTGAGTGGCACAATTATCCGCCCACCTGCATTTTTCGTCATCCTAACTCTTTAAGTTCACTATAACTTATCTGCTGATTTGTGTTTTGTTTAGCGGATATTTTCGCAAGAAACAAATAACTAAAACCCTTATTTCGTTCGATAAAATTGTCATCGAAGCATTTTTTTGCAATTTAAGCGATTTTTAATATTGTTTAAGTTACTTAAACAACATAGTGAGAAATCGATTTTGCATCGCTACTGAAGCTCGTACACGTCTTTTTGAGGTGAGAAATGTTGGTGTGAGTGAACGTGCCATCAGAAAAAGGTTCGCAGAATTAAATTTCAGAGCTTTCCGAACAACTCGCGCCCCAAATTGCTCTCACAGCACCGTACATCAAGACTTCGTTTTGCGCGAGAATGTGTTAACTGGACTGCAGAGGAAGGAAGGGATGTCTTAACCTCAGCCGAAAGCAGAATAGGTCTACGAGGTCCAGATGGACGTCAGCGTGTCTACAGGCGAAAAAACGAAAGATTTTCTCCATGCAAGATAACCGAAACAGTAGGTTACCAAGAAGGGTCTATAATGGTTTGGAGAGGCATCAGTTATGAAGTTCGCACGGACCTTGTTGTTGTTGTACGTGGAAAAGTTTTTCAAGACCATGTGATGCCTTTCGCACCAATTTTTGGTGAACACTTTCGGTTAATGCATGACAACGCACTCTGCCATACCGCAAATTCTGTAACTAACTACCTAAATGAGGTCGGGATTCCAGTTTTGCCATGTCCATCTTGCGGTCCAGATCTTAAACCTATCGATCATATTAGGACAACCTTAAAAGACGTGTCCGAGCGAGAACACATATCCCTACCACTCTAGGGGAGCTTAAGACAGCTGCAGTAGAGGAGTGGCACAACATCCCTCAGTCGGATGTTCAGGACATCATTGACGGATTGTCAAACCGGCTCCACGAATTAATTAGAGCCTTCGTCGCAAACACCCTTTATTAAAAATTAAGTTTTTCAATAATTTTACTTAATTTATGCAAGAAAAAATCGTTAGAGCGGTTTTCTTCAAAAACAATTTTTTATATATAAAATTTCTTGAAATTTTTTAGAAAAAAATTGGTATCCCATTTTTAGGAATATAATAATATGCAACTTAAACCTCGGTTTTCCCACTAGGAAATCACCTGTAGGCAGTGGACAGACATACAGACAGACGGAATTGCAGGATCCACTTTTTTCGTGTTCGCTATCATCGTAATGTCAAGTTTGATTGTTTTCTCGAGTTTGATTTTTTGCACGAATTCATAACTGGCCCTATAGTACCTAATCGCAAATAAAAATTATTCAACCAAGCAATTTTTCTGCAAAAAAAACTTAAGTTACTCATACCAAATCCACAACAAAAATGTCATATACAATCGTTTATATGGTTTGTGAAACAAAATAAAACTGATAAAAACTTTTTATCGCGGTAATATTGAAAATAGTTTTAAATTTTGCCTACTTACTCAAAATTATTTATCTTTTTAATATGTAAACCAAATTTTAACACTTGCAAGTTAAAAAACTTGTCATTTACATTTCAGTAAAAAAAACGGGGCGTCCAGTCGAGTTCAACGTACACAGCCGTGGTACGACCGATCCCCTTAACAAAGCGTACAGCATCGATAAACTTAAGAAGAGACAAATAACAGCTAGCGTTTGTAGGCTTATACATATTTTTTGCAGTTTTTGCGTCTGAAATTGTTTAATCTACTTGGTATTAAAAATTTTTTTCTGAGATTTCCTTTTAAAATACATTTTTTGTGTTGATTATGTTTTCTTCAATTTATTGATATCTTCTTGGCGGCTCGGTGAAATAAAATAACTCCTCAAAAAAATTAAATGAAATAAATTTTCAAAATTTATATAGAAATCGGAAGTTTTTTCATATGAAAAAATCCCCAGTTAGGGATTTATTTCATAGATTTTTGGGAAATTATTCATTTTTAAATTGCGGGGTTATTTCATGATGAAATAAGTCCCGAAATTCAACTATAAAATAAGTCCCCAGTATACAGCATACAATAATTAGGTTATTATTTAAAACATTTCTAATTACTTCATTAAAAACACGTTTTCTTTTTTGCGCCACTTGAATAGAAACAGTATGCGATTGGTATCTACAAGTTACGGTTCGAAGAAAAAAAATATTACAATAGGTAATAGAATAGATTAAAATTAATAATTGCTTGATCAAAGAAAAAATGGGCCGCGGAAAATCATTAAACGCTCCAAAAAGACAAAACAGAAATACACGGAAAACAAGCTTACCCTACGCACAATTACCAAAAAAAATAAGAATTGAAAAAATTGTTTGGTCGTTCCAATAAAGAGCCACAACAGAAGCAGACCGAAGAAAGATAATAAGACTGGCTTCCAATTCAAGCGACTCTGCTGCTAAAATCAAGGCGAAGAGTGGAATTACAGCCTGTTTTAACACAATTAGACGCGTCATTCGTGGGTCACAACATTTAAAGCGCCTAAAATTGAATAAAAAAAACACCGTTAAATCCAATACGACGACAAAATAGAATAGATTTTCTCAAGAAGAATATGACGTGGAAGTAAGAGTGGAGAAAAGTGGTATTTTCTGCAGAAAAAAATTAAATTTACTATAATTAATATTTTCCTGACATGAGGAAGGCACCAAGCCTTTTAGAGCGCTACCATATCCGAGAATGTGGTGTAATGGTGTGGGGTGCGATTTCTTGGTTTGGAATTATTCATCTGGAGATTCCCACTATGAAAATGAATGCAAACTCCTACAAGCTAATATTGCAAGAAACTTTCCCTAAATTTACCGATGTCTTTGGACAAATACCATGGACATTTCAACAAGACAACGCGCCAATCCAGAACACAAGGATCATTAAAAGTTAACGAATTACTTTAATGACCACCGTACTCTCCGGGCCTAAATATTATGGGGATGGATGCTTCGTAGGGTGTACGATTCTGTACAGAGAATCACTCACTGCTGTAATCGAAGAAGCATGGAAAGCAATATCTTTAAATTGTATAAAACTACAGCATGATTCACTTCCCAACAGGGTTTTTGAAGTTATTTCAAAGAAAGGTGGTAGCACACATAAAAAACTACCCTCTTTTACTGCATTTTTTCAATTTGTTTCCTTCGTCGATATTCTGCTAAACTATTCGATCGAGACTTTAGATTCACGTGAATGGTTCATTCAATTTGTCTTAAGTTCTTTTTTTAGTGCAAATCTTAACCGATATTTATTTTCGGAGTTCCCAATTAAATCTAACTGTTTAAATTTTATTTTTGATCGTATTTATAACAAATTTGCAGAATAAAAACTTTCAGCGAACGTTGAGCAGAATAAGGCTGCTTCTATTCAAGTGACGCAAAAATAAAAAAATTAATGAAATAATTAGAGAAGTGGTAAAAAATAACCTAACGGTATTTTTCTGAATTATTCTACCTAAGTAGAATAACTAAACTAACTAACAGAACTAAAACAAGAAGGTGTATTTATAAATTTACTAAAGCGCTACACGCTCTGATAGTAAAAAAAAGTTTGTTTCTATTCAAGTGGAACGAAGTGTAACTTGACAGACAGTAAGACAGCTGTTTAAGACATTGATTTGGCTGTTTCATCCGCCGAATCGCTTCTGAAATGCCGGGATGGGCCTTAAGCCTTAATATTAGTCTCAAGGTCACTCTTATCGGAATTGAAAAAAGAAAAAAATAACAAGCGTGCAGACAAACTTTTCAAGCAACGATCAGCCCCAGACCCCTTGCAGTAATAGCCGACATTTCTTTTGAACTTATGACAGGCCGCCTGGCTTATCACTGGCCCGTCGTAATAGATCCGTACTGCGAATGCGGAAGATGAACTACATAGCTCCCGTCAATAATATTGTCATTAAAATAGGAGTTCATGAAAAATGGTATAAATAGCCCCGAATTTTGTGGCAATATATATTTTAGGACGGGAGATATATGTACATACATTCTTAGTACGATCTGTTATGACAGGGCCTGGGATAAGACCGATTAGGACTGTGATACGACGCGGCGAAACGTTTCGAAAATAGATATGTAGTGCAAAACGCTCGTTTGGCTTGTCTTTGCGGGGCGTACTACCGTGTTAAATGTTAAAATTTGTGGACCTTTGCACTCTTTTATATAAATAAAATCAAAAAATTCCAATCTAAAAGTTTAAACGTTATTTGAGTTTTTTATTGTAACCTCGAATTAATTTTTTTTCTAAAAATTTGTGTCTAAACTCCTAATTTTCTCCGCTTCAAAGGATAGAGAGAAATCACTTCCGCCGAAAGCTATTTAATTATGTTTTTTGGCAAGACAGCTCATGAAGAACTAGGGTCTAGAGACGTACGACTCTGGACCAGGCATAAGTGCATTTTTTTAAATGAATAAAGACATAAACGACAATGTATAAACCATATAGCTTAATCTATGTACGTAAATGTCTAGGACCACAAATATCTGCTCTACTTACATAAGCATTGTCCTGAGTTTAATAAAGTCACAATGTTCTGGATTTTCTACTTCTACGACACCCCATGGATACAAACGACCTCGCACCTTCTTTCCTTTAACTTCCAAAAGGGTATTTGCACCACACACTGCAAACGGTACAGCTTCCTTCAGCTGTTTCACCTGTTCTTTGTAATCTTCATCTTCATCGCTATCACAGTCAGGCAGTGGGTAGATTTTAATTCCATGTTCTTCAATTTCCGCAAGGATCCGACACTTCAAGCGAAGAATTTCTTTTTTTGTGAGGCAATCGGCTTTAGCAATAACAGGCACTATATTAACTTTTGAATGAAGTTTCTTCATAAATTCTACATCCAGGGGTTTAAGTCTAGGGTAATAAAAAAATTATTTTAATGATCGTTGCATAGTATTTTGTGAACAAGAAGTAACTACCCATGACCAAAAGGCGATATAAAATAAAAACAGCAATGTATACGATTGTCAACAATATTACGACGGTTCAGACCACTCTCATCACGTAAGAAACGTTCGTATTGCTCATCGATGTATTCTAGTATTGCACTAAAACTATCTGAGTTGTCTATGGCATCACCGAATCCCGGTGTATCGACGACTGTTAGTCGAAGCTTGACACCACGTTCTTCAATTTCAACAGTCGATGCTTCAAGTTTTACAGTTTGCTTTTGTTTTTCTAATAAAAAAGTAATAATAAAACAGTTTATAAATAAAAACAATCAAATTTTGTTTTCTTTCAAATACTACATACCAACTGCATCAGGAATTATTCTTTCTGGATACAAATCTGTGAGAAACAGACTATTAACAAGAGTCGATTTACCCAAACCAGACTCGCCCACAACCATCAGAGTGAATTCGAAGCCTTTTTTCACAGATTTTCTGTGAACCTGATTGGGCAGATTTGCAAAACCCACATATCCAGGCGTTTCTATGCTGGAAAACTGTAAGAAAAAAACATTATTTTTTTTAAATAAAATGGAAATTAATTTTAAACAAAGGGAAAGTATATTCCTTTCGGTGTTGTAATTTGAAACTCTGGTAGACCACTAAGCGGCTTAAAGGTTAGTGGTTGGCTTTTAGGGTGAGGAAATTGTATCCTTAAAAGGGTGTTATTAAGTTGGATTTTAAAGGACGTCCGGAACACATACTAGTGCAGTAAGTACATATGTATATGACAGTAAACAGTTTGACTAGAGACCAAGGAATATTCCTATTTTTTCTTATGTGCATTGCTAGTTTTCTTAGTAGCATTATTGAGAAATTTCCCACACCACATATATTGATTTTGATGTCAGAAGGTTAAAATTCTGAAGAATTACTGTTATAATTTTTAAAATTTCTTTGGTACCCTTTCTAAACCTTTGTAAGTTAATATGTAAAACTTTCTAGAACCTCATTCAAAACTAGACTTGTTTCTAAGTGGGAAAATCGAGTTACCCGCAAACTTCGGAGAACCCCATACGTTTTACCAACCAACATTTATAGCATGTTTAAGGTTTTTTCTGGAACTTTTTTTTAAGTACTTGAGTAGGGTGCTATCAGGTATAAATATGAAAGATCAACCGATATCGATAATTCTTGCGCTTAGTTTCCCAAGGATATTTTTGAAACTACAAGTAGGCCATCTTTAAAATTTTAACTGCGGAGCGAAGGTTTGAAGAAGTGTAGTGAATAAAAGCAATTTCCAACTTTCCGTTCAACATCGGATTTGAAATCAACTTTAAAGTTGGTCAACTTTGGATTTATCTGCAAGTTGAACAGTAGTGAATAAAATCACCTTTACTCCAAGTTTGATTAGACCTACAAAATAATTTCGAGTATTTTGTTTTTTTTTTTTTTTTGTATTGACAAATTTATTTTTTTATAGCATAAGACTTTGATTTGATTTTGTCATTATTGATTGAGGGCAATACGCCAAAGCAATGTAGATTCAAGGTAATCCTTTTAACTTTACAAGAAACAACTTTGCCTTAGGGGCCAGTTATAGCTATCATTGAAAATTTTAATTGTTAATTTTGGGACATTGTGAAAGTCAAATCGGTGAATATTTTGATGCCAAAATATAGGCCATGATTATTATTCTAGTCAAAAAAAAAAATTAATTCCGGTCCAAACTTTGACGTAAAATGGCTACTTAACCAATAACCATTGGTAAAGTAGTTCAATCATTGAAATAATAAAAGTCATTTTAAGTGGAAGGTTTGGCCAAAATGAAATAATTTTTTGACTAGAATAATAATTCAAGTCATTGGCTATATTTTGGCATCAAAATATTTACCGATTTGACTTTCTAAATGTCCCAAGATAAACAATTAAAATGTTCAATGATAGCTATAACTGGCCCCTTAGAAGCTTTCCTATTCATTATTTCTTATTTTGCTATCGATATAAATATATGTACGTATTTTTAATATTTAAATTAATATTTTATATACATATATGTATGTATATTTAAGTTTATAAATACGACAAAAATATTTATAAAATTACTTACAAAATGTGTATGACCTTTCTCTAAAGACAATTAAATTGTCTTTAAATTTATAAGTACCTACGTACTTTAAAGTGCTTTTAAGTTTAAACCATCGCGTGTTATCGTTGCGTCCTTATAATCCACTCCAAAATACTTATACTTTGTGTGTGGATGAATGTATGAATATATTTAAAGTGATTAAATTCGTTAACCTTCAGAAACGAAACGAAAACAGAAAGAAGACGTAGCCCCTTCCTTTTGCTTTTCCAACGTAATGTCCTTTTCCACATCATAAAAAAAAAAACACATACATATTTGAAAAACATAATACATACACAAAGAAAAAATTTAAAGGAAGCTTAAAAAGAGGATAATACAACGTAAGAGAATCTTTTTATTCTTTCATTCACAAACGAAAGTGAAATGCAGACAAGCACTTGAACATGCGGTTGAAGTATTTAATAACATGGAATATTATGTATTTAAAAGAAAGCTTACTGCATACAATGTCGTCAAGGAGTTAAATAATATTTTAAATACTTTAAAGGCTTCTTAAACATTTTGATAATCTCTCAAACCAGAAAATTCCGTTTGCCAATTTATTGTATTACCGATTCGATTTTAGACAGTTTCTTTGGATCCTTGGAATTTAGGGGAAATTTGGTTTAAATAATGTGATTGGTCTAAGAAACTATGTGCATTAAAGAAATACATTAATTTCATGTTGTTAATAGCACACAAATAGATACATGCATTCAAAGCTTTGTATGTACATTACATGTAATATCGAAAAAATTATAAGTTTCGCATGAAAATTGTAATTTTAAATTATTCAATAAATCGGATAAATTGCATCGAAATTGCATTTGGTTGCAAGTATTGAATCGGAGGCGGCGAAAATGGGTTTGGCTGTTAAAATGAGGACAAGAGGAAGTATATGCTATCATCGAGAAAGGAATCTCAACATCGTCGACTCGGGCAGAACGTCACGAAGGATAGGTACAACTTCGAAGTCGTCAAGGACTTTGTCTACCTGGGCTCCACTATAACATCGCAAAATGACATCAGTGCAGAGATCAAACGAAGAATTTCTCTTGCCAATTGCTGTTTCTTCAGACTAAGAATGCATTTAAATAATAAAACCCTCTCTCAAGAACCAAGGAGACCTAATATAAGACCCTAAATCATTCCGGTCCTGCTATATGGGGCAGAAGCATGGACCCTGTCAAAAACGGATGAAAATCAGCTCGGGCAAAAAGGTGAAAATACAGCGGCTGAGATGGCTGGGACACGTGGAGCGTATAGACACCGACGCACCACCGACGAATCTTCGGGTCTACCCTTGATGGTCTGCGCAGCAGAGGAAGACCCCACCTTAGGTGGCGCACACAAGTGGAGAATGACCTCAACCAAATTGGAGTGCGCAACTGGAGGCAGCTAGCTAGGGACCGACTGGAGGGGCTTGTTGGTTATGGCCGAAGTCTATCCTGGACTGTGAGCGCCATCTAAAGGGTTAAGGTCTTAAAATAAAATAAAATAAAATAAAATAAAATAAAATAAAATAAAAATAAAATAAAATAAAACAAAATAAAATAAAATAAAATAAAATAAAATAAAATAAAATAAAATAAAATAAAATAAAATAAAATAAAATAAAATAAAATAAAATAAAATAAAATAAAATAAAATAAAATAAAATAAAATAAAATAAAATAAAATAAAATAAAATAAAATAAAATAAAATAAAATAAAATAAAACAAAATAAAATAAAATTAAATTAAATAAATTAAATAAAATTAAACAAAATATAGTAAAATAAAACAAAACAAAACAAAACAAAACAAAATAAAATAAAATAAATTAAATAAAATTAAACAAAATAAAGTAAAATAAAACAAAACAAAACAAAACAAAATAAAATAAAATAAAAGTAAAAATAAATTAAGATAAGAAGCCAGACTACATTTGTGTATAAAAATTCTTAAGGAAACTATTTTTATATGAATTTTTGTTTCATTACTTAGACAAGTTCACTGGCCTGTATGAGCCCGCCTTAAAAATATCAAGTTTTTACCGAGTTTAGTTAATGCCTGTAAAATTAACAAAATTTATTCCAATTATTGGTTAACTAAATAAAAATTTGAAGAAATGGAAGAAAAATAATTACCCCTTCCTGCGGTAATCATACAATCAGGGATGTCTTTAATTAAAACCCGAAAAGGGTGTCTCTTTTGACTTTATTGGTAAACGACCATGAACACATTCAAAAGAAAACTTTGCAGTCGATCGATTGAAATCAATTTGATGAGTAAACGCCGTCTAGTCAAAGAACCAAATCATAATCATAATTCTGTGGTCTGTTGACAGTTTTTATCGTCAAAGGAATGAAAATGAAGTTGGCTTCTACCTCAGGTCCCTTAAGTTGATTCGTTTTGAAAACCACATTCATTTTATGTAGGACTAGGCATTGTAACACAAAGCCAATCATAGTTCGCGAGCATTCCCAGGCCACTTTAATTCACCTATGAACCCAAGTGAAAGTATTTTGAAAAATCAGAAACAGGGAGATAATCAAAGAATTTAAAATCACAAAGTGACAAAAAATCTCATTAAAGTGTAGGTAGTGTAGCATCACAAATCCAGCTTTCCACACCATGTCCGGAAGCTGCTATCGCAACAAAGAGTATAGTTTAACATGACATTAATATTATTTAAATCATTTTTAATCTTTTTAAATATTTAGGTTATTCCTTCTTTCAAATGATGTAATCTTGTTTTTAAAATATAAAATTCTACTGAAAAAAAAATACTAGTAAGGCACAACACCGAAACAAATTGTTATTTGTCAAACATTTAATTTCAACTTAAAATGGACAGGAAATCTATATTGTCCCGAATACATTTTCCGGATATGAGAAACTTTGTTTTGTTTTGAGCATAGTTGAGAAAGATTGTTAAATTCTTTCAAATCCCCTTAACCTAGTTTACAACTTGAGCATTTAAGAATGTATCCAAGAAAATAGAAAGTTATTTCGGCATCTCTACTGCAGTGCATCCCTTGGCCTGACAACTTTCTTTAACTTCCAGCTGTGTTGTTGTTTCCCATATACATATATAAATGCAGATAGGGTGAAGCAGATTCTTTCATCAGAACACGTAGTACCGACATAATGTAGATAGAGATACTATATGAGTATCTATTTCCTACCAAATTGAAATAATAATTTTTTCTTCGAAATTAAAATGCTGCACGCAGTCTGACACCGTTTAATTGACTGTTATTTATGCATAATGTAGTGCTATGTGCTCAGTTTTTTTGTTTTACTTTTGTTTGTATATTATGTATGTATTTTCCCACTCTGTTCTTGGTTCGTTTTCAATTGGAACCCATTAGTTATTTGGTTTTGTTGTTGTTTTTGCTGCAAGTCTGACGATTGAGGCTAATTTCAAGAGTTCTGGTTTTGCCGTTCTGATAGTTTTGTGTTGTTGCTCATGCTGCTTTGTAATTGAGGTAAAAGTAAATGACCGGACCAAAGAAGACATTGCTCGACTATTACGGGATAAAACTGCCAAGTCTGACGCATAATTGTGTTGGTGTAGGAGTTTGAGAAGCCGAAAATAAATAATCATACAGAGACTGGATAAACAACTAAAATGAGTCACTTTTTTTTTATATTTTAGGGATGATTTGAAATTCATTGAGATTAAAATATTAAAGCAGCATCTATGTGTCTAAATAGAATATGCAGCAAAACATATTTCAACAGAACATACATATATGTATATTTACGTGTGTACATAAATATATATGTACGTACATTTGGTTGTACAAAATTTTTCCTAGTTTGTGACTATGAAAAAAATTGATACATTGGTAAGATCCTTGCATCAGTGACAATAATGGTTTTAAATTGATCAAGAGGCATTGAATCCTTATAGATGGGGTCACGAAGTACATGATTCAATTGGAATGGACATTTATAGCTGTGCAACTGCATATGCATACGTACTAAGCTAACTAAACTAACAAGCAGATCCATCCAGATGGGGTTCCGTCTCAAAAATCTTATATCAGTTTTCGGGATTATGTCAAAGTTCTTAGTGTATGCAAGTAATAAGATAAACTTTTGAAACATCGGTCCATATTTCCAGTTCGACTTCAAATTTTACTTGATCGTCCTTGAAGACTTTTGTCCGGGCTCTTTATAATGCTCTTTTTTGGTAAACCTTTCTTTAGTGACTGGCATCTCCCTATTTAATCCATCACGAGCTCTACATGACACATCTCCTTCAGCTTGGTGGAGCCGCGAATAGCTTGTTTTATTCCAACCTGCACGCCTCCTGGATGTGATTACCAGCACTCATCACTTTACCAGTGATTTTGATTATCCTGGCTGCATATGAGTTTTTAAGACGAAGACGATACAAAAGAATCCGACGATACAAGAGAACCCGACGATGCAGGCGTCTCTAGTCAAAGGTTGGCCTCTCGGAACTTTGAAGAGTTCATTATACTGGAGTAGATACCTTACGTGTCGCTTGAAACGTTGACGGTTGATTGATCAGGAGATATCAGGGTCCCCTTTTGATATGCTCTAAAACTGCTTAAAGGATTTCTCACATATTTTATCGCAGAGCTTGTATGTAATAGCATGGGGGCATAAGGAACTTCACATTACATGGACGGGTTTGACATCAATGACTACGTTCGTTTTAGAGGGTTTTTTCTTACATAGACGTACGAAACTAAAACAGCGAGGGCAAAGGAGATAAAAGACGTGCAACATGTGGGGAAAAGAAAGAATCGGAATGGGTACTTGGAAGTTTACGTTAAAAAAAACTGAAGATATAGGTGAATCCCATCAAACTTAGGGCCATTTGCTGAAATGAAACTTAAATATTTAAGTTCAACCTAAGAGCTTACGTGACAGTTTATGCTGAGAAAAAAGTGAAACAAGCGTTTAAGTTGAACATAAATATTTAAGTTTCGTTTCAGCAAATGGGCCTTAGTGTGTAAAAGGGCTACATAATCTATGTACATTAGGGTTACAGTTATTCATTTTCTTTTATGAGACATCCCTAAATTAAAAGTGTATGTCCTAAAAAAATATTGATCATCATCATTTACTGACATACATTTTTTTTCTATCGATTCTTAATTTTGTGTTTATTATTAGTAAATAATCTTAAATTCTCAATTTTCAATTTTTTTTAATGTTTTTGTTATAGCGAGCTTACTATAAAACAAAATTGAAGAAAAAATTTAAGTTTTCTGTTTTGGAGAGAAGAAAAAATAAAACATTAAGGATAAAATCAATTAATAAGGTCCAAGTTAGTAACTGGAGTATATCCGCATAATTTGACAGCACAACACCTAACGAGAAAAATCAAAACAAAAGTCAAAAACATCCCTGACAAACTCACAAAATTTCTAATAAATTTGGTTATAATATAAATATTTAATCAAAATATAATCTAAAAAAAAAAAACAAAAAACAAATATGAAAATTGTTAGCGCATCATGTTTTTAAATTGCCAACCCAGAAATGTAAACAAAAAAAATAGTTATGTTTTAAAAGTACAGATTACAGTATCATATCACTCGCTTATCGATTTATCATTTGTTTGCGAAAAAATAAAAAAGCATAAATTAAATTTAAAGTATGTAGGTACATACAAAAAATGCTTGCCCATTGACACCTTAAAATGAGTCATATGTTAAAGCGCTATGCAGCTCATGTGTAAAAGTCCAACAAATTGACAATCACTGCAATTTATATTTTATTTAAGAGCGAGGTAATTATTAACTTAAAAAAATGTAAATGAGTTATAATACTTCATGTGAAAGCAATTTTATTAAAAGTAGGTCTCTGCATTCAGAACGCCGGCCGATTCCCATACTAAGTTCCCGGTTTATGTTTCTTTACAAATGAATCATTATATACATAGATAAAGATTTCATTTGCAGATTCCACTTAATGAGATCGTTTGAGTTATTTTTAATTAGAAAAATTCAATTAAATTGCATCCGACAGGCTTCGCTTTTTTTTTTTCTCATGATAGTCTATAAAACAACTCATGCATTGTACTACATTTATATGCATGTGCATAGTTTATAATGTTAAGACAAGATTTTCGGGGCGCGTAATGATAGTTTCGGGTGATATGTTGAGCTTAACCTATGGCAGTGAAAGCGAATTGAAAGGCATTCCAAGTACAATGGTCTTTCTGTCACACGGAAGTCATTCTTACATTTCTATTTTCATTGGAGAGCAAAAAATAGTTTGTTCGATTTTTATTTGTGCGGTGTGACGGGTCAGAAAATTCGAATATTTTTCTTTCGCTTCTAAGGATTTAGCAAAAGAAGGCGTATTAAACGTGCAGAGTAAAAGTTAATAAAGGATTTAAAATTTCCCAAAAAATGTGTTTTTGCTTGCGATATAAAATTGACTCGAGATTTTGATCAATTTGACATTATGTCTGTCTGTCTATTCACCTGCAGCCTAAAAGCATGGGCTGATTTTATTTCAATTTGGTATCTAGCGATTTTGGACGTTCCTCCAACGTTTTTTTTAGGATTTTTGGAAATCGTATTAACGGTATTTTCTATATAAATTTTAAAAAACCGTAAAAGAAAATCTAAGTTTTCTCCAAAACAACTCCTACGATTTTGATTAAAATTTTTCTGAATACTAATATTAGTACGGTCTATCATTTACCAAAAATAAAATTTACAGTTAGTCATTATTAACAGTACCTCTCATAGAACCATTTTTTTTATTTTGAACTATCTAATTATCTGTAAAACCGATCTAAAATCATTTTTTTATATAAAAGCTTCTAATAAGTTAAAACCATACTGCATATTAAAATTTTCAAAAAAAGAAATAAATTTTGGATTTTTGACAAAAATTTTAATTTGTTTCGATATTTCAAAACCGGGTAGATGAATTTTTTTAATTTTAATTTTTAATTCAATATTAGCAAATACTCGAAAATGGCGTCCCAAATTTTTTTTATTAAAAAAATTATTTAAAAAAAAAAGCACTTCTACGATTTTGTTTTTTTTTTTCTTCTCGAAAACAAAGATTTATTAAAGAAATGGGGCCAAATCATCAATTTTTCAATTGACACTACTCCTTACAATGTATTTTAAATTGAGCAGTAATGCCAATGTAAAATGTTTCAGTGATGTATGGCCCACTCGCCGATGCGGGAATTCGGCCCCAGATCGTGTTCGAATGTTCGGAATAGTTTGAAACAGTTTAAAACAGAAAAGTAGGTACAATTTTTTGCAGTTCACCGAAAATTTTCAGTTCTAAACTGTTCTGATTGGCTATTCAATGAGTCTGTTTGGAACAGTTTGAAAAAGTTTAGAACAAGGTTTTCTGCACTTGCTTTTTAGGTAGGTAGAACAATTTGGAACAGATTTGTGACAACTGTCAAAATCAGTTGTGGATTTTGTTTCAGCATTGAAAAAATAATTTGGGTGTGCTAAAAAAAAAAAATAAGCAATTGGTATAGGAATAAAGAAAAGTAAGTGAAAAAGAGAAGGCTGTTGTTTTCAAAGAATGAATTATTTATATTTATTAACACTCAGCTCAAAAGCACTCTGCTTTATAAAACATTATTTCTCTGCTTTATTGTAATTTAGTAGTTGCCGTGGCGTGATGGTTAGTGCGATGGACTGTCATGCCGGAGGTCTAAGGTTCGATCCCCAGCCTCGCTACCTATTTATTTAAAAGAAAAAAACAGCTACTGCCTCTTGCGAGCAATTGACAAATCCTCCAAGAATATCTCCTGTCACAGAAAAGTGCCGCTCGTTAGCCGTTCGGATTCGGCAATAAACTGTAGGTCCCCTCCATTCCTGCAGACACGCACACAGGAATGGTTGAGAGTTGTAAGTCACTAGGCCCTAGTTCTTCATGAGCTGTTGTGCCATCAAATTTATTTTTTATTGTAATTTATTATAAAAACTAAATAAATAGATTTTATTATTGAAGGTTTGAATGAAAGAACAACAACTTGAGTGGGCTATTATTATTCTGTTCTAAACATCAAAGAAAATAGTTTCGTTTCCTTAATTTTCTTTTTGGAATTTCTCGATCCTTTTCATCAGGTTATGGGCCCAGATCCCGCAAAGATTTGTGTACCTAGTCATTTAATTTAAAAATTATTTCAAATCAAAACCGAAAATGGCATCAAATGCTGTGTCTGTAGAAAAACTGAAAGGACAAGAATATTTCGAAATGCGTGAAAATTGCGGCTAAATCATATTTAGTAATTAAAGGATTATGGGAATGCTTCGAGAAAGAACTAGAACCGACAGCCAAGGCTCCAGAAAAAGCTATTGACGCGAAAGTGAAGTCTGAACTAATTTTGTTGCATGTTGAAGGATGGATTTGCTGAAACAACTTGTGCAATTAAAGCTAAACGAGTGTGAATCCATTTAAGAAACTATTCGAGCCGGATGTTGCCAGGATTTCAAAACATGCAGGATAAACTCAGTGTGCCAGGATTAATGGTCGCCATTCAGACATTGGCATTGTTTGTATAGATATTGGTAGGTACATATTATCTATTCATATTATTTTTTTTTAATTTGTCGAACTTTGAAATATGTCACTGGATACTCTGTTCCTACATACCTACATATATGAAATCTCGTCATCTCTGAAATTTTCCCCTTGCCTTGTATGTAGACAATTTCCTTGGTTTGTAGATTTGAGAACCTACATTATGTAGGTACATACATACGTGTATTGATTAACTGGCTGAACAGAATAGAATGACGGAACTGAAGACGCAGACGGAACTGGAAGAGCTGTCAAAAAGTGTCGTACGTTATTTTTTTTACATGTCCACAATGGAGCTGTACAGCTTTGAAAGTATTTTGAAGAAAAAAAAAAGAATATTCTTGTGTACAAGCTCAGAATTCACATTTTTTGTTTCCAATAATTTTCCTTTTAATAAATAATTTTTTTCGCGATACAAATAACCACAATATTTTTTTCCGACCCAAAAAGTTGTTTTTTTTCTTCATACAAATTGAAACGTCAAAAGTGCCGTACGTCAAAAATTAAAAGTTGGTGAACTCTTCCGTCTGCGTCTGCGTCTCCGTATGCGTCTACGTTCCGTTGTGTTCGCAACATTGAATTTGCGTGTATTCAATATTTTGACAGCTATTCCGGCTCCGTCTCCGTTTCCGTCTGCGTCACCATTCTGTTCAGCCAGTAAATATCATAAATTTCTCGAAAACAAACCAAGTTTTTTGAGTCCGATATTATTGTCGACATTTTCTCCATTCGGGTTTTTGTCGTTCTAGATAACATTATCATGACTCATAAATCATGAGCCAAAACTGTACTATCCTGATACCCATAGATTATATTTGACTCCAAACTTTTACATTTCAGAACATATCGCTTTCGTTTTCGTTAACATTTTGGCATTTACCCAAAAGAAGTCATCAACTTAGGTAACTTTCCCCAAAAATAATGGCCGGCTTATTACTTAAAAACAAACAAATAGGTAGATCTTCAAAAACATAGCGAGAATATAAACGAATACATTTTGTGACGTGAAAATAAAAAAAAAGCTGTACATACATAGGTAAGTACCTACTAAATTGAAAATCGAACTATTTGCAAGAGGGCGTCATATCTATCTACCAGCCTACCTACCACAAGAGTGCATCAGGCCGCGCCCTTGAATTACTCGCTTTTTTTCTCGAACTATATTCAACAGAGGAACGGCAGACAGAACGCGAACCCATGTTATGTTAAAGAAAGACCTTGTGCCCCTTTTAATCAATAAACTTTAACATGAAAAACATTTAACAATTAGTGAAAATAATAATTTAATTATGGAAAGAAAATACTTACGCTCTTGGTGTCTGACATTTTGAGTTGGAAATTTGCGTTTTTCTTTCTTGCTGCTTAAGTTAATTATAAATGCACAGCAAAATCAAGCACAGAATAGTAAAATAAAACAATTTTTTTTTCCTCACTTTGTTCTTTTGTAATATATGGATATGATGTTTCTTAATTATTAAAGAGTTTTATATTTTAGTCCAAAATTCAGATGACACAAAATTCAAACAGAATATGAAATGAAAAAGTTTCGAGTTGATGGCAAAAGATAACAAAAGGATGAGCAAAATCAACTTTACAACAACGAGAACATAAAAATTCCACCAATGTGATCTACTCCACGAACAGAACAACAAATCACGACTGCATTCGAAAAGCAACTGAAAAAAATAAAAAAAAAATTCCTTGGTCAGGTTTTTTTTGAAAAATTATATATCTGTCTCTTTCGAATCGAATTATTTTCACCGCTTGTCATCGCACGTTCGTGCAGTGTTACTAGGAGCTTTCACAAAAAATCCCTATCATTTTAAGAAAATATCATTTTCCAGTGTTATTCATCATTGAGGTAATTTGATAGAATATTTCCAAATTACTCATTTCCTATACAAATTCACATTTCAAAACAGGATTATATTTATGTACGTTAAAAACTATTGAGCACATCCAATTGAACTTCAAAAACTGATGTATGAAAAACACAAATATAAACGAATATAAATGAGCAAAGAATGGCGAATTCACATTTCAAGCGAAATTAAACTTTTTTTTTGTAGTACCTACATATTATGTACGTTAAATATTAAGGATTTTCGTTACACATTTTCACAAATTGCTTTCAAAATCCCTTAGAAAAAAAAACATAGTGAACATTTTACAAAAGCTCTTCAATACTCAAAGATTTATATAAATATGTTATAGATTAAAAATTCTGATCAAAATATTTTGTATATCAATCGTAAAAACGTAACCCAAACCATGAGAGCAGAAGAAGAACACAAATTGGAGACACACATGCTCATGGAAATAAATTATTAAAATGAAAATGGTTCTTTTTTGTCCGCCAGTGTGGCGTTACGCAACAACAAAAACTGAAAAAAATAGTAAATCGTATTTTATACTATTTATGATATAAAATAAAATGTCCACTAGATTTTGCTTACAAAATCCCATAGTGTATGAACACTGCGCGTCGGTTCAAAAAGATGAAATACGAAATCTCTTTTGTTTCATTTTTCAGAATTGTAATATTTCCAATTTAGGTGGCGTTTCAATCAAAAGAAGGACATTTTAAGCATAAATAATTTTTCTATTTATTTATCAACAATTTGCACAAAATGAAACTAGATTATCATTGAACTATTATTATTTGAACTTGAATAATTTAGGCACCACATCACCACATTTAGCAGACAGTTTAATGTCAGCTAGATGGTCCGCTCTCGTTTCCCCGATGGTAACAATGGCAACAGGTAAATTTAAATCTTTGTTTTGCAACACCATCCGAAAGCCGGAGAATACCATCAGACTAGATCCGAGAACCAATAGGCCATCGCTACTGTAAATCATTTCTGCTACTTTGTGTGCTCTATCCTTTGGAATACTGTCACCAAAGAAAACAATTTCCGGTTTTAGATTTCCGCCACAATCCGGGCATGGAGGGATTTTAAAATTCTCAATGTAATCCAAAGGAATTTCTACGTCACCATCTGGTCGCACCATGTCAGGAGCATCTTTAAATTCAGGATTTATTGTGTTGAGGATATCCTGGAACTCGTGTCGGTCAATCCGATATTCGCAAGACAAACACTTTACTACATATCCACTTCCATGAAGTTCAACAACGTTTTTGGCTCCTGCTTTAGTGTGCAAGCGGTCAACGTTTTGAGTAACAATTCCTTGAATGCGGCCTTCACGCTCAAATCGAGCTAGAGCGTGGTGGGTTGCATTAGGTTCAGTGCTTGAAAACTTTGGCCAACCGACAAAGTTACGCGCCCAGTATCGCTGACGAATAGCTTGCGATTTGACAAATTCCATGTGTTGCACAGGACGATGATCTGAACGGGCATAGAGTCCTACACCTACTGAGCGGTAATCCGGAATACCTTAAAGCACAACAGAGTGCATAATTGTGTTTAAAGAATATCTTATAATTCGTTTACCTGATTCTGTAGATATTCCTGCTCCAGTTAGGACAAGAATGTTTGGCTTCGACATGAGAAAGTCCTCCAGATGTTTGACATCGCTTTCCTGGACAGGATTGTGCTTTGGAACAAATTGTAAAGTAACCCCGGAATTGGTAAACGTTGGGCGAAAGCGCAAGATGTGAGTTAAACGCATTGTCTTAAGAATATTATGTACTTTCGAAATGTAATGTTTACGAAACAAATATAAAAATGGAATCACATAACTTTGACTGAAACACGGAATCTGTCATACAAGTGACAGTTCAGTAAAAAGTCCACGGTCCACAAAAGAGTGGCTGCAGGCGAGTTCCACGATATGAGAGTTCATCCGCTAGTCTGAATTTACATGCCCGATTTTTCCAATCCCGATCTTTTGAGCTATAGTGAGCGGAGTAAAAAGCGAGGGGAATGGAACAAATCGTTTCTTCCTCAAAACACACGATTTTTCCAGTCTGTTTTGGTTATTTTTTACCTCCTTTCCAGTTTCTTGTGTGTGTTTAGTATAAATATGTCTTTTATTTCATTTCATGGTGTGAGTAAATCTTAATGAAAAATCAAGAGAAAATCAATAAAAATGAAGAGTGCAAAGAGAGAAGTTCTCATTGGAAATGGGATCAATATAAACATTTCACCCGATTTCTGAAAAAAAAACTTATTGGAAATATCGGGAAATGTACATCCAGACTAAATCCGAATGAAAAATGAAGAGGAAAGTCCCCTTTTACACGAAGCAACTGAATTTCCAGCAACAATCAGTTCATAGGCGAGAAGGGCAGGAAGAAAGAGGGGCCTACTCTTCACACACACTACGTTTGTGTGCGTTCAACCAAGGTAGTTCAAAAGGAAAATGAGCAAATCTCTTCGGGTTTTGTTTCTCTCGTGTGAAAGGTACAAGAGATTGTTAAGGAGATTTAAAGAAAACGTCAAAAAAATCTCCACCAACTAGTATCTTCGTGTGAGACTTTCGAACACACCTAGTGAAATCTGTTAACGGCCACAGTAAATTCAAAACGAGCCGTCAAACGAAATAAGAAAATTTGAAATAAAAACACTTGCAGCCGATGATTTTGACTCAAATTAACTAGTCAACTTCAACATGATTTGATTGATAAGTGGTGGAAATTATTTAATTTGATTGAACTAAATTTTTTTTATTTTTTCGTATGCATAAATAGTCTGAGTTTTAGTAGCTCGTGGCGTAATGGTTAGTGCGTTGGACTGTAATGCCAGAGGTCTGGGTTCAATACCAGCCGCTTCCACCTTAAGTTTTTTTTTTCAGAGCTACTACCTTTTGCGAGGAAGTGACAAATTCTCCAAGAGTATCTCTTGTCATAGAAAAGTGCTAAGCCGTTCGGATTCGGCAATAATCTGTAGGTCCCCGCATTCCTGCAGACACGCACACAGGAATGGTTGAGAGTTGTAAGTCGCTAGGTTCTTCATGAGTCGTATGTGCCACCAAATTTATTTTTTATTTTATAATAGTCGGAGTAATTAATAGGAATCTTTTGAAAAAAAAAATTTAATTATCTGCAATTTGTTTTTCTTTTCTTTCTTTTTTTATTTTAATTATTTTCACAACTACTGAACAATCACAGCTGGAATAAAATTTTTTATTCACCCTACTGTGGATTTTTTTATATCCCTCTACATTTTTACAAAATCAGAAATGTCCCCCCACTCCCTACCCAAGAAGTAAAAAACTATTATATATCTATCTCTTTTTAGTCCGCCTTTCAAACGGAATTTTAAAAGCAACAGTGGATTGAATTTTAAAACTTCGCAATTCGCGTTAACTTCTTGAGATAAAGAAAAAGTTAAAATTTTAGATGTAAACAAAGGCGTATTTTAAAACTCAAATAATCAGCTTTCTGCTAGATCAGGCAACAAAACAATAAAAAAACACAGAAGTGAGATCACCATAAGAAAAAGTCGCATTTATCAAAAACAAATTATACGTACCTAGCTATTCCCATTTAGTTTCGTACATTTTTAGTTATAGAGCAACAATGAAATATTGCAGAGAAATGTTTCTTAAATCTCCCCCTCCTCCGGACAGCGTTTCAGAATCTCAACTTCTGGATATAAATTCAAAAGCTATCGATGATGATGGAACACACAAAAAAGGTAAAAAGTCGAGGCGCAGAGACAAGTTGCACAAAAATGCTTCTCTGGATGACTCCTCAAATTGGGTGACGGATAGCGAGGATAGCTCGAATGGAAGTCTATCGCCGAGGAGACGAAGGAGGAAGCTACGTGCCGAAGAAGACCGAATTCAGTTTACGGTTATGAGAAAGATTTTCGAAGCACAGTCGCAAGAAGTAAAAGATGTGATAAACGATTTATATAAATTACACTTAAAACAGCAAAAAGCTGCAATGCGTAAGATTGCCCGTCCAATTTTGATCAAAAAATCTAGAAAGAACCATCTTAAGCCAAAAAACAATGCAAAAAAGGTAACCGCCGGTTGCCTACATACAACAAACGTAGGATTTTCAAGCAACATTAAGATCCTGGCGAGACTCCAACGTCGTCGGCGTAATCGCGGAAAACCTCGATCGAAAAGAAACTGTCACAAGAAGTTTCCACGAAGAAGACGACGTGCAAATGCCAAGAAAGGGAATAGGCAAGGTCGAAAACGTTGCCTTCGAGCTCAAAAACTATTTGATAAGGGCATTTTCCTTGCCGGTCGCAAGCTACTTGATGATGTATGGCAGGCTGTCAAGGACCCAAATGCTACCGCGACTAGTTTTTGCAACAACAACATTCATGGTCTTAGTAAGATCCATAAGAAACAAATCGAACTGTATGAAAGAATCGAAGATGATTTGCATAGATTAGATGCGGCTCGGCACGAAAGAGCCGAAGCTGCTCTCGAAAGAAAAGCCAAAGAGCAAGAAAAAGAAACAAGCGTTAGGGAAGGCTTTAAAAATAAAATAGAAGCTAGAGCGTTTGCACGCGCTGAACAAGATTCATTGCGGAAACAGCGCAGAGCTGCCCGGAAGCAACGGGCCTTGGAAAAGAAGTCGCAAAAACAGAAAACCAAATGTGAAGACCAATGAAGTGGCGAAAATTGAGAGGTCAAAAAACTATAGGTTAAGAAAACTTGATGCAGGTTTCAAAACTAGGTTAAGCTCGAATTAAGTTAAGAAAAGTGATACTTCTTTTTTGTTGTAGTATTAAGCCCATTTATAAGGAGGCATCTCGTATTAAACTAATAAAATGTTCGTATCCTAAAACTTTTTAATTTTGATGTACTAGTACTGATTTAGTCAATATTTTAATCTTGGTAGGTACCTACCTAATTGGTTAACTATTAACAGTTAATGGACAAATGAAAATTAAGGTAAACATTTATGTGGAGTGTGGAGAAGTATCCAGCGTAAAATTGTTTAGCTTTCAGATTGAATCGTTTGGTAGCTTGAAGCAGCAAGTGCTCAGAAAAACTAATAACAGTAAAACGTAAAAGTCGGTATATTGCATTTCCTTTTCGCTGTTTCCAGAATTTTGCTTTTGATAGTACAATACAAGGTTCACGTCACGACGGATAAGGACACTGCAACTGCAATATTCAATTTACGGGTAGGTAAGTTTATGTATTCGATGTGAAAACTTTTTATTCGAACCTTTTTACCTAGGCAATCGAAAAGACCTTGTTTAATTTCTTTATGCCCTTCGAATAAAAGAATACAAAGAATTCATATGATGCGCTAATAATAATTACGGATTGTTACTTTTCGTTTTCATGAGTTTATCGAAATTATAAAAATTGATAAACTTGATAAAAATTATGTGCTTTCACGCAAGCGCACCAATTTGAATGACATTAAATAATTATGCATATAAATTGACGGAAATTTGCTTTGAACATTTTTATTTTTTTTTTGCACACAACGCTTAAATGTGCATCACATCAAAATTCACTTTATATCTTGGAAATCAATTTTTTAATTAAAATGAATTCATTATATTGCTCATGTTTTATTTTATTTATTAAAAAAAATAACCAACGGAACCGTTCCCACGCATTCTTTTAAACTCTATTATTTAAAAAAAAAACTGTTTAAAAAGTGTCTGAATATATAATATTGTAGAATTTGTAAAGACTGCCTTCATACATTTTCTTTTATCATCATAAAGATGATAAATATTTGTCTAGCTTTAATATTTTAAAATTTGCAGGTGGTACGAAATCCGCCTTGTCTGCTTACTTTAATTTAGACTTTTATTATATATATTTTGAACCAAAATATTTTTGGAATGGCAATAGCTAAGCGTGTTTTCAATAAACAGTGCACAACAACAGCAACCGCCTGCTTTTTATTTGATAACTACGATGTACTTGAAGTGTTTTTTTTTGCATGTTGGGCTTTCATGCCGGAGGCTTAGAATCAAATCCCAGCCTATGCCACCTAAAGAAAAATGTCTTTATTTTTCAGGGACACCGTCTGCATCTTCCAAAGAAGTGACAAATTCTCTTTTTCATGATAAGACTCTCAGCCTCCACTACTAATTTGATTAAAACGTTAAACTAATCAAAAAGACGGTTTAGGGCTGTTTAATTAATCTCTACAACTACATATTTATATGTATTTAATTTGATAAAATAGGAAGGTATGTACGTATTTAGAAATAATATAATATGATGGGTCACTGTGGCGTATGCTCAATATTGACTTTTGGTCTTTCTCTTTTTAATAGGTAGGTATGAATACAATTTTTTCTCAATTATTTTGATGCATCTCACGCCAAACACTCTATACTTGTTGTTATACGGTTTATTGCTAAATGTGATCATGAAGTTTAGGATTTGAGAATTAATAAATAGGTTTAAGGATTTAATAGATAGGTTTTCCAATGGTAAAAAAAATCATTTTTTTTTTTTTGATCCAGATCTGTCAAAACATCGATTTCAACTATGGGCAAAACAAAAATCATTTTTTTAGGAATAAAATCAATTTAACAGTTCTGGATTTTGCAGTCGATATTTTTACTAACACCACTATACACAAGTACAACACAACGTCCACAGACACGAATATACACTAATACAATGACAAACAAAAAAAATCAAATCTGAAATCGAACTCCATTTGCCATGAAAAAAACAAATTTTAGGCAGAAATATGAATTTACCAAAGGAAAACCCCATAAGAAAAGGGCTCTAAAGATTTAAGTTAAATTATTTTACAATTTTTTAGTGGCGGCATACCTACTATAAATACCTATGCCGTTTTTAAGAATATAATTTCAAAAAAAAAAATCATCAACCCGCTTTCAGAAGAAAATTTCAACTTTTTTTTTTTAATCCAAAAAATATTTTTTTTTTTTTTTTTAAATATTTGTATGCAGTATTTTTATAGCTCTCCCAAACCAACGCGATTATTCGCCGCGACAATAGAAAACAATAACAACAACGTGTTGTTTTGTTTGACAACTACGTGTTGTTGTTATTGTTTGATATTGTCGCGGCGATTAATCGCGTTGGTTTGGAAGAGCCTTTAATCTAACTTGATAGGACCTCCTAAGTAAAAATTTGTATCAAAATCGGTTGAGCGGTTAACGAGAAAGTGGAAAATAAAAAAAATACGGTTCTATGGCAGGTACTGTTAAGAACGGTTTTTGGTAATTTTTTTCACAAAAATGAAGAACATACCACCACTAGTTTAAAAAAAAATTCGTTTAGAGCCTTTTTTGAGATAAATAACTTTTTTCAAAAAGGTTGTATGGCAAGAACCGCTATTTTTTTAGCTATACAAAAATCTCGCTTTTCCCACCAAGGAATCACCCAAAAATCTCATGCTCCAAGTTTGAAGAAAATCGTTTCATTGTTTTAGGCTGTAGCCCGTGGACAGACATACACGGCCCTATCGAGGTAACCGTCGCGTCGGATCGGAATTCTCTCCGATTTCCTACGATTCGGAGACATTTTGCTGATACCTCGAAGCAAAATATCATTCACTACATATTATGATTGCAGTAAGTCTACATCCAGGTACTCTCTCCACATGGCATAAGGTCTTCAATGCAAGTCAAAATTTTATCTGGAAATCGCAGACATCGCTCTTGAATTAAATTTCAAAGGATAACGATGTTGACTGTAGTGTGGTTCATGATTTGTACAATCAATTAGAAATTAGAAGGACACTGACTCGCTAACGTACATTACATCTTTAGTTTGAAAAAATAAATACCAAGTATCAGTGCATAATATTAGTTGAAAAATACTTTGGTCTAAACATCTTGACAAGATCACTGTAAATATAATCGAAAGATCATATTGAATAATGTTTGTATGAAATGTAATTCAGAATGAGTATAAAATAGGAGAATCTGTTTTCCTGGGGCTTGGCACAGAATCTAGTTTTAAAGTTAAGTGATATTTTCAACAAGGAATCCACCATCCGAAACAAACACTGAAACAAACCATCCATTTTAACCTTCAATACCTTTGGAAGGAGTGCAATAATTAGATAAAAAGTAAGGGGCACTTTTAAAGAACATTCAATTTCCTTTAAGAATACGTCTCAATCATTTCCAGTTGTAAAGTTATAAAATAAAGAAGCAAATAAAAGAAAACTTCCCATACAATTTGTATATGAAAAAAAAAATTAGCGATGAGCGACCTCTAAATATTAATCTAAACGGCTAAACTTTTACCCGACTTATTATTTCACTAAACTCTAACTAAAAAGCTATTGGCATTGAAAATTGGCGCCATTTTAATTTTTTGAATCAGTCTAACTCTAAGGTACATACATATGTATGTGTATGTGTATGTATATGTTTGTGTATTAATAACGTTCTATAAAATTTTTATCTTAACTTTAATACGAGATCTATTATTTTGTTTTTATTTTAAAGCTTATTCTACCTATACATCATAAATTAATAAACATGTCATACATACATACATATATCAAATTAAATTAAAAATTAAGCAAACGCTTATCATATTCTTACATATTAGCTTTTCTTTTATATATTTCTAACAACTCTGAGCTCCAATAACTGATAACTCTTATTTAGAATGCTTTTAAATCAACCAGCGCATACGCCAGTTATGGATAATCACCATCAACTCAAGTAAAATCGACACACTTTTTTTTTTTTAATTTAATATCAGTTTTGCTCGATCTGCCGGGAGAGGCAGCCGTTAAACTCGAAATAAAGTAAAGATCTAAAATTGAATAGTGTAAACGGATGAATTAGATAATCTTTTTTTTTTTTTGTAAACTGATACCAGGGTTGAATTGCTTATTAGTATAAGATGGATTCTTTAAACAAAACTACCGGAGTCTTAATTGTTTTATTATTTTTGTCATCGGTTCGGTCGGACTTGTTTCCTTTGTCAATTATTCACATAAATGATTTTCATGCAAGGTAAATATTCTATTTATTTTTTTTTAAATTTTAGTTTTCAATTCAATTTAATGGAGAGGGAAGGTTTTCCGAATAGATGATAAAATGTTCTCTAAAATGATGTCTACATAAATGTGTGTATGTACAAGTACATACCTTAATTAATATATAAATTGTGGACGTTACAGACTGTTATTATTTGTAACATGCGCGAACTGGAGATGACATTCTTTTTTGGTTTAAAACAAATTTAATTATTCGATTAAAATATACATATCTCTTTTCGCTTTGGTTATTAAATATAATCTGCTTTGATTTTCAATTTAGCTCGTCGAACAGCGTAGTGCAAAAGGAAAATCAAAATGAAATTTTTTCGTTTATGATTTTGCTTTGTAATTTTTCTAAGGGATTTTTCATGTCACATCAGCAGCGTATTGGGCTATAAAACATACAAAACTTTAATATATTCAAATGATAACAATGTAACAAAATAAGATTTGTAAAATTAAAAATTTTAAAATCTATGATCAATGTGTCTTGTAAGAATGTAAGGAAGAACGGTGTCATAGTTGCATCAAGCTATCATGAGGTTGGCAGAGACTTTAAACACACCTCATACTTTCCGTCTGTGCATCCACTGTACATTGAGCTTGATCCTAAATGTGTAACTCGATTTGCTTCGAACTAAAAATTTAAATTTTTAACTGAGATTAAGGAAGCGGGAAACCCCCATCGAACAATTTTTGTTTTATTTTTTTTTTTTCAGATTAGCATCGGAAATATCAGTTCAACCATAATTTCGAAGTTCAACCCGAGTTATCTCATCAAATGTGGTTATTGAACTCGCTGGACGTACTGAACAGATGCTTTTGATCTTGTATGTTCAGAGTTTGGTAGGTCGACTGGCATGAATTCTCTACTGAATAATTGCAGAGTTAACTTTGGTTTAATTCACTACTGAAAAACTGCGTCTTAAATAACACAGAAGGTGATAAAGATAGAAGTGCGAAAGTTTTTAAAATCAATCCTAAACATTTTAAAGATAGTTATTTTTAGCTTCCCATTGGAAGTTATTGTAATAGGTCCGATTTGTCGAGTCATAAATTTTGAAATTTTTTCACGTTTCCAAGTCTCTGGAATCCGAGTTCATCGTTTTTTAGAGAGATGTCAATGTAGTGTACGTTCGTAAGTTTTTACGTTTGTACGTTCTTACGTTGGTGTTTCGTAAAATGTTTTACATCTCAAATATCTCGAGAAGAAATAAATTCTCTTGACATCGGCTCGCAATTTCATTCTATACACATTGACTAAATGAAGAATTTGTAATACTTAAAAAAATGAAGTTACATTTTTTTTTTTTGAATTTAAAAATAAACTGTTAATGATTTGAAGGTAATTTGAATCTATTTATACACAATGCCATTGTTCATAATTGTAGTCCAGTCAACAAAGACCTAAAATCCTAAAATAAATGAAATAAATCGTGTAGTCTGGGTTATTTTTTTAAGCGGTAGGGGTGACCCTGGACCTGAGGGTCCGAAAGTCCCTAGCCCAGGGTTGCGAGCTTAAGCCAGGAGAGGGGGCTATCTAGTTCTTAGATTTCGACAAAAAATGAATAACAGCAATAAATACTGAACTAAAATTTAGCACTTAGGGCCACTTGCTCCAAACGAACGGATAAATATATAAAACTCAGGAAAATAAATAACAAGCGGATAAGAATATTTTTTCAGAATCACCAACACAACAAACACAAAACACATTGAAAAATAAACAAACTTTAACGCTTTGACTTGCTTTCTCGTAAGAAATTCTATAATTTGACATGAGAGCTATTTAGAGTTTAAATATTTATCCAGAGAACGAGGAGAAGATAACTTTTTAAACTTAAAATAAAGAAAAAATATTTTGCTACAACGTTTTCAAAAACCAATAGTATTGTAGGTATTATAGGTACTTCCGTTGATTTTGAAGCACTTTACGTCACTAGCCCCCCCCCCCCCCCCCCTTATAAACGGAGACATAGACTCCCCTATCCTAAACGATTTTTTTCTTAGGACATGTCTGAAAATTATTGATCAAAAAAACACTAAATTTTCAGGCTAATGACCGATTTCTTGGATTTCTTGACATTTCTCCACCCCGCATCTTCCTTAGTGTTGCTCCAAGCGAAAATATAATTTTTAACATTTTTTGTAGGAAATGAAATTAACTTCAATTCCTCAGTGCAGACTTTTTCACTTTAGCTCTTGGTTTTCGAAATATTCGCGAAAAACTAAAATAGGGGACCGTTAACCCCCTCGCCTGGCTTAAGCTCGCGGCCCTGGGCTGGGGACTTTTGGTGTGTTGGACCTGAGGGTCACCCCTACCACATAAAAAGACAACCCAGACTACACGATTTATTTAATTTATTTTCCCTTCGTTGACTGGGCTATTGGTAGAGTTTTTAAACAAATTCAATTGACACTTTTTTTTTTTAAAGAAAACAAAAATGTACAAGAAACTACTAAAATTGTTAAAGAACAAACAATGAAATTGACTTGAAGATAATTTTTTTCTACCCACAATGCTGTAATTCATTAGGTACACACCTATACTGATTGGGTATGGGAAAATATTCAATTGATAGTTTTCTTCTAAGCAAAATAACTGCAAGAGAAACTGCTAGAAACTTGTTGAAATTCCTCTCGCATGTATTAAGAACAAACGGATAAGGTTTTCGAATATCTAAAATTTGCGATTTTCTTATAAAAAAATAACATCGAGTTTCAAAGAGTGGGAATTTGGCAGTATGGGTGACTTGCCAGACTTTTTTTGTGTTCGATATCACAGCTTATATATAAACCTATACGTATGTACATACATAGGTACTTATGTACTACCTGGTTCTAGCGGGTCTATATAAAATAAATAAACAGAAGTTTAATTTATGTGTCGATAAGGTTTTTCAGTGATATCGATCTATCGAACTGGATTTGTACTAAAAAAAAATTGCAATCTGGTTAAGATTAGCAAAATAATTACCTTACGGTTATTAGATATACTGTTGATTTTGAAATACGTCAAGACACGTAATCAGAAGAATTTTCGTTTGTAACTTAAAAACAGTTAGGGCAAGTTTACAGTTGAAGAAACGTGGTTCAACAATTTTAACTCGCTAATTTCGGCGGATTAATTGAGGTTCGACGATGGTTCAAGGTTTAAGTATGTGATAAAAGCCAATTACATCCCTGAACCATCGTTTAACCTCAGTTAATTCGCAGAAATCGGTGAATTAAAATTCCTGAACCACGGATATTTAAACCACGATTATTCAACTGGCGCTAAATTTGTTGCAAAAAAAAACTAACAACGGATCAGCGCGTCTTTGGGCAGAACAGAATAAAAATATTTAAATTTTACTCTCTTTATATGTACATACTATTTTTTTTTTTGGTTTTATTTAAAGTAACCCTTCTTTAACTACTTAACATTTGTATTTTTTTTTTTTTTGTTGAGTTTTCACTTGTAAATTAACACTCAAAAGTATTAATTGGGCATGTTGCCGTTCTTAAAACGTACATATAGTACATGGTTTATCATAAATAATTAAAAAACGTTTTTACTGATTAAATTATTTTATTTAGTGGCAAAGCCATAAAGATTTGGGTTTAGGTCTGAAGTGTTTTTCGAGAACGATGACTATCAAAGTCAATTTAATCTCTTTAACGTAGATATTTTAATGATTTTAAAATAACTTCAAATTAATGGCCAGGCTCAATGTCCAATAAAGTGATATAATATATGGCTCACTTGATGTATGTTTGTTTTTAACGCACGTGAAATTTTTGTATGATTTTTTTGCTAACGATTATGCTGTTACTTCGATATGGGTATTTCCGCCTGGAATATGAATTTTCAGTTTATCAAACTGGCCAAGTGAAATTTTAGAGTTCCACCTGCGCGAAATTTAATTAGTATGGTTACTACTATAAAAAAATGTTCGTCAAAGTGGGCCTAAGTTTAATTGATAATTTATTGAATAAATCAGGGCTTTATTTTTGTCCTCGAAATTGCATTATTATGAACAAAAAAAAAAATCTACTTTACTTGCAGATTTGAACCAACCGACACATTTGGTGGCACTTGTGATGCTGGTGAGGAATGCATCGGAGGCTATGCACGTACAGTTTACACTGTCCGCCGTCTATTGGAGGAACAAAAAGATAACAATGTCATTTATTTAAATGCTGGTGATAGTTTTCAAGGGACCCTTTGGTATAACATAGGTCGTTGGAATGTAACAAGCCAATTTCTAAATATGCTTCCTGCTGATGCTATGGTTTGTTTAATAAAATTAATTGGACATTGATGCATTTTAATAAAATTTTTTTAATATAACAGACCATTGGAAATCATGAATTTGACCACAAAATCGAAGGTTTAATTCCGTTTCTTGAAACAATACAATCACCAATGCTGGCAGCAAATATTGATGCTTCGGAAGAACCAACAATGCAAGGATTGTATCAAAATTCCATGATAATTGAACGAAGCGGGAGGAAGATTGGTATTATTGGAGTTGTGTTGGCTACATTTTATGTAAGTTAATCTCTAGAATTAGAAATAAAAGACTTATATGTTCGGTTTCCAAAAATTTTTAAATGACGTATTTTGTATGGCATATAAACATCATTTAAAGGTTTAAAAGCCTATTAAATAATTAAAAGAGCCTTATGAATAATTTATTTTTCTAAAGGATCTCGCTGATACAGGAAAGCTTAAATTTCTCAATGAAAGCGAAGTAATTATTGAAGAGGCACAAAAATTAAAGAAACAAGGTGCCAATATTATAATTGCCCTTACACACTGTGGTTATGATATTGATCAGATAATTGCTGAACATGCCGGAGCCGAAATCGATATAATCGTTGGATCGCATTCACATACTTTTCTTTATACTGGTGATGTTATGCCAGGACCGGATACTGCTAGAGGAAATTATCCAACAGAAATAATTCATAAGAGTAGTGGTCATCGTGTTCTGATTGTTCAGGCTGCTGCTTATGCCAAATATGTAGGAAATATAACGCTTTTCTTTGACGATAAGGGAGATGTTGTTTCTTATGAAGGTGCCCCAATCTATATGAGCAAGGATGTGAAAGAAGGTAAATAATCGCACATTATGTTTTTCAAAAATATATCCTACTATATTAAGGCCTTCTACACACGAAGCGTCACGTCATAGACGCGTACAACGAAGGTTTGCGGCTTGTGTGGAGCTTGAGATTATATCTCGTTTGTTTCAGTAGACAACTGCACACGAGGCGTAGGCTGCATGCTTTCGTCGCAGCACAGAAAGTGCAAATCGCCGGGCGTAAAACAATGTCAGTCGCCAGGCGTATACAGCTTGAAGTAAAACGTCGGATACATACCAAAGTTGTGAAATTGATTGAACATAATGCTTGCGTTCGGGTGGTAGTGAGATAGGCTATCCACCTATCCCAAAAATTTTCAGATACCTTGAGTTGTTGTTGCATCAGCTGACATCAGAAGTTTTTCAACAAGGGATTACAACAACACAAACCTATCCGGATAGGTTTGGCTTGCCCACCGAACGCGGCCAATGTAGTGATTTATCTATGACGTGACGTTTCGTGTGCAGCCGTAGTTGAATTGTCGCGCTACATTACGAAATTTGTACCTACACGACGATTCTTGTGCAGAAGGCCTAACTAACATTTATAAAACAGCCATCAGTTCAACTTAATTTATGTCTCAAGAATTCCACTTCACCAAATTGGTGAAAAATGGAAATTTATGAATGCCAGTTGACTTTCTGAAAAATTATTTTTCGCTTTTTAGTAGAAGATTTAACCATAGTTTTCTTAAACAACAGCATGTAGGTACTTTGTTTGGATAACTACGATAGGATCTCGTTACGATTTTTTCTAGTTCAAATTTTCCCCTTGTGAGCACTCATAAGTCACAAGCTCTTTGCGACTATTTCTTGTGAGGATTGTTGTGACTCGATAACATTTTTGGAATTCTCCCCCAATCCTCACAAAAAAAGTCACAACAAAACTCACCACATTGAAGTTGAATTTTGCAGTGTCATTTTTGGAACAGCTTATGATCAAAAATATTAAAAAATGTTAATTGGGCCATACAAATTTATTTAAAACTTATAAAATGCAAGGTTCCATTTATTTTTAGGAATAAAGTGAGTCAATAAATACGTTTACAGAGTATATTTTTCCAAAATAGAAGTAAAAAATCTTTATAGAAATTGTTTGGAGAGCTATTTGCGTCCCTTAAAGTTCTGAATAGCCGTCGGACAGCGGCGATGGATGGCGGTGCAATGATTCGTTTTAAAGAAAATATTGTGCAATTGTAAAAACTTTTTGATTAATTTGCGGATAAATCGAATTGATTCCCATTTTACTTTATTTTAGCACTCAAAAATCTCGAAAGGTGCTAATTAAAAATATATAGAATGTCAGGTCAAAATGACAAAACACATGTAATTTGTGAGTTGTAACCTGCTCTAAAGCAGATCACAATTTCGATTGTTTTTGTGACTCTTACAAGTTGTGACTTTGGGGGAGAATACGAAAAAGTCACAAAATTAATTTCACCACCTCTTATGACGACTTGTGAGGTATCAGTGATGGCGGGGAGAATCGGTCTGTTAGAACAGAAATTTGGGAAAAAAATTTAATAAAAAGCTATTAATAAAAAAAAATAATTTCTAAAAAAATTTCGGGGGGGGGGGGGGTTCAAACCCCTGTGGTTAAAGTATAGAGGAGTATAGAGGTGGAAAACCGTTGGTAAATTACATGTTATAAAATTGTGAGAGTTTACAGTTTATGTGTCCATGTTTTTCGGAACAGCATATATGTAGGTACATTGTAGGTACATGTCATGATGATATCTTTTTGTACGTATAAAAACATAACTCATTTAACATGCCATTAATTTATTATATGTATTTCAGATGAGGAAGTTCTTAAAGCAATAGCTCCATGGAAAGAAATTGTTGACGAAAAAGGCAACGTTATTGTTGGAACATCAAGAGTGTCTTTAGAAAATTGGGCTTGTGTGTCCGGGGAGTGCAACCTTGGCAATTTTTTTGCCGATGCAATGGTTCATTCGTTTGTTAATGCTTCCACATATGGTCAAGAGAACAAATGGACAAATGTTTCAATCGCGCTTATTAATGCGGGTGCTTTAAGAGTTCCCCTCTACAAAGGCAGTAAGAAAAAAAATTTATTTTTTTTTTTTGTCTGCTTTTAGTATTTATATGATGTTTTCAATAAATTTCAGATCTCACCTACTCACATATTGTAACTATGTCTCCATTTGAAAATGCATTAGTAGCTTTTAACTTAAAAGGACAGTACTTATTGGACACGTTAGAATACAGTGTAAATCTTGTGGAAACCGAGAATGGAATTCTGAGCTCGAGAAATATGCTCCAAGTCTCAGGACTACGAATAACATACAATTTCAAAAATCCAGCTGGAAAACGAGTTCAAGATGTACAAGTTAAATGTGCAGACTGTGATTTTCCAAGTTATATGCCGTTGGATAAGAATGTAGATTATCGAATTGTGACACCAGATTTCCTTTCGAACGGTGGAGATGGATTTACGATGGTATCTTCTAAAGCCACAGATCATGAGTAAGTAATTTTTGTTTTTATTTTAATGTGCGGCTAGAGAATTTAATAAATAAATTTTCATCTTTTTGAAGAAAATATAAAACAGATATAGAAGCTTTAGTTGATTACTTGAATGTGGCACAACCGGTAACCACTGGTCTGGAGGGGAGGATAAAAGTTATTGCTTAGAGATTACGAGTATTATGTGGTGTACCTTTGGATATTATTTTATTTACGTTTAAGTAAATTTTGTTAAAATGTTATCTATTAATAAATACTTGAGTTTTTTTATTTCTTAACTTAAACTATAGTTAAAAGCTTTTTACTTCATTATTAAAACAAGGTGAATTTTTGAAAGTCCAGTATTTGGAAGAAAGTCAGATAACAAGGGGAGAGTACGATAAGTTTGACGCCAAAAATTGAAAACGGTTTTTCGTAGAGGTGTCAAAAACAAGCATTTTGTACTACGGCAGAGGGGGGTCTTTCTTGCCCCGCTTAGGTGGTAGGGACATTTTTATAAATGAACAAAAAAAATATAAAAAAACAACGGCAACACCTTCAATGAGTACTATACCGGTATTGAAAGTCAGAAATTTGTTCTTTAATCCTAAATTTAAATTAAACTATTTGTGCGAATAGTTTTTTAAAAATTTGCATGCAAACCCAAAATTTCAATAAAAAAAATGTAAAAAAAAGTTTAGACCAATTTTTGTCAAAGTTGTGAAATAAAATGCTAAATTGGCTTTTTGTGGTCAATGCGTATATCAATTTGTAATCAAACACAAACACCTGAATGGTTTCATGTCTTCTAGTTTTTGAGAAAATTGAAAATTACTAAAACTGAAACTATTACTGAAGTTCTGGGCGTCTTATTGTTAGTGAAGAAATGGACAACTGTAGTTAAACATTGACTTCTGGTGAACATGTTGTTTGCTTTTTTCAGCTGAAATTAATAACTTTTTAATCTTCTTGTGTTCATTGGATCAAATTTTCTTTCTGAGATATTTCTTTTTTGAAGTCAATCAAAATTCTCGATTTTCAAATATAGTACGTCAGTGTTTTTCTTATATTTTTTTAGATATGACTGTTTTAACAGCCCTCAAGCCCTGGAAAGAGCTTATAGATGAAGGTGGTCGAAAGGTTATTGGTGAAACAAGAGTTACTCTTAATAAATTTGATTGTGCATCGAGAGAATGCAACTTGGGCAATATGTTTACGGATGCAATGGTTTATGCGGTATGATTTTAAACACATCTCGATAAAGTTTCATATTGGCTGAAAAAAAAAAAAAAACACCGACAAAAAATTTAAAGTTTGATTATAATAAGTAATCTTCTAAAAGTTTAGATATAATAAGTTAAATCGATTACTTTTTTCCAAGTTCATCAAAAAAACTCCTTATAACTTTAACTATTGGTCCAATGTTACAATTGCATTGACGACGCAGGGTAATTTTCGTGTGCCTCTTGAAAAAGGGAGTAAGTAGAAAACTCTAAATTGTTTTTCATTTATCCTATTTAATACATATTTTAAACTCTTTATAGTTCTTACATATTCCCATTTAGTTACGATGTGTCCATTCGAAAACAATTTTATCGCTTTAAATTTATTTGGCAAACATCTTTTGGAGACTCTTGAAGTTGGTGTAGCCTCGATGAATTCGAATTCTCAGAAACCAAGTTCAAGTAGAATGCTGCAAGTTTCAGGTCTAAAGGTTACATACAATATTACGAAACCGGTTGGCGAGAGAGTAATAGAAGTTAAAGTTCGATGTCAGGAATGTCAATTACCAAAGTTTGAAAAACTCAACGAAGAAACGATCTACAGAGTTGTAGTTGCTGACTATCTGGCTAAAGGAAGTAATGGTTTCGGAGTTATAAGGGATAATGCTTTTGATTTGGAGTAAGTTCTGATGTCTAGGTTTAGATGAAGCTTATTTTGAGTCAAGGAAAACGTTTTTCTTTAATAAAATGCATTCGCAGCATACAAGTATTTCCTCTTTTAAAGATCATAATGTTTAATGCCTATTTATTCTTTTTTTTCTTTCACATTTTTGAAATTGTATGCGACTGAAAATATGCTTTTGTAAATGCAAGTCTTTTACGCTAAATGTATTAATTTTTCATTTAGGATTGGGCCAAATAATTTAGAAGCCTTAATTGAGTTTATTGAAGATAATAATCCAATTGTTGCAGCTGAAGAGGGCAGGATTAAAGTTTTGGTTTAATAATTAAGTTTTAGTTATTTTGTTCAATTAATCTGTGCATACATATTTTTATTATTTGCTTCTCAATATATAAAATAAATATTTTAAAAATGAGATGTCATAAGAAGTTGTATGCTATAAACTCACCTCAATTTACAACACTTATAACAAGCCACCACATAACATAACTGGGTTGGAATCGACTATGATTTGTGATTAGTGAGACTCACAAGCAAATAATTCGGTCTATAGCTGGCCATACACGATAGTACCAACTGCTAAATTGTTCGGCCGAGCCAAATCGAATCTAATTGTCACTTTGCATGCAACGAATTTGACGTTTACACCACAGTTATGAGTTATGACCAGTTTTACCAAAAGTTCAAAACCTCCTACAACCTTTTCTGAATTGGCTTTTTTTGGTTTAATATTAAAAAAAAAAAAAAACATTCTTGTGACAGACAAAATTTTACTTTCAAGAAGAGCAGGGCAAAATAAGAATTCGATAGCATGCTGTGCCCCTAATATTGATAATATTACCCAACCAAAGGCATGATGCCCTGGGTTGTAGCTGACTTTTGAAATGGTTCAGATTATGAAATACTGAAACATTGTCGACAGCTTAGTTTTGCGTTAATGTGACGCCACAATTCCTCAGTAGGTCAAAGCTGAGTAATGCATTTCGGACGTTAACATGCAGGAAGTTCTTGGTTGGACTCAAGAACTCAGGTGAGTCGAATTTTAAAAATCAAACGCGTTCAATATATTTGATTATTCACTATGGCAACCCTAACCTTGACAAAATGTAATTGGAAAGCGTTCAATGGAATTGAATGAAGTTAAACGTTACGCAGACTAATCTCAGAGATACAAAATCTACATGATAATCAAATTATTACTTAAGTAGGGGTTATTTCCAGTATGTGCCTCGTAAACCTCGTATAGTGCGTAAGTTTATCATTTTGTAGATCCAATGTCAAAATTTGAATGGATATAATTATATACGCAGAGGGCTGATAAGTTTGCGCGATTTTGCTGCGCAAACGAGGTGACATTACAACGTTTTCATTAGAGCAAATAGATAATTTCGTTTAAAATTTCCAAATACGATTCGAAATCAAGGCCAGTCCCACGGAGAAAAAATCTCAGTGAGCGCTCAATGTCAATTTGACGGAGGCGAAATCATTTGGTGGGACAACATTCTCCGCTCAATTGTAAAAGACTAAGGTGTTATAATTCTCGTACTGAAATTCTGAAAAATCCCTTTCAACTTTTGCTTAAAATATTTAATTTTTGAAGCAGAAAACTTATTGAAATGAATGAGAAATAATAAAAAGTTCAATTTATTTTAGTTTTTTTTAACATTCCGTCTTTATTTTGCATTTATTTACCACTTTTGCACTTGCGCACCACAAAAAAATTTAAATTTGATTGTCAAAAGAACAGCTGTTTTGGCTGAGAAAGAAAACTGAGAAATGAATCCAAAAAATTTTCATCTCACATATCTCAGCAAAATATCTCAGTGCTCAGGTGAGATTTTTTGTCCCACGAAAAAAAATCTCTGAGCGCTCTGAGCGCTCAGAGATTTTTTCTTCGTGGGACTGGCCTATAATTTCAATCAAATTTGCACGAAATTCGGTAGGAAATTACGGAACACATGTAAATAGATAACATTCAAAGCAGAACCTATTTGAAATGTCAAAAATTCAATGTATAAAACAATAAAAACAAGCAATTGATAGCAAAAAAAAAAAATCTTAATGAAATGAGCTGTCAAAAAAATAAGGAAATTTGAAATGTGAACAATTTTTCTGTAATTTGAAAAATTAACTCACTTCAGTTCTAATGAAAAAGTAGTATTAGCGCAAGTTTGAAGTCAAGGAACAGCTGAGAGCCTATGCCATAAACACAGGTTGCTTTTTATACATAAGGCCGGGTCACACAGAACGCGGGCCGACGGGCCGGTCAATACTTCACCAGATAGATATGTTAATGAAATAAAGAATTTATCTATTTATCTATCTATCTCTACTTCACCATGGAAGGAAAAAACGCGACGGGCAAATTTTTTTTTACAAAGTCCGCAGGACCGCGCTCTGTGTGATCCGGCTTTTACGCAGATACGAAGTTCGTAATTTTATAAAATGACATCAAAGATGACATTGCACATTCTCCACATAATAAGCTTTGTTCTTGTACTGTCCAAAGTCACGAATTTCTACACAATTTATTTTTTTTATATGAACAATGAAGTATTTTCGCTGAAAATTTGTAGAAATTCGTAGTGTTCGACAGTACGCGAACAAAGCTATATTTTGGTTTTTACTGTACAAAACTAAAACATCGAATAACGTATTTTATCATATACACCAACCAATTTTCAAACTACCTTATCGACGTCATCCACACTATCCACACATGCGGCCCACACAGCTGATTTAAGATATGTCAAATTTCATATGGTTGGTCTCGGTTTTTATTTTTGGTTGGGACGGAAAAAACTGTGTGAAATAAGAATACGAAATTGGTAAATTTATTCAGTTTTACATCAATTTTGGGTGTATCTTCTTAATCAGAAAGTGTTAACTTCACAAAAAAGTTTAACTTGTATCCTAAAGAAAAAACGAGAAGTCATGAATTTCTTAAGGCAAACATTAAACGTTACGAAACAAATGACATGCCAGGGTAAGTTGCCGGAAAATACTCTTTATTTTTCTTCATTTGATGTTGATATTTATTAAAAATGAACTTCAATAATAAAGGATACACCTTTAATTAGAAATTAACATTTATTCTAATTGAGAAAATTGATTCAGACTCACAACGTAAACCTCATAAAACACAGACGAAACTCAGGGAAAATTTTACTATTCCAAATACTAGGGGTGAAGTTCCTTTCTCACAGTATCTAATCTATGAATTTATAAGGATTTTCAAATATTGTTGTTCCAAAATTATAGTTTCCTTCCAGAAGTTTGTAGCTAACTGGCCGCTAGTGTTTGTTGGTGTTGGTTTTATGTTTTATTTGTAAATTTAGTGAAACGTTATCAAGGATATTACATAGAGGCTCCAATGAAAGTCATTACTCTGTTTACTAACAAGAATAGATAATTCATTTAAAGATATACAAAATTTGAAATGTACAGATGAATTCTGCACTTTAAGCTTGTTGTGCTCATCATGTATTACAATAATTAAAATATCCAACTCAGCAAACTCTTGCAATGGCTGGATAATAGAGTGCACATGGAATCCGACATGCAACTCCCTAGAATCATAAAAACTTCAGTGGAATGTCATAAAGAATTGTGCTTAGAGTAGCTAAATAAACTTGAAAGCGGCCTAAATGCATTTTCTGTTTAGCTCTGGGGGAGCAGAACGGTCAAATTAGTACCACTCCGAACTATAGATACCCCAAATTGAAGCAAAAAGGATACCTTTAGTTGATCTTACAGTGTAAACAAACTAATTTTGGTCATTTATTTTTTAACATTTGGGCACTCAACTCCCGTTTTGATTACCACCCCAATAGAATACTTAACGATTTAACTTAAACTTAAAATCAAATCAGCTTAAACAAAAGCCAAAAATGTATTTAAACTATATTATTAATTGAAGATTATTTTAGCTCAAATAAAAATGTATTTTCTTTTATAGGTGTTACATAAATGTTATGGATATTGAACAAAACAAACTTGTATTTCAATTTGAATGACTTGCTAGCAGTTCAAATGATTCGTAAATCTATCTTCTTTACATATAAAAATCAACGTATTTGTTTATTCCGCATATATTATGTACATGTGTATGTAGGTGCTCAAACAACTCAACCGATTACTTTAATACGAATATATTTTGTGAGCTAACATCGTCAAAATAATCATAAGCTAAATAATGTGCAAATTGCATAATCCATTTTCAAATCGTTCAACTAAGTAAATTAAATACAAATGTCAAACCCAGGCTCATCATATTCACTTGTTATACCCAAAAATAAACCTATTTGTTAACCTTGTCAAGTTTGATTCGCTTTAAATTAAACAGACTTCCAGGGAGCAGTTAAAGAAGTTAAAACTCGGGTGTAAAATCAAAATAAAAAAAAAACACAAAATCAAGCGAAAAAGTAGAAACATGATTACAAATAATGTCAAATTATTGATATTACGCAGCATTTAAATGAGTTTTCAAGTTTAAACAGTTTAACATGCGTTTTACTCATTTTTATTCCACAGAGTTTGATGCTTTAATTTAGTGAATATTATGGACATAAATAGACGGGTGTTAAATTCATTTAAACCCAAATTATACCTGAAGTGAATAATAAGGCTGTTAAAATTAATAATTTTGATTTAATTTAAATCAAACATTCAAAAGGATTTCACTTGCGATAGACATTTCATATGTATGTATGTGCACATGTACGCACATACATAAATACATTTGTATATGTACTACACGGCAAGTTATGGATCAAACTTGATTTGCGATGAAGACGATAAAAGTCTCGCAATACTGTCCGTCTATCTCTCTGTCCTACTAAAAAATTCTCTTAGCCGTTACAGAAAATCTTATTTTTCTCAAAAGTGCACACATACTTACTAATTTAAAAAAAAAAACAAAATTTGTTTACAAACTATCGATTATCAACTTTGGCATTATGTATAAAATAAAATTAACCCGAAGTGAATATCTTTGTGTGTTCTCAAGATATTCGGTATTTTTGACAATTTTTAACGGTTTTATTAACAAAAAGTGTGGGTTGACTTTTTTTTAAAGTCATATTAGCTGCATTTTATTTTCCCCCAGATCTGATCCAGATTGGATTTGGAAACATAAATACAAGTATTACAAAAACAACACAAGATCCAGGTCTGCCTTTGGATTTGGATTTCAAAATCCATTTTCTGAACACTTTCCTAGCAATATTTTAATTTTATAGGTTGATACCACTGCTGAGAGTTACAAAAAAATGTCAATAAAATTAAAAATTCTCGAAATTAAACACATGCCGCCATCATTCCAATTTTTTTTTATCAGTTTTGTCTTCATTTAATAGAGCCGACGCAACGCGAGGCACGGAAAAATACGTAGAAATTATTAACCTAATGGAAATTAAACTAAAAAAATAAAACTGTTCCATTTTTAAACATTCGCTCTTCCTTAGATACCAAATATTATTTCAAACAAGATTTGTGAAAATTTTCCTTCTGTCAATTTTGTTGTGCAAATAAAGCCAACTGTGAGAAATAAATAAATTTGTGATCCAGTTTGTTTTATTATCATGATCTGAGCCGGATCAGATCTGGGGGAAAATAAAATACAGCTATTATTTCTTCAAATAGATCATAATTTTAGGGAGAAATTTTCAACATTTCTATTAGAGTCTTCTGTGTTTTACAAACAGGATATATTTAATTTTATTTAATAAATAAGTTGTTGAGTTCACAACGTTTAAATTCGGAATGAGAAAATTTATGACAATAAATTTTCTCATAATAATTAATATTAAAAAACGATTGCTATTGTTTTTCAATACCCCTTCTCAATCGTTTAAACCAAGTTGTTTACATAAATCTTGAAAACGTGTTGAATTGAGGGATTTTGTGAAAATGTCAGCAAGTTGATCCTTTGTTCCTATAGCTTTTATTTCAATAAGTCCATTTTGAATGTGATCCCGAATAAAGTGATGTTTGATGTCTATATGTTTAGACCTTTTATTTTCTAAATTATTCGCCATTCCAATACATCCCTTGTTATCTTCAAAAATGATTGCTGGTTCGTCTTTAATTTGCTTCAGGTCTTGTAATAAACCCCTTATCCAAATGGCTTCAGATGCAGCTGCACTAAGAGCCACATACTCTGCTTCACTTGAAGAAGTTGCAACAGTTGTTTGCTTCTTGCTAGACCATGACACTGTACATCCGTAAACTTTGAAAGTATATCCAGTAACCGATTTTCTATCATTAACATCACTGCCCCAGTCTGCATCAGCATATCCAATTAAAGGGTAGTCAGTATTTACCTGAAAATTAAGTTTTTTCTTTTTGGTCCCTTTCAAATACCTCACAATTCGTTTAAGAGCTTGCCAATGATTTTCAGACGGATTTTGTTGATATCTGCCCATGTATCCAACTGGAAAACATATATCCGGTCTTACGCACATCATAATATACATCAAACTTCCAAGCAATTCTCTATAAGGTTTGTCTAATGCATTTTCAGTTTTCGTTGTCAGAAGTTGAAGTCCTTTTTCCATTGGGCTTTTTGTAGGATTACATTCTTCCATTCCAAACTTGTTTAATAACTTTTCAATGCTTGATACTTGTGATAAATGTATTAAGTTTTCATGAACATCAATCTTAATTCCCAGAAAATATTTAAGGTTTCCGCAATCTGACATCTTGAACTTCTTTTCCAAATTGTCCTTCAAATGCTGTATTTGTTTCAAGCTTTTTCCGGCAATTAATAAATCATCAACGTATAATATAATTATGATGATATCTTCTTCTTCTCCCATCTTTGTGTATAGACAGTAATCATGATTTGATCTTTTAAATCCTAATTTAATTATAAAATCGTTGAACTTTTTGTTCCAACATCTAGGTGCTTGTTTTAAACCGTAGATGGATTTACGTAAACGACAAACATTTCCATCTTCTTCAGAAACCCCTTCTGGAACAGCCATGTATAATTCTTCCTTCAGTTCACCATGTAAAAATGCCGTTTTTACATCCAACTGATGAAAAATTAGGTTTCTGTACAATCCAACAGCTAACACAATTCTTATGGTTGTCAATTTTGCTACGGGTGAGTAGGTTTCGTCATAATCAATTCCAGCCTTTTGTGAGTATCCCTTAACGACAAGCCTGGCCTTATGTCGCGTGGGCTCTCCATATTCATTATATTTAATTTGAAAAATCCATTTTGGTTTCAAAATCCTTGCATTTTTCGGTTTTCTTACGATTTCCCAAACTTCATTTTCTTTCATCGAAAGGAGCTCTTCTTCAATAGCCTCAAACCATTTTGTGGCATCAGACCGGGAATTAATTTCACCAAAAGAATTCGGTACACCTGATAAAAATTCATCGGCAGAAGTTGCTCTATAGCTAGTATAATAATCGTTTAACTTACTTGGAGGTCGGCGCTCCCGTTCGCTACGCCTTATAGTAACCTCGCCTTGAAGATCACTGTTATTATTACGCGAAGGGAGCGCTGCAGCACCATCGCAAAAGGTTTCGCCCAAGTGTTCAACACCTTCATTTTCAGAACCAACTAGTATATCGGATGACTCTTCTGCATCGCAAAAAGTAAGATCTTCTTCGCCTAAGTCATCAACAACACCCAAGTCATCAACAACTTTATCCTGATTAAAATCCCTGTTACTATCAGAACCAACGAACATTTCAGATGAATCTTCCCCTTCTTGCTCGTGGTTACTTATTATTATGATTTTTTCTTTGTCTTTACTCTCGGCTTTATATTTGAATGGAAAATCTGTCTCGTCAAACTTAACGTCTCTTGCTGTAAACAATTTTTGAGTTTCCAGATTCCAAAGTTTGTATCCATTCGGTACATATCCAACCATTACTGACTTACGGCTTTTTGAATCAAGTTTCTTTCTCTGTTGACTAGGAATCCATGCATAAGCTTTGCAACCAAAAACTCTGAGTTTTTTAAAGTCTGGTTTTGTACCATACCACATTTCAGCCGGCGTCTTCGGAACATCCAAAGACATTGTTGGTGTTCTATTTATTAAGTAAGTGCCAGTTAGCGCTGCCTCACCCCACATTCGTTTCGGCATTTTTGATTCTAATAGCATCGCTCTTATTTTTTCAATGAGAGTTCTATTGAACCTTTCAGCCACACCATTTTGTTGTGGTGAGTAAGCGATAGTCGTTTCAAGTTGAATCCCAAGCTTCTTGTACCATAACTTTTGTTCTCTTGAACAATACTCTCGTCCCTGGTCTACTGTGAGCTTCGAAATTGATTTCCCAAACATCGATGTTGTCATAGCTTCATATTCTTTCAGCGCTTCGAAAACGTCTGATTTCCTTTTTATGACATAAATCATTGCAAAATGAGTGAAGTCATCAATGAAAGATACGAAGTATCTCGACCCATCCAAAGCAGCTACATCAATGGGGCCACAAACATCCGAATGAACTCTTTCAAGAACTCGTGTCGCCTTTTTACGAATGCCTTTGAACGGATCACGGCTCTGCTTACCTTCGATGCAGACATCACAGAAACCAATATCGTTCACTGAAGTTAAGTTGAGTTCTTTTACCATATTTTCCTTTACAATTCTTTTTAAGGCTCCTTGTCCAACATGACCCAAGCGCTTATGCCATAATTTTATTTCATCTGTTTTGCACATATTAGCTGCACGCTTCTGAACTTCGAACTCCACTTCATACAAATTTCCTTGCAAGTATGCTTCTGCAAGTACGAGTCCATTTTTCACAAGTTTTGCTTTGTTTTTGAAAAACTGGACATCAATTCCAAAACTTGTCAGTTTTCGTACAGATAATAAGTTATCCCTCAGTTCGGGTAAGTATAGCACGTCTTTTATAATAACATCTACATTCTTGTTGCTTTTCCCATTTATAATTCCTGAACTTTTTGCAACTAAAAATTGATTATTTTTCGCAACATTGATTTTAACAGGTTCGCTTAGATCTTTTTCTTCAGAAAAACACCAGTTTTCTTTTGAAAGATGATCACTTGCTCCAGAATCTAATTTAAACAGAATTTTTGTGCCAAGCTCTTTCATCTCTTTTGAATTGTTGTTCCGATCTGACATCAAACAGATGCCTTTCGTATTTCTGTTGCATCTTAGATTCGGTCCTTCATTTTTTCGACAGTCTTTCGCCAAGTGTCCTATCTTGTTACATTTAAAACATTTACCTTGAAATTTGAAAGGTTTCTTAGAATACTTCTTCCCAGCAAAAGCCGATCTTTCCTGAACATCCTGTCCATCCCTATCTTCTAACTTCGCTTCTTCCAAAAGAAGTCTATCTTTAACCATGTTAAACGTTAGTTCCCCACCCGTTAAGTTTTGTAAAGCAGTAACTAACGGATCAAACTTTTCAGGGAGTGTTAGGAAGAACTGAGCCAATAAATCGCTTTCGTCTAGTGATGCCCCAGACATCTTCAGTTGTCTTATCAGGTTTTCAAAATTAATTATGTGATGAGCTACTGAATCGCCATCATTCATGCGAAGTTTCATAAGCTGCTTCCGCACCAAAAGCTGATTGACCACCGATTTTCTTGCAAAAGACGATTGAAGGCTCTCCCACATCTCTTTAGCTGTCTCCTTTTCACGGATATAACTTAAGCAGTCGTTATGCACAAACGCTACGATTCTTTCCTTTGCTTTCTTATCTCTTCTCGAAAATTCCGCATATCCTGCTGCATTAGCCTCAACGATGTTGATTAAAACATCCGCCAGATTTAGCGAGTCCAGATGTGTTCGAACTCTGAACTGCCAATCATCGAATCCGCTTCCATTGAATTGCGGGATTCCACAAGTTGACTCTTTTGATTCGCCCATAACCTATTAGAGTCTTCTGTGTTTTACAAACAGGATATATTTAATTTTATTTAATAAATAAGTTGTTGAGTTCACAACGTTTAAATTCGGAATGAGAAAATTTATGACAATAAATTTTCTCATAATAATTAATATTAAAAAACGATTGCTATTGTTTTTCAATAATTTCGAATTAAGAGAAAATAAGAAAAAATGCTTATTAAATTACAAGGAAGTGACTTTTGACAGTCCAATTTATATTAGCATTGTTTATAAAAGTAATAGTTATGCGGCCCTGCAGGGTCAAGGCCCTACGCCCTGATCAAGACTTTTTTTTTAACTCGCGCGGAGGTCGCTAATGCACACCCACTTTTAATGGCGAAAAAATGTTATAACTGTTATATCATTTCTCGTCGAAAACAGAATCACAACGATTATAATTGTTATACATGGGGTAAGCGGTGATGGCGTTTTTTTGTGCAATTTAATTTTAAGCCAAGAAGGAAGTGCGTACAAAAAATCACACCTAATAATGCGTATCATGTTTTCGGTTTTTTTTTAGAAAACTTCAAGCTCAACTACGGGCCTTATTGCGAGAGTCTGTTCAGAAAAAGTCTGTTCGACAAAAGCCGATCAAAAATTTTGAATAGAATTGAAATGTACATATGTCAAATAGAAAAAAATTAAATAATCAATTAGCCAGTTCACGTTTCTGATATCTCACTGAGTCGCAGGAGACACCTGAACAAAAATTGAAAAACCAATTTCCATCTCTTTTTTATTAATTAATCAACTGCGAAAAAAATAATTGAGCAAGCTTATCCAAAAAATATATATAAGTCTCAGCTATTTGACAGCGAAAGTGAGGAGTCTCACTGAGGAATTACGTTTAGATTTCTGAGTTTGCTAAGGTCTCTGAGACACAAATTTATATCGATAGTAGACTTTAATTCTATTCGACCTAAAATGAACAATATGGCTCTGTGTCTTGTGTATTCAAAGAACAAATATGACCGACACAGCTCGTAAACTTTTTTCTTAATTTAAAAGAATAGATTTCTTTAGAAGCATAAACGCAAATAAAATGTTGTAATCGCGAATCGAATTCACCAATTTTCACTTTTTATTTGTTGTTATGAGTTGTGTCATTTTTCGTCCGATCCGATAAATTTAAAATATTTAACTATAAACATAAAAGGATTAAATAATTTTTAAAAAAATGACCAACCATAATCTATTCCTGTGACGTTTTGTATACCTACAATCATGCCAACTTGAACTTGTTGCAGCAGAGCAGATGTATTTTTCTGCAACACAAAAATTCTTTCATTTCGAAAACTGTGCGATCGGAACCCTTTGACATTTCTAATCCCCAAGCCACGTGCTAGTAACGCATTGGTAACGATCATTATCAAAAATTTAAACATTTCATGATGATTTTTGATATTTTACAAAGAAAAATGTGTCCCAAATTATTCACTGGCACACTCAAGGCACGAGATGAAAATTTTAGCCTTTTTCGAAGAAATAATCAGCGTTAATCTCTTAATGTGACCTGCATCTTAGTTCATTCCCATATATGATATGGTTGGGATATAATGAAGATAATTTTTTTGTCATTCCTGCTGATTTGCTTAATTCTTTTTGTTCCTATAACTATTTTGTTGTATTCAATCGATCTATAAAACTATAAGCAAATTCATAAAAGAAAGACCACAAGTGACGTGTTATGACGAATCTATTATTATTTTTTCTTATTTGCTTTCTTAGTGTACGATGAAACTGTGAAGATAAAAAAGATATAACACACATAAAAAAAAAAAAAAGAAACATGACAAAAGAAAATGTGCTCAAGGACATTGTTCTTTGAAGGCAATTATCTATTGTTAGAGGTGAGCGTTTTGTCTTGTGTGGTTGCATATAATGGTGACGGTACAAGGAATTTGCCTTTAAACAAGCAAATTATTGTAAACTGACCAAAGGACATTTTGATTGATTGCAAAGAATTTTCAGATAAAAATGAAAAGATTTCCATGGAAGAAATATGTTTTAATTCGAATAAAAGATGATTTATGACACACAAAGGGAATAAAGGGAATGGGTTTAGCATTAGCTTGGACAAAACTATCTTCCCCAGTACATATGGGATCTATTTCGATGCCTGGACCCTATTTCACCAAAGCCATTATCTTGGCAAATTCTAATTCGCAAAGAGAAAACTATTGTTGTGGGAAGTTAAATATGCTCCCTCTAAGCACAATATTATTGTTCGTTTCACTAAATTAGTATATTCTAAGTGACGGGTGGGTTTCTGTAAAAAGTGCAAAATTTTGTCAGTTTCGAAAGAATTCACCGCTTCGCATTTTATATTGTGTATAAATTCTCAATAATATAGAATATGTTGACCATTAGTTAAAGTTAAACAACCAAACAAAAAATAATTACCAAATATTTCAAATTCGACTATTATTAATGAATTTCCAAAAGTAAAAAATGAAGCCAAATGTCTGTCCTGGCCTACGTTTTTGTTTTTCTATAGTTTAGAATTTAGTGTGGAAACAATTCACATACCTTTAACACGACCTTTGTAGCGTAAATCAATCAAACTATCACTTCCTACTTTTAATACCACCCACCACGTACGGTTATTCAATAAAAGACAGTTCTATAATCCCCTTTGAGCTTCACGCGAGCAAATAAAGTGTCCTCTCAAAGCATTCATTGCAATGTCAGGTGTGACAAACGTAACAAAAAGGACAAATATCATCTTTTCAATTTCAAGGATTAAAAAAAAGGATCATTCTGTCCTCCACTAAAAGAGCATTATTAAAATAACAAAAATAACTTGCACTCTTTGAATGGTTTCTCTGGACTGCGGGCTGGACCAATTTGCGTATTTAAATTGGTTTTTATTGTTCCTTGTTTCATGCCGTATAAATATCCAGCAGGATCAGAATAGCAAAATACTTTTATATAATTCGCTGTGGCGAGTATTTAAACACTTGCAGGCTGTGAAGAAGTAGAAATGAGTCATGATTTGGGAAAGTGTATACCTAGAATATAATCGAACACGTGTGGATATGTTTTTTTTAATGTGAAATGTGAATCGTTTAATTCTAGCGTCGCTCTTTTATGGGTCTGTGGTTCTCATAAATTTTGAATACAATATGAAAATAAAAACTAACAATTTCCTGGACTCAGGTACTAGAGCTTAAGTTAAAAAATAACTTTATTTTTGTCAGATTGATTATTTTATTTATGCTTAATCAATAGGCGGTTTTTGTCGCTTTAATGGAACTGCATGATCTTATTGTAGTATTATGAAATAAATAAAACCCAGCTTAAGTGACAATTTATTCTACATTATGTGCTTTACTTTAAGTACAAGATGTAAGACTCCTTATGAATATTTATCGATATTTAAAATGTTTCGTTTATTTATTGTTCAATAACGAAGTTTACGAGCCAAACACACATCTTGATAACCCTACAAAATATTGGGTAATTAGTAACCTTCTAGATTTTAGAAAATATGTATAACATACAGATTTACGATCTTACACACATACATATATAGGCACATTATTGTTTATCCAAAAATAATCTTTATGTTTCTTCATTCTAAGAAACAAAAAATTAGAATAAGTAACTGGTTTTTATAATCCAGTCATTGTGCGGTTCTACAATATTTGTTTTTCCTTACTAATCCAGGTCCGCGAATTTATAACAAGTTTCTGAAAAACATACATTATATGCAATCTTTATTCTTGAGGGAGTAGGTAATAAAATTTGAAATTAAGAAAATTGCACACACTGTTCAACGGTAGCGGCAGCTAATTCCAAAAGACCGGTCAAGATAAATTGACTTTTACCTTTGCCAGGTATCTATAGGATTCTAGGTGCATATATGAATATTATGCATACAAATTCTTAAGAAAAGAGATGTTACTTAAATATAGGGGCGTGTTTTGTTTGATTAAGCAAAGCGTATAAAACCTTTAAGGGATGATCCACTTTTTTTTCTAATTTTATTGCTGTTTTTATTTTACTTATGAAGATATTACATCAAAAGTAGATTTACCGAAGACGTACAGATATTCATTGAAAAGTTGGCAACAGAAATTCGCAAAAGTTCAAATCCAGGATATACAAATGTTTTGAAAATTAATTGAATTTAATTAAACTTTTAAATTGAAATGGATCAATAAAGAAGAAAATAAATATATTTTTAAAATATGTTTTCTTTTACTTCAAGGGATTTATTTATTATAACTAACTTTACCTAATTGTGAATTTAATATAACTTAAAGATATATTATTTTACTTACAACTTCTTCAACTCAACAAAAAAAATAAAACTTTATTCATAAAGCATTTCTGATCTCTCAGAAGAAGACTAAAGAATGAAAAAGCGTTGAAGGTGTCAAGGTATTGCTACATACATATATGTAGACAAGCTGCAGAAAATATAACACGAAAAAAAAGACTAACTTTACGAAAAAAATTGTCCAAAAATGAATGATGTGCGATAAAAAAAAAAAAAAAAACAAAATTCAGTTACTCCAACTTATTATCTGGATATAATGCAAATATTTTTAGACTAAGGGGCTTATTGCGAATGAAATAGAATCTTGTCGAATAGAATTAAAATCTAATATCGTTATTTAAAAATTCTATTCGTTAATATTTTTCTATTTGACTTTTAATATTTGTACTGAATATTTTATAGTTTTTTCTATTTGAAAGAAATTTCAATTCTATCAAGAATTTTGATCGACTTTTGTCGAATAGACTTTTTTCGAATAGACTCTCGCAATAAGCCTCTAATTTTAAAAATTTCGCTTAGAGCCTTGTTTACAGTTCACATACGAAAAAAAAATAGAAATTTTCAAAACAATTTTCACCTAATCCGTGACTTATATTGTATAAAGCCTATACTGTTATAATTTAACATGATAATTTAACATGCATAAAGTCTTTATGTACTCTCCATTTTTTGACTCTCTACTATCCAGCTCTGAAAGTAAATAAGGGCTTTTTTTATTGAGATTTAAAAAAACTTAATTACATGACTCAACATTATTTCTATTAACAGATACATAATTTTAATATTGAAAAACAGAATTTTGAAATCAAAAATGTTGAAAAGCAGAATTTTGACCAAGACAACCATCGTAACGTAAATATACGTAAATATACGTCAGTATAATATTCAGTGTTTATAAAAAAAAACTCCTTTTCTTTTTTTTGGCTTGTGCATGCATATTAAGGTGTCCGTTATTTCCCAATTTCACTTTTTGTTTGCATCAGACAACACTTGTATAAAATGTTTATGCCCTACAGTAAATTTATGGACCAAAAAAAAAAAACTTGGCCGAGGTCATTAACCTGTGCCTCGATAGCCATAGTCTTTCATACAATTTTTTACGGAATTTATGAAAATTGTACATGTTTTTTTTTTTCCTCCCGAACAACTGCAGATATTCTTAACTTTCTTGTTTCATCCATTTAATGTTTATGGAAGAAAAAAAATCTACAGAAAATATTTTAAAAATTATTCCTTTTTTTTTTATGTAAGAGGCACAGGTTAGTGACAGAATTTGTTTGTAAATACATTATTTGTAAGGCATAAACTTTTGATTTAGGGAGTGTCTGATCAAAAAAATTGGTTTGGGAAATAACGAACACCCTTGTGTATAATAATAGTAGCCAGTTAGTACAAAAATCTACCAAAAAATTGTATTTTTTGTTCTGTTTGAAGAAAGTATTGAAACGTTTTGTTTTTAATGACAAAGGACATGCAATTTGGCTCTGCCGAGCCATTTGGTTCTATCGTGTATGGTCAGCTTTACAATCATCCATACTAGGAGCAATTAAAATAAGCTTAGTAAAATTTGTGTGGGAGTTTCAGTGGGAACAAATACAATGCACCTTTTTCATCCCCTGCGAATGCTTTTTTTTACCTTTTCACCCACAAAATCAAAAGCAGCTGATATTCGCATTTAAAGACTTTTCAAGAATATGGTGCAAGACGCCAAAAATAAAGCTCTGTCGGATTTCTTCTCAAGTCAAAGTCTTATTTAGTGAATTATACGAGTTTCCGCCAATAATAATTTTCTTGTCCTCATTGAATTCATCACGCCGCGCCGACGCGCCGATTGAAAAATCTTTTCATTCCCCTCCCTCACTTTTTCGTGACTTTATGTGTTCCTCATGGTCAATTGTAGTACCTAACATTTTTTTTTTTTTTTTGAATTTCAAAATTCTCTTGACATGTCTGTATTTCACTTTGTATTCAATCTAAGTTTGGTACAGTGTCATAGTTCTTCAAAACAGTTTGCGCGTGAATTTCAAATTCAATATCCTCTTTAATCTCTCTCGGATGTCAGCTACTTTGTCATTATTTTTACACATCAAATATATGCAAACAATGGCATGTTACTGATAGGTACCATCTCTGATTCTTTTCTATGGATCCAGATCCAGAATTCGATCTAAAATTGATTTTACTTTCCCACAATTCAATGTGCAAAAATATGTATATGAATCACCGCCACTCGTCATAATGTGAAAAATATTTCAAGCATCGGGCAAGAGTTCGCAATATAAAAAAAAAAGAAAAATAATAATAATAATAGGCAACCCGTTTCGGCCGTCATTTCCTTATTTTCTCGCACGTTATTAAACCATATTTGTATGGGCTGACCATAACAGAAAGATTTTCTACAGATTACAATAGAAAAGGATAAAAAAGAAAACAATGCATTTCAATGCATTGTCCATGATGTCCTGGGGTTGATTGGGTTGGCATCTGTCCGCTTCGTTCAACCCTTGAAAAATATAGTTTATCTTCCTGAAAGTATATAGATTCCGATAAAATGGCGATGCATGGTTCAAGTATCGTTTCTTTTTTTTTTTTTATGGGCAAAATTATGCTAAATTATAGTATTTCCTTCTTTGTCCGCATATGGTCAGGATATCATAAGAATATCATCTTCTTTAAGATATCTTATCCTTTTTTTTTTTATTTTTTTTTTCATAGGAAACAAAAACCTTTTGGATTTACAACAAAATCAAAAGGATAAAAAGGATTTAAGATATAATTTCGTGTGTTTATCTATTATTTGTGAAAATGATTACCCTCATGAAATATCTTCTTACTTTATTTTGCAAACAAAAAAATATCTAATATCTACCTACGATTTCCAAAATATTATACCAAAGCAAGATTTTCCGTGATTTTTTTTGTGAGTATTTTTTATGCATATGATTTTTATGATAACATTTTGAAAACCGAAACAATCTGTCTATCTTATAGACTACTTCCACCTACATAAATATTTTAAGCGATGTTTTATAGCTACTAGTTTAACTGCCTAAAGCTCATGTCAAACCTCATGTAAAATTTTATTAATAACTGTCAGTTGCTTAATATGTTCATAATAGACACCCAATATGTACACAAACTATTAAATTTCAGCGTATTTTTGAGTTTTAATTGATATTCAAATTTTCTAAAAGCGAAAGAGATCTTAAAGGCTGATTTCCAATGCCGCGTTGGGCGTCGCTTTGACAGATTTTTCTTTCAACGCGAAAGCTCACACATACCAATTTAAGCAAATTGTTTACAATGACGCGTTGGGTATTATGTTACGATTTGGCACCTATTAGCATGTACACAAACCAACGTAACATAAGCTACCTCAACGTTAAAGTTGAAAAAAATCAACTTCAGCGTGCGTTTTGACAGTTAAACTAATGTTCGAATTCCTTTCAACAAAAAAAATCGATTTGTTTAAAAGAAAAATCGGTTTTTCTGGACAAATTCGCTTTATTGAAAGAAAAAAATCGATTTTGTTTAAAAAATAATGGAATAGTTTGTTGAAAGGAATTCGAAATTACAGTTATGTCGGTTTATTTTGATTTTCAGGTTCTCTTCAAGTCGTCTGTCATGTCGACGCGTTCGTAAAGCTTGTAAACGTATACGTAAGCGTCTCTAACGCGAACGCGCCATTGGAAATCAGCCTTTAAAGATTAGTACTTCCTTGTGAAGTGAAAAATCGTTAGTGGAGAAATTGATTTTTTGACATTTCCAACTGGTACAGACTTGTGTAAGCGACGGCACTTCATGAAGTGGTTGGGACGATTGAAAAATCAATCCAATTCAAAGAATTCACTCTAGGAGCATTACTTGACATAGAAGAGGCGTTCAAAAACGGTGAAAACACAGCGATTCGACAAGCCCTTGACTCTATGAATATTTACCCGGTGCTATCAAATTGGATTGACTCTATGCTTCAAACGAGACTAGTAAACGCAGAAATGGGTCATAGCAAGCTCAAAATAAGGGCATGTAGAGGCACTCCACAAGCAAGGAGGGGTTTTATCTCCCCTGCTGTGGCTATTGGTCGTAAATAAGATCTTAATCAAACTCAGTCTTGACGGTGTCAAAGTCGTGGCCTATGCCGACGACATAGTAAATAATGACCTCAGGAAAATTCATAGCCACACTGTGTGAGCTTCTACAAAAATCCCTTGACAAGCTCAGCGACTGGGCCAGTAGCTGATGCGGACTTAATGTCAACCCACTCAAGACAGAACTGGTTCTGTTTACAAGAAAACGTATAATATCCCAAACATAGACCCACCCACCATAAATGGGACACCGCTCCATATCACGGGTACCGCAAAATATCTTGGTTTGGTAATAAATCGTAAACTAAACTGGAATGAAAACATTAAAGAAAGGGATAGGGAAAGGAAAGCTTAAATAGCATTCTATACCTGCAGTAGAATTTTTGGGAAAAGATGGGGTCCTAGCCCCAAAACCATGCATTTTGGATGTACACAGCCATAATAAGGCCAGTTTTGACGTACGCCTGTTTGGTATGGTGACAAGGCAACCAATCTTAAAACCATGACTAAAATTCAGAGACTTGCGTGTATTGGTACGACTAGTGCCATGAAAACGACACCCACCGCAGACCTGGAAACTTTCCTTTCACTAGCCCCACTCGATTTATTCGCGAAAGAAATGACGGCCAATAGTGCTTTACGACTCAGACAGTGCTACAACTGAAAAGGGGGCCATTTCGGGCATAAAACAATTATAAATTTTACGGACAAAGACGTTCAAACAGACTATACAATACCGCAAACTGATTTCAATCCAGTTGCCCAAACAGATATTCCCTCCAGGGACCGTTGGGCTGAAAATCAGGTCATAAACGTTGATCATGTTTCTGTCTTCACGGATGGCTCCAAGACGGGATGAAGGGGTGGGGTCGGTCATCTTCTCCGAAAATCCGCCCTTAGGTAGATCACTAAAGCTTCCAAATTTTTGCAGTGTCTTTCAAGCGGAAGTATTTGCAATTTGTGAAGCCGCTAAATGTCTTGCCTCACATGTGAACTATAACAAACAAAAATATAGATATCTTCATTGACAGTCAGGCGGCAATAAAAGCCATTTCCTCAATCGTCATAAAATCCAAAGTGGTGAACCGGTGCTGTAATGAGTTGAAATTATACTCAGTGCAGCAAACACAGTTACCCTCCGACGATGGGTCCCAGGACACCGCGACATATATGGGAATGAAATGGCGGATGAACTGGCCAAAACCGGATCTTCCCTTGATCCGAGCCAAATTGAATCCTCTGTTTCCATGCCACTGGCAGAAGAAAAAGTAGAATTCGCCTGAGTTTCCTAAAGATCGCCAACGACAGATGGTCAGCAATTGATACTTGTAGAGTTTCGAGAAACCTATGGCCGGATATCTCTAAGAAAAAAACTCACTACCTTCTTACGCTAAGTAGACCTCAACTGTCCCTCCTGGTTGGAATTCTATAACGGGTCACAACTCAATGGGAACCCACATGAGCAGAATGGGAATTACCACATCTGACTTATGCAGAGGGTGTCATGACGAAGAGGCGGAAGAGGGCTCTTATCACTTGCTTTGTGAGTGCCCCAGCTTAGCAAGAACCAGGAAGACAACCCTCGGAGAATACTTCTTCGAAGAATTGGGCGACACTGAAAAACATCATAAAATTCATCCAGAATTTAAGATGGTTCAGGAAGGCACCCCACGCCTAACCCCCAGGCTCCACTAACTCCTTTCCTCAACCGTCCTTATACCATCCCTACCCTTTTCTTGGGGAGCACAATGGATCCACTGAGATCCGAGTAAGATGATGCGGTTTGCCGTATCATTGTGCATTTGTAATATGACACATTAACTTCAACTTAAAATTTTTAAAGTTTTTGAAAAAATGAAGCGATATTGAAAAAATTTAAACAGAATTTAAAAAAAGGAACAAAATTATATATTTCAGAATGTTGAAATAGACAACTTCGTGTTAAACAACCTCAAAAACAGGAAATAAACGGTTTATTTTGATTTTCACATCAGAAGATCTCAAAAATGTGACAAAATATTTCTGACTTCGGTTTCGAGTTCAGCACGCTAGAAAAACAATCTATTTAGTTTTGAATCAGGTCATAGAAAGTTTTATATAGTAGATACTAACAAGGGGCTAGCAGTTTCCGCTTACTATTCCTAATAAGGGCCTTACGAGTTTTAGACAAATTTTACTCGTCTAGAGTTTTCACTGAAAACTTTCTAGGGCCTTGTTTAAACTTGGCAAGAACTTGCAATTTTTCCTGGTGGGAAATAATAATGGTTTAGTTTTTGCGGCAAAAAAAATGTAATTTTGTCGAGCAGTCTTATCGAAATTGAAAAAAAAAATATATTTGTTGGATTTTTGAAAAAAGTTGTATTATTAAGGCTGGACAAGAAAATATACAAGAAAAATATATATTTCTGCCATGGTGAAATTTAATGACATAAAAATCGGTGTACGTTTGTCAAAATATCATATTTTCTTTTAAAGTTAATTAAAAAAACAGATTTTAAATATTATGTTCATTTTACTGGGTTGTTGAATCCAAAATTATTTCTAAAACAACATTTTTTTTTTAAACTCGCAAAAGAATTGTGCCTTTTGTCAGGTGTTCTTTAGATACAAAATTGTATAGGTACTTTCTGCACGATAAACTAAAAAAAAGGTTTGAAGTTAAGTTTCAAGTTTGACATACATAACATCTCAAAAAAATAACTGCTTTCCATCATATCAAATTTGTGTTCAATGAATGCAGTTGACTGCATGAAGTCCTTTATATTGTTACGGATTAATTATAATGAAATAATTTTTTTTTTCTTCTCTTTATTTTAAGTATTCAACACCACTCTTTCAACAATGCGTGAAATGGCCTCCCTTAATCAAATGCATCGGCGTGGACCTCACTTCAAGACTCGTCCGCCACGTCAACCGCTCGATGGTAAACCTTTTGCCAAAGGTGTTATCCTAAAAACGCTCATCAAAAAACCAAAGAAGCCCAACTCAGCCAATCGAAAGTGTGTCCTCGTGCGACTATCAACTGGCAAAGAAATGGTTGCGTATATCCCTGGAATTGGCCATAACCTGCAGGAGCACAATATTGTCCTTTGTCGTGTCGGTCGATTACAAGATGTTCCCGGTGTGAAACTCAAGTGTGTACGAGGTGTTTACGATCTTCCTCATGTAATCAAAAAACAACAATAAATTCCCCCTTAAATCAGAAGCAATTTGTGACGTCTTTTATATTCTATGTGTTATATAATTTTTTTTTTTATAAAAGATTGACAAACTACAAGGAGATTATAATCTCCTCAGGATCACGACATCTTAACCTCATCTTAAGTCAATAGAAAAATTGTTTTGGGTATCCTAAGAACATTTTATGCCCATCGAGACGCAACAAAGAAAAGAATTACGAAATTTTACGGTTTTACTTTGAACTGTGCATATATTGTTGGATTTCTTTTGGGTATACATAGATGCTGAGCAATCACACAATACCTAAACTGCCTTTAACTGAACACGGATTTTTCACTAAGAGGTCCTTTTTAAGGATCATAAATGAGTTGTAAATGGAAGAAAAAAAAATCTTTAAACGCAATAATGCGACAACCAAAGAAGTCATTTTGTGGTCATTCCCTGTTCATTGTGTATAATTCTGGATAACAGAGACAACAACAACTAAAAAAAGTCTCTAACGGGAAAAAGTGTCCTAGTGGTGTCCCTATGGACGGACGATTAGCATAAACTGATCGTTTTTCATTTACTTTTCTTCGAAAAATATGAAAATAAATAATTGTTCGGTTAAAAATAAAAGAAAAAGGATTGGCGTAGGAAGATTTTTTGTATTTTATTTTTCTTGGACACAAAATTAAATAATTTCCTGACGTTTTCAAAAGATTTTGTGGTATGGTGATTTGTAAGCATCTTAGGTATGTTTGCACAAGGAAAATAAATGCCAGAAGTTCTTTTTTTGTGTTTGGGATGTGGTAAGGTATGTTTTTTTAAGATTGCCGCTCCCACATATTCTTAGAAAAATAACTATGCAACTCATGAAAGAAAATGTAAATATCATAATGTGCCTTAATTTAATAATAAAAACAATAATTTTTATTAATGTTAGCAAGACCGAACGTCTTTTAAATGCAATCTCAATTACACGGCACATTTTTAAATTATTTATCACTCATTAAATATTTGTATGTGAAATAATTTTATGTTTTCAAAATTTTAAAACCCATTTTCTAGTCAAGAACCATAAATCAGGTTCTTTTCTGCAAAAAATATTTAACTGTTTAATTTTAGATGGCAGCAACCCTTGACTTGAAGGTCGAAAATTTGGATTAAATTATATTAATCCCTTTCACACGAAGATACTATGTAGTTGCTGGAATTTTTTTTTGACGTTTGCTTTAAAGCTCCTAAACAATCTCTTGTACCTTTCACACGCAAGCAAGAAAAACCCAAAGATTTTCATATTTTCCTTTTAAACTTGTTGACCGGGGAGATTTCGTTTACCCCTCTTTCTTCCTGCCCCTCTCGCCGGCAACTCAGTTGCTTTGTGTAAAAGGGGACTTACTCAAACGAAAAATGTAACAAATAATGTAACATACCCAATGAACTTCACTAATGCCAATAGAATATACAGCCCTATCATAGTATCTAGTCTAAGAGCTGGCGACGGATTTTCTGCGTGAAAGGAAACCAAACGGTATTAATGTTAGAACTAGTCCTAGGGAAGTTGATAACGAATACGAAAGTCTGTCTGCACGTAGTGCCCGCGTTTCCGCGAAAAAGTGCATCAAAAGTACAACTTTTCTGAAAATAGAATTAGTGAGGGAAACCACTTAAAATGCATCGCATCCCGACGCCACGGACTCGCTGATTACAAAAATGGTTTCGACAGACGTGTAGGTGGCCGCAAAACCCTCGACAGACGCCGCCGAAAATGCGTTTTTTTTGGCGTTTTTTACTTTTTGGGAAACCACTTAAAATTGGTGTCATTCGAAAGCTCTCGACTCCCTGAGTGCGAATATGCAAATGACAGACGTCTAGGTGGCCGCAAAACCCGCGACAGACGTCGCTGAAAATGCGTTTTTTTGGCGCTTTTTTACTTTTTGGGAAACCACTTAAAATTGGTGTCATTGGAAAGCTCTCGACTTCCCGAGTGCGAATATGCCCATGACGGACGTGTAGGTGGCCGCAAACTCGCGACAGACACGATTAAAATCGCGGCTTTTTTTACTAAATTCTAGATAACTCATGTTACACACCTAAATACATCGCAATCTGAGGCTCTTGACTGCCAAGAGTATAAATATGTGAAAAAAACCAACTTTCAGCTTTATCCAACAGCTGGAAAGCGCGATAAAAATCGCGGATTTTTTCAGTGTACGACTATTTAATGGGCTTTGCGGAAAACCACTTAAAATGTATCTTAATTGAAAGGTCCTGACCTCAACAAAATTAAAATTTAAACGACAGACGCGTAAGTGGTGATAAACGGATGGTAGCCACTAAATAAGTCGCGGGCGTTATTTATTGTTTTTAAATTGGATTTTAGTGGTAATCTCTTCAAATGTTACTAAAGTTAAGGGTTTTAACTTCACTAAGAACAAAATGTAGATGACAGACGTTTTGAGTTATATCAACATGTTGAAAACCGCGATAAAATTCGCGCATATTATTATTGTTTTATTGGTTGAATATTGGTGGTAACCTCCCCAAAGGGGTGTCTAATTAAAGGTTTGAACTCCCTGGCCAAGAAAATTTTACTGACAGACGTTTTGAGTCACACCAAGCTGCCGAAAACCGCGATAAAATTCGCGCATGTTATTATTATTTTATCAATTGGATTTTTAGTGGTAACCTATTCATATGTATGCCAATTCAAAGGTTTTACCTCCCTCGCTTGAAAAATTTTACCCACAGACGTTTTGATTTACACCAAACTATCTAAGTCCGCAAAATACATCGCGTTTGTTATTATTGTATTTTTTAAATTCAATTTTGATGGTCACTGATTGAAATGTACCTCAAACAAATGCAATTAGTATTGAATATGTAAAGGAGTAATTATTTAAAATTTGTATGTATGTTATGTATGTTCATACATAACATACATCTAATTATCAGGAAAATCAAACATATAAAATAATAAGCTTAATTTTTTTTCATTGGCGATGGCGTTTTCAACAGTTTGGTGTAGTTCAAAACGTCTGTGACTACATTTTATATTTCAGGGAGTAAGTACCTTTTAATTGAGGTACATTTCAATCAGTGACCATGAAAATTGAATTTAAAAAATACAATAATAACAAACGCGATGTATTTTGCGGACTTAGATAGTTTGGTGTAAATCAAAACGTCTGTGGGTAAAATTTTTCAAGCGAGGGAGGTAAAACCTTTGAATTGGCATACATATGAATAGGTTACCACTAAAAATCCAATTGATAAAATAATAATAACATGCGCGACTTTTATCGCGGTTTTCGGCAGCTTGGTGTAACTCAAAACGTCTGTCAGTAAAATTTTCTTGGTCAGGGAGTTAAAACCTTTGAATAGACATCCTTTTGGGGAGGTTACCACCAAAATCCAACCAATAAAATAATAATTACATTCGCGAATTTTATGGCGGTTTTCAACATGTCCATATAACTCAAAACGTCTGTCACCTACATTTTCTTCTTAAGGGAGTTAAAACCTTTAACTTGAGTAACATTTGAAGAAATATCCACTAAAAACCAATTTAAAAACAATAAATAACGGCGGCGACTTATTTAGCGGCTACCATCCGTTTATCACCACTTACGCGTCTGTCGTTTAAATTTTAATTTTGTTGAGGTCAGGACCTTTCAATTAAGATACATTTTAAGTGGTTTCCCGCAAAAGCCCATTTAATAGTCGTACACTGAAAAAATCCGCGATTTTTATCGCGCTTTCCAGCTGTTGGATAAAGCTGAAAGTTGGTTTTTTTTCACATATTTATACTCTTGGCAGTCAAGAGCCTCAGATTGCGATGTATTTAGGTGCGTAACATGAGTTATCTAGAATTTAGTAAGAAAAAGCCGCGATTTTAATCGTGTCTGTCGCGAGTTTGCGGCCACCTACACGTCTGTCATGGGCATATTCGCACTCGAGAAGTCGAGAGCTTTCCAATGACACCAATTTTAAGTGGTTTCCCAAAAAGTAAAAAAGCGCCAAAAAAACGCATTTTCAGCGACGTCTGTCGCGGGTTTTGCGGCCACCTAGACGTCTGTCATTTGCATATTCGCACTCAGGGAGTCGAGAGCTTTCGAATGACACCAATTTTAAGTGGTTTCCCAAAAAGTAAAAAACGCCAAAAAAAAACGCATTTTCGGTGGCGTCTGTCGAGGGTTTTGCGGCCACCTACACGTCTGTCGAAACCATTTTTGTAATTAGCGAGTCCGTGGCGTCGGGATGCGATGCATTTTAAGTGGTTTCCCTCACTATTTCTATTTTCAGAAAAGTTGTACTTTTGATGCACTTTTTCGCGGAAACGCGGCCACTACGTGCAGACAGACTTTCGTATTCGTTATCACCTTCCCTAGGACTAGTTGTAACATTAATACCGTTTGGTTTCCTTTCACGTAGAAAATCCGTCGCCAGCTCTCGGTCTAATCCGATCGGAACGGAAATTTCTCCGACTCATACAAAATGTTTTTTTTTATTTTTCATTTTAATGATACAAATTTCTTATAAATCGGTCACATCTCCGGAAAATTAGTTCAACGTGCGGTTGAAAAGGAAAAATTAAAGTGATATTTCTTATATTTATAATATTTCTTAAAATTCGGAGAAAATTCCGTTCCGATCGGATCCTATGATAGGGCTGATAAAGTTACCAAGAAGGCGCATGCCGCATCTCTCACAATTTTTTTACTGCACATTTTTATATGGTGGGTTCCAATATTGCGGCCTGCTCCCAGAGCTTTTGCTTATTTTATGGGCTTTTCAAAGACAAAAAAGCAGACTGTTTCAATGTGTGTGGTATCTCATTTTAAAAGCGCTGAGAGAATTTTTGAAAAGCCCATAGAAAAGCCAAAGTGCGGGTTCCAAGTTCCAACATTGGAACCCCGGAAGAGGTTCTTCATCAATTAAAGTCAGCTATATATCTGACTCAGAAGGACCAAAAAATAGCAGGTACCTTCAAAAATACTAAAAAAAAAAAAATTACAAAAATCTTGTTCCCAAAATTTTGTGCAGGAGTAAGTATATGAAAAAAGTTTGTGTTTCACAGCCGTACTGCTGTGTACCTACTGCTTTGTTTTCCTTAAAAGTACTGCATTCTCCAAAAAATGAAATGACAGCCCATCGACCTTATTATTCGATTATGTTTAATTTCAATTCGTCTACTTCGTGCACGTCGTTTAATCAAGTTGAGTAAAGAGTGCAGACAGATGAAACCTTTTCACTTACACAAACTTAATTTTCTTTATAAAATTACAGCGTTATAAAAGGGTCTTAAAAAAAAAACAACAAGCTTAAAAATCACTGCGGTGTAAAAGCAGTCTTATTTATTGAAAATTCAAATGTCAACTTTTCCTTTTTCGACTTTTAAACGTAACCATATTCCGATCCCTACATTTTTCGAAATGTTTGCTGTAAATATACTTATGACTTTCAAAGATAAACAAACATATTTACAAATTGTATTAATCAAAATAAAAATATTCTCTACCTCCTCCCTTTTGGAAAAAAGGAAAAATCAACTCAACTCTTTAAATCAAGATGATGGCTGAAGGCTGAAGCCCTGCAAGAGATTGACGGTCGAATACAAGAAATGTCTTTACCATTTCCATAATATAACTTATACCGTACGAACGAGATATGGACTTAAATGAAATTACTTCATTTGAATGCAAAACTAGCTTTTTGGTTTTAAAACAACAATTTATAATTTGCAAAATTATTGACAAGCCAGGAACACCCTGTAGACATAAAAAAACTAACGATTACAAATTAATGTTTAGTTTTGATTTTTTTTTTCTTCCCCTTTGTGTGAAGTGATACTTTATATTCAAAATTGCTTTATTACAAATTTTCAGCTTTTTATGGACTTCAAAAAAAAAGTATAGACACATCAAATATAAGAAAAGTAGGTGTGCTAGTTGGCGTAAAAGTGGGCTGGGCCTCTGAAGAGAGCTTGAAAACAGCATTTTTTATAAAGACGTGTATTAGGCAATTTTCCCTCAAATATGTACATAACTATAAGAAATGTGACTGATGGAAATGATAGAATTTCACTAACTGGCTGA